>CM057155.1:32442360-32674750 GCA_029962745.1 Echinometra lucunter
AATAGGTACAAAAATAAAATCAAACCTTTTTTTAAATTTTTTTTTAAAAGAAAAATGGTGGGATGGGCGAGGTTTCATGGAAGCACATGGCATATGTCGGGATCAAGGTATATAACAACTTTGTTTTTCTTAAAGAATGTGTCTGAACGAAAATATAAAACAGAAAAGTATAATGGACCCACATTTCTATAACAAATAGTTAGCTTTGTCTATCAGCCATTGTCAGCGTCGATGATCTGCCTTTAAGTGAATGATGGCCTACTATTATATAGCTACTATGTGCTTCGGGTAATTTTAGATGTGTGGCACGGTGGCGAGGACTCTTTATTGCCTGTGATTAACTGAGTCTCTCTTTACATTCGAATTTCGACTAATCTCTTTCATGGTGAAAACGTAACTTTTTAATTAGAAAAAGTAAATTATGCTCAGTAAAACGTTAAAAAAATACAAAAGCTGATATATTGCTGCCTGTATATTTTAAAGAAGGGTCGGTTTTAGAAATATAATGTGACGACTGCCAACTGGCAACTATCTGTGGGGCGGCAGTTATCCCTTCCGCCTGCCCTAGCCTATCATGCCTATTATGATCAAGACCATGGTCGTCAATCAGGAGGGAGACACCCCGCCCCCCAAAAAAAAGATTAAGGGTGGGGGCACAGTGGGTTGTCACCCCCCCCCCGTTTCTTTCTCTTAGAATGATTGTTTCATAGCAGTTATTTGGAGTTTCTGATAAAATTCATCAATTCTCTTTATCGTTTTTATCTTTACCGTCAGAGGCCATTTTTCGCTGGTTCCGCAAACTCGGAGGAACAGAACTAGGAATAAGTGTGCAAGAAGTCGGCGATGATTTAGACAGCGAAAGACTCTTTGAGTGGAGCTACGTTAGGCTAGTGAAATCTGGTGGCCAAGTACTGAAAGAAGGGAAATTAGCTGCAGTCTGGAAGAAACATGGTTCTAACTTTGTGATCGACGTAGAAAGTTTTACCCACAACGCTTAGCTGAACATCACCACATAATAAAAGAGTCGTTTATCACATTCCCTATAGCATTATTGAATGACCCTTCAGTAAAAAGGAACACAAGAAGACTGAATAATGGTATTTTGGGCAATGTGAAATAGAAGTGTGACCTACTGTAAACAGTGTGAATAGATATTATCATGAACATGTGAACGCACTATGTCTATGGAATATTTAAAATAGTGTGAATAGTATTGTAAAATTATGAAAACAATGGGAGCATAGTATGAATATTGTTAACACAGCATGAACACAATGTTAAAAAGTGTGAACACAGTGAGAAAAGAATAGCCCTTAGCACAGCATAAGCAATTAAGCATGATGGTATAGCTAGTGTGAAGAGAGATTATGGGAAAGTATCATAATGTGCGTAATGGACAGTGTTGTGAGTGTAAATACAGCACGATGCCCATGTGAACACAGTATGAGCTGTGTGACCACGGTATGACACTGTGTGAACGCAACATTATGAAAATGTTCCCACCTTCCCGTATGCACTCTGTGCTTTGAACACGGTGTGTCATATTGCGTCACACGTTGTAAAAATGATGTGAACACAGTGTCTCCACAGTGAACATGATCGTGATCTATTCCATGGTCACACTGTGGTCTGTATACCGTGTGAGAAAGTGCACCACAGTGTGATAATGTGAAAATAATGCAATTACAGGACGTTTTCTTCACATAAAACTGTGAAAGTCTTCAAAATTTATCCGTGTTCAGAAAACACCGTATTCATATCCATTACATGCCGTTTATTTCACACAGGAAACACTTTTGTCGCACAGCGCAGAAACAGTTGAACATGGTGTTTGCTCGATTATCACACTATTTATGCTGTGTTTGTTCGATTCTTTTTGGGGGATCTGCGTTACACAGTATGAGAAAAGTATGATCATGGTATTTTTCATGTAGAAATGTAAACACTTGAACTTAGAAGTGGATAACTGATTGCTCATGCACGGGCAGTTTCCTGGAGTGGGAGGGGGACATAGGTGGGGGAGGCTGACACCCAAACATGCGGGGTCCAGGAGGCGTGGAGCCCCCCGAAGCCCTTGGGTTCTATGGCTTTGTAAGCCTACGGGCAATTTTAACAATTATTTTTAAATAATTATGCTGGGAGGGGGTAGCCAAAATTGTTGGGGGGGGGGGAGGGCTCCAGCTCCCCCCCCCCCCCCTGCTTTTGTGGCTGCTGTTATCAACAGCCGCTTGCAATGCTTCTCTTTTTGCGCCAACGTAACACTATATATAAGTGAGTCCACATGGATCCTGAGGCAGCTTGCGTTTTTAGAAGTTTTAGACAATGAAACTAGATTAGTGAATGTACCAATTGCAGCTTTCTTTCTATGGTGATGTGCAATATTCTTTGTAGATTACGTTCTTACATTTACATCTGTATGTACTGAAGGCTTATCTGTAGGAATATCTATTTTTAAAACGATTTAGTGAATAATAATTTGTAATCATTTTCTAGTCTTTAAATAGTAGTCTCCCTCTATGTCTCCCTCCCTTTCTCTCCGCCCTTCTCTATCTCTTTCTCTCTCTCTATCTCTCTCTCTCTCTCTCTCCCTCCCTTCTCTCTCTCTCTCTCTTTTCCTCTCACTTCATGCTAAGCTGTGTTTTGTAGTATTTTGTTTTTATTTCATATTCATCAATGATAAAAGTGCAATTTAAATTCCATGGAGTATCTAATTGTGCTTGAAACTATATAAGCAAATTAAAGTAACAGATTGATTTAAATAAAATCATTACCATATGACACATTGTAATGGTGTTCAGATTATCATCATTATCATTAAAATGTAATTGACACATTATCTGTACTTTATCTGTTCACAGATGTACATGTAACATGCTCCTTTAAATTCCAGTGGTGTCCTCACCATGCATTATGCATACAGGACAATTGGAAACAACAACTTTATCAGTACACACTAAGAAAAAAAGGTTCAATTTTGCACCCTAAATGCAACACTGGCAGCACCTTTTTGCATGCGCCGATCTTGCACCCTACATGAGAGAAGGTGCAAAGATGCACCCTTTTGTACTTGTTTGCACCCAAAAATGCCCGTCTGCACCCTTACAGGTGCAACCTTGCACCTTTAAGGGTGCAAAAAAAATTGCATTCTAAAAAGGGTGCAAATTTGCACCTTCCCTAAAGAGTACAACTCTGCACCATTAATAAGGGTACAAAATGTAGCTCATTGCACCCTTAAACAGAGCTGCCAACCCCAACTGGAAAAAAGTCCTATTCTGTACTTCCTTTTATCCTATTTTCATGCCAAAAATCCTATTTTTGCATGAAAATTTAAAAAATACAACAATGTGATTCCCCTTTCACTCTCTACGATATCCTAAAGAAAATACAATATGAATAATATGTATGACTTAATTATTGTGATCCTAACTCTTCTACATTCATGATATTGTACTTCTTTTATTGAAAATGATCTAGATCTAACTGTAGATCTAGATCTACAGTACAAAATACACAGGTAGAGTACACCGAGCATTGGGATAAACTTAAATGTTGATAAAATGACATGAAAATGAGATAAAATAAAGGTAATAAAGAATCAATGTCAGAACTTTCAAAATCCTATTTTCATGGGAAAAATCCTATTGTCATATTCTCTCAAAAAAATCCTACTAAATAGGATAAAATCCCACTACTTGGCAGCTCTGCTTAAAGATGCAAAATGCCTCTTAGGGTGCAAAGTTTTACCCATAAAGGAGCTTGCAGTGTTGCATTCCAAGGGTGTAAAATTGAACCTTTTTTTCCCTAGTGTGTATAGTGAACAAAACATCATCTTTATGATGTGTCTATACAGGACATTGAATTAACTGAAAATCCACTAGAGCAGTCAAATTTATAATGTATTTTCTTCTTTTTTTTCTCAGTTTTAATGTTCAGTGATGGTATAACAGAACAAATCATTACACACACAGCTTTCAGTATTCATAGACAGGTACAACAGATATCACATTTCAATCTGAACCAAATAATATGGCTATCCATATAACGAGACATACAATAATTCAAACAGTGATATATATCATATATAAATACATTCCTCTCTATTTTTTTGTTTAAAACACAAGCAAAAACCAACATCTCTCATAATAATCTTGTATCAAATATCTGTTTCTCTCTAGTAAGTTATTTCAATTTTATAACAGAAAATTTACATGATTTCTAAACATACATTTATCTATCAACATCTGGGTCCCCTTTCCTAATGAAAGTATGACCAAAGACCAGTCAGCAATTAAAAAAAAAACACAATTAGGATGTTCACTATCAGTTTATAGCATTTTACGTAATCTGAGCTAATACAGAAAAATTGGACAAACACAATACAATTTCTGCATTGAAACAAACGTCTATTACCAGTGTGTAGCTGCACCATGAAGCTCACAAAGTCTTGAAGACTTTCAGATATGGAAAATAAGAAGATGATAAACGTTGAAAGATGCGATTCAAATATCTTTCAAACTCAAAGACAGACATCTCTCTCTTAAAGTCAGTGAGTTTGTAGAAACAATGAACATCAGACAACCAATCATACATAACACACAACAAATATCTAGATTTCTCTTTAAACAGACTGGTCTGTGGTCAAACTAGAAAAATATAGAATTCTTTTTTTTTTTTCTTATGGGGAAAGCAGACCCATCAGAATACTGATCAATGTGAGTTTATATATATATATTTTTCCAAACGATACTTTGCAACATATACCCCCCCCCACCCTCTCAACTATCTACTGCTCCATTATGTAGTTGTGGCTTAATACTTGCCCACAACCTAATTACTTGAGAATACGGCAGAGTGTATGTAAACATACTGCTTGTTGTGCAAGGGATAACAGAATCAAAATACTTGCGAATCCTACAGCAAACATGCCATACAGTCACAACTTGTTGTCGTTTCTATGGCAGATTCGCCGGTTCTCAATGACAACAAACTCTCTGCAAAGCAAAATTACATGTCAAACTGCAAAAAAAAAAGCATAAATTCAAAATTTTATTTATTCCAATGAATTTCAGTTGAAAGCTAAAAACCAACAGCTGAATAAAACATTCTTTAACATACAGTATTTATAAAAAAACTTATCATGAAAAAAAAAATTGAACAATTTATGAGCATAATGACACAACTAACCATTTGATTTTCAGTAAATGAAATGAGAGTACAGTAGCATGACACATTCAAGAGTAAAAAAAATTAGCCATGTTATTATCAAAATCCAGAGCCAACTATCCCCTTCAACAGCTAGAATAGAATGGAAAGCTTCCACGAGCACAAGCACAAATGCACTGAAATTACTATAATATATTTCGAAACACCTGATGTCATATTTCTAAAGTGCATTTTCGAGGGAGGATACAGAGGGACATTGAGAGCTCTCATCTATTTCACTAATAAAATATGACCCAATAGACCTCTATTACGAACATACAGAAACAATATAAACTTGTATTGACTGTCAATTTATTTGGGGGGTCTCATCATTTTCTGCTTATCTCTAAAGCATTTCACATTTTGATAAATTCGGATCACATGAATCAAATTCATGTATTTTCAATCACAAATATACAATTCAAAATCTATTTAGCTCATTTGTCAAAACTCATCCAGTTCTGTTTTCGGGAATTCCACATGAGAGTCAATGAACACGATTCACACACACGGACACAATTCTAATGAAATGCATTCTATGATTGCTTCTTAACATCTTGCTGGTCTACTTTTCATTCAATTATCTAAAAACTCCATGATTCTCTTCTACAAATATCTATTTCTCTCTTAGGTACCTAATCATTGTTCAATCACTCTAAATCTGCTACTTTCATTTCAGCCAACACAGCTTGCTTTAAAAAACAACAAATTCTTCTCTCCATTCTGCCTTAATAAGCAGAGCAATTCATATGTTTGCAATATCTTGGTACAAATTTCACTTGACAATTTCAAACGCAAAGAAAGGATATTAACTAACAGAATACGAGACATATTGTTCAAAGTTGTTTCTCCTAGAAAGCAATTTTGTAAATGTACAAAGTGTGAAATAGCAAACTGACTACTCCTATAACATCACAACATTTTCATATATATATTTTTTGTTGGCAATACTGATATCAGGGTCAGTTCACTTTCCTTGTTGCATTTCTTGTTGCCTATCAAGATAGGTTCCGAGAATGTACCTCTTTAATTAAATTTGCAAATGGCAACACTCTTTCAAAGAAATATTCAACTTTGGAAGTTAATCTAGTTTATGTGAAATAAAAGATTTCATTCTAAATTTCAAATCCAATCATTAAAAGGGTAATAACATTAAAATCTGCATGCCATTTTCATACCGAACAATCGTTCACGGGATAGTACTGTAATGTTTAATTTGGCTCTTGTAATGTAATACTAGAAAGTTTCAATCTGCATAACTACATCTTGGAATTGATCACAGGGTTTTTTTGTTAACTCTACTTCATTCTATTTCTAGGGTCATGGAACTATTGACACTAGTTACCAGTATGTGTTAAGTTTCCCCTGAGTGTTTGGAAAAGAGCACTCTTGGCATTCAACTTTGGTTGTGTGTGATTTCTAAATTTCCTGAATTAAACCCTTTAGAAATGTCAAAACTGCAACGAAATTTTAAATATATAAAAAGGAACCTGCATGAACATGAAACAAAATTGTTTTCAATACTATCTACTGAGGTTCCATGTACGCTGATGAAATGATACAAAATACTATTCAAAACATGGCCAAAATGACACTGCAGTGAAACACCTTACACCAGATCCTTCCTCCTTCCCTTAACACCAGTATAAAGTGGCATATATAACCTAGCAGGCAGGCACTAAACACTGGGTGTAGTACAGGTTTGGTGTTAAAAGAAGAGATGGTAACTGGATGGTGTCTGTGAACTTAATAGCAATCATGATGATGATTATGATGATGACGGCAATGATGGTGATGATTGTGATGATGACGACAATAATGGTAATGATGATGATGATGGTGATGATGATGATGATGATGATGGTGATGTTGATGATGATGATGGTGATGTTGATGATGATGGTGTTGATGATGAATCTCATTCACACTCAACCTGGGTTTTATCAGTAAAACTGACATGTGTGATTAAGATACTGATATAATATAACACTAAAAGCAGCAAGATCTTACTCAAGAAAATTCATGAACTCAGCATACATTGTATGCAGCACGACAACATTGCAATTCATTTTATAACTATAGTTGCAAAAAATCAGTCAATATGAATGATTTTTATATGATATAAGCTAGCATTGTCGCTCCCAATGTATGTAGTTACACTTTCTTTTTATTATACACATAATTTCTTTTGATTTCAATTGTAATTGTTATTGATATTACATGTTCTATTTTTATTTCATTGTAAATATGACAATATTAGTCTTTGGACTTTCATCATGTATGTTCTTTTTACAAATAAACCGTAATTGAATCGAATTGAATTGAATTGAAATTGATTTGTTCAAATGTACAGAGCAACAAAATGCCTGCATGATTAAAGTTACTGGTAACCATAATACAGCTTTTGTACCATCTTCTTTTTAAAGAATGACCTCACTTGTAGTTCACATCTATCAATTACATATTTCTTACTTTTACCAACAATTTAATTCAATGTGCCCACAATATTCTGGGATTAAAAGAAGAAACCGACAAACAAACGAACAAACAAACAACCAAACAGATTGCAGCTTACTTTTAAAGCACAAGCTTGTCCAAATAAAAGTGAATTACTGTCAAGTCATTTACACCAATCTTTAAATTGCAAACCGACAGCCCCTAGTAATCACTCAATGATTCTCAAAAATGTGACAAACCAAATCACATTAAAATAACAGACCATCTACACTTCTTCATCCTTTGAATTCATGCACAATTGTATCATCAACTCTTTCAGGGTTTCTTCTCAGTGTTCTCATTACAATAAGCCGCTTTGTAACTTTGTACTTATATTGTGAAAATGTGCATATAAAGGTTATCTGTACCGAGTGTAATTACCTTATTCTCTTCCATAGCATGCACCAGTATTAGTTTTAGTAGTACAAGAAGTAGGTAGCATATCCACTAAACAGATAAGAGGTTACACACAAAGTGAGCTCATATATCAGGGTCATTTGTACCATGTATTGATTATGAACTGGCTTATTGTTTGAAACTTGTTGCAAAGTCGCAGAACTGAAAATTGTTCCCCCCCCCCTTCTGATCAGGGATGGAGGACAATAAGCATGGAGAAAGAGACAACTTTCAACTCCAACGATGAGGAAAACTTCATGTAAATCACTCCAATCTGCCTTTGCCTCGCGCTCATGATTCTCCATCTAGAATATCTCACAAATTCAACCTTTCATCAGTGTGTCAAATTTAGATCATTTTCCATCCTCCTGGTCAGCATTATTTTCATCATTCTTGAGATGACATCGTAGCTGGGCACGGGTAACTCTTGTAGGCCAACATACAAATGACACAAGGGGAAGTCTTCACATAGGCATTAGCAGCATCCCAATCAAGGTTCTTACTACACTCTTTGTGTGACATTTGCACAAGCTGCACAACATGCATATCAGAGTGTGCACTGTTTGTCCACCTTGAGCTCTCCATGCTACTAACATGACGATTCCACAACGATTCCTCCAACACGTTCATAGACTTGTAGTATCCTTCAACAACTTAAGTGTCACTAGAAAAAGATGAATAGCTGAAAAGTTAAATCAACTGCTGAAAACCAAAGCAAAACTAAACAAAAGGCTAGGAAAGCAATGTCCACTCAAAGCCATTTGTTCTCAGCAACATAGAATTTTTGTAACAGTCCCACGCATACACATCTATGCGGGTAAAAACAAAAAGAACTTCAACTACAGTCTGGAGCTCAACTATTTAGTTTTCTCTCCTGAAATTCACTGAAAGTCCATTTATTATCCCAACGTATTGGCAAATGCCTCAACTCTGTCCATTCATCGCAAGGAGGATCTCTGCGACGTACGCTGCGATGTCGATGTTGGCATGCTCGTATTCCTTGATGAATTTGTATTCCTGTAGTGCAGAGCAAACAGAAGAGAATAGGTCATGAAAATAATAACTATTACACTCTCCATAGTAAACTATATCGCCCTCCATAGTAAATTATATCACAGTGTTTACATGAAATAATCAAACCTACAGGAATTTCATCAGAATAGGTACATTCACAATATTTCAAAGGGATAGGGAGGATAAAAGGGCAAAAGTTAATTATGTGGGAAAGAGGCATGTTTTCAAGAGTTTCTTAAATTGGTTTATTGCTATAATAAAAGAGGGGATATTGTTCCATTCTTCAGACAGAGTTACAGTAAACGTACATGTAAATCAACTAAGTACATCAAACACTTTCATAATAACAATATCAATTGGTACATCATATCATAATAATAACAGTAACAATATCAATTGCTTATTTGATTTCATCTTTTCAATTTTTTCTTTTAAATTCATATCAGACTACATTTGCGCCATCACATTTTGAACTCTAAAGAGCACGTTTAATAAATTTTCATAAATATTATGAAAAATAAATCAATACTCACTAATAAATTCTTGTACTTTGGCCTGTATTTCTCATCCTTGGTAAGACTGCAATGAAGACATGCAGGAGATAAGCCATTATAACACTCATTATCATTCTAGCAAATAAACTCTTTTAACCTCCTTTTCTAACAATAAACAATGAGCTTTAAAAACAGGGGTGGTGCTACAGGGGGCAGGGGCACCCCCCCCCCATGATATTTCACGTGAAAAAAAAAGAGGAGAAAAAGAAGAAAAAGAGGGGGAGGGGGGAAAAAGGTTGGGAAAAGAGAGGGCTGGGAATAATCCAATATGTATGGATTTAAATCAATAAAATTTGAAATTTGAAACTTGAAACTATATAATACCCCTATTTTTTCATTTAAAACATGAATAAATTCACCTATGGGTCATCTTGCCCTCCCTCTATCAAAATACCCTGGCACCACACCTGTTTACAAACATTGCAATTCAGTAATAACATATTCATGTATGTGGCATAACCTTGGAACTTACATGCGCAGTGCAGGCTTCTTTGCAGCAATTTGCTTGACACTGGTCCAAATTGAAAGAAACAGGGTCTTGTGGCACTGGGGGGGGGGGGGGGGGGGGTCAACTTTGCACTTTGAAAGGACAGACTTGTTAGCTCACTGCTGAAAACTAACTTCCATGAGTGCTTAGCAAATGTTCCATTTCTATACTGAATTGCAATTATTCTATCAAACACAATAGTTCATATCTTTGAAGTCCCTTTCATTCCCAGAAACAGATATTTCAGGTGAAGTGGAAATTTTGCATTCTCTTGCAATACTTCTGACAAGATGAAATAGCTTTCCACAAAAACAAACATTTCTGACATAGAAAAACAAAGGGGAATCCCCACAAAAAACCTTTTAGATATCACTGCACAAAACCCAATTATCTTGCAGGAGGCATGACCAATACAGGATATGGCTTACAATGATTCAGAGATTACAAAAGACAACTGTAGGTGCTAAAGGGCACTCCTTTCCAGAAGCACCAGCTGAATGTCAAGGTCATTTGGCCTTGTTAACCCATTCGTGACAGAGGTCCTCATTTTGTGGTTAAGCCTAATATCTTTTGATGCAAAGCCCTAAAAATCATACCAAATACATGAGCAGAAAGAGCAAAAAATTCTACACAAACTGTGCCCATTTTGGTTGCGTCAATATTCATTGTTTGATGCTGAAATTTTTTAAAAGGAAAATAAGCATTAAAATCCTTAAATTGGCAATGTGATAGAAAGTTTAAATTCACATTTTCCCCTGCAAATTGGCAACTTTTTGACTTATCATCATAATTTCTGTCAATTTATATTCATTTCTGATACATGACGTTTTATAAATAAAATGTAGCAATAAAATGAAAATGTTGGTGTTGCCAATTTGAAGAATAAAAGCTGATCAAATTAGGCTTTAAATAATTCCTGTCACGAATGGGTTAAAACAAATACGAGTAAAGCATGCCTTAGTCTCGTTGCAGGCACGAACAGTGGTCAGTCTAAACATGTTATAGAAGTCTGAATAGGACACTACAAGAGCTCAATGGAGATTGTTTAGTATAGCAGCTCCCGGTTATGACCTATATTAACACAGCCACTAGGCAGATGGGCTAGGCTTGTCTCAAGATGCAATGCATTCTAATAAAGTGTAAATTAGGGTCTGTGCCCACAGACTAGCCTATGCCCTTCAAGGTTGGTGTTTCATTATTTCCTACAAAATAATGCTCTCACAAGTGTTCCTGCAACATCCTTCCTGGACTCATTCCATCAAAGATATAGGGTTCAGGATCAAAATAATGCTCTCACAGTTGTTCCTGCAACATCCTTCCCGGACTTATTCCATCAAAGATATAGGGTTCAGGTCAGGGTTGCAATTGGTTTTACGTTAAGAGTCAATACATTTTGGGTCAAAGGCTGAAGTTGGGATTTTCAAAAGTGGAGGAAATTAACTACATAGCAAATCCCACTGGAGCATGTATTGCAAGAACAGTTTTACACCCTTTTTCTTTTTTATTTTACACCGACAGGAAGTTTAGAAATCATGCACATGTATATGCTTTTATAGACAAAATACACGGTGTTCTGCTCGGAGTTAGTAACACATGTAGTTGTATCTCAAAAATATTTAATGAAAAACACCATAAACAATGAAATTTCCATAAATTTCCTCCTTAGGGCTTTTTCAAGGGCTTTTATATCTGTCTTTGCAAACAAGGGAACTACAACTTAAAACTAGATGAATCTTCGACCACGCGTGGTCAAACTTTATGCCTCCGCCATTACCAAATCAGAAATAAATGACACTTCATGTTGATTTATTTTCATTTATACAATGACATCTTTGACCTTGACCTTTGACCTTGTGACCCCCAAATCTAATGACACCATCATGAGACCTTCCATATGCATACATGAGCCTAGTTTGAAGTTGAACCATCACAGAATTGTTAAGTTATCGCAAGAACAAGCGATTTTCATGTATATAATGACCTCTATGACCTTTGACCTTGAGACCCCAAAATCTAATCAGATCATTGTCCTCCCTATATGCATACCTGTGCCAAGTTTGAGGTTGATCGGTCAAATGGTTGTTGAGTTATGGTGAAAACGAACCATTTCTATGTACATAATGACCTCTATGACCTTTGACCTTTGACCTTGTGACCCCAAAATCTAATCAGATCATTGTCCCTTCCATGTGCATACATGAGCCAAGTTTGAAGCCAATCTGTCAAATGGTTCTAAAGTTATCGCGAGAACGAGCCATTTTTATGTGTATTATTACCTCTATGACCTTGACCTTTGACCTTGAGACTCCAAAATCTAATCAGATCATTGTCCCTCCCATATGCATACACGAGCCAAGTTTGAAGTTGATCTGTCAAACGGTTCTTCAGTTATCGCGAGAACGAAAACGGGACGGACGGACGGATGGATGACCCGAAAACATAATGCCTCCGGCAACCACCTACGGTGGGCGGTGGCATAAAAAAGTCCATCCAAGGGACTATAGCCTTCTCATCAATCAAGTAAACTTGATGGATAAAATTCTATTTTGGTGTCTTCTCACAAATTGCATCAAGCCATTTGGGTGCGAAACACGAATTTTCAATTGACTCTAGCCATAGTATGCCAAGGCCTAGCATTTTAAAGATTAATCGCATGAAAGCAGAGTTTTCTCACCATTTATTGACAAAGAATATAAAGTCTTCTGAGTAGGAGTACTTGTCGCTGTTTTTCAACCTTGGTGGATCTCCTTTGACGACCTGAGATAGCTGCTCAAAAACACTGTTCCACTTGGGATAAGGGAATTCCCCTGTTGCTACCTCATACTAAAATTGACAAAGGAGAAGAATAATTAAACTCAATGTTATAGCGTTCATCTGAGTCTGATGGTAGGATTATGACTACTGGGGGGATGTTTCATAAAAATTTTCAAAATTACACATGACTTTAAGAATGACTGAAATATGAAAAGTTAAAATGGATTCTCAATCACGTTTAATCGCATAAGCTAAAGCTGAAATATCACTCTACATTAACATTATTATCATTATTAACCAAACATTTTTAATATGAACTATAGTTTTCACTGAGAATTTAATCAAGATCATGAGAAATACAATCACTCTTTGTTAAAACATGACAAAATCTGTGGGCATTCCATCTAGCCGTTCATAATCATGTCGTTCTTAAAGCCATGCATAACTTAATGCACAGTTTTGTGAAACACCCCCCAGAACACATACAGGTATATCAATACTTAAATAATTTCAAAAACATGTATGGGAGAAACTCAACATGACAATTTTCATTTATCACAATGACTTTTAAAAATAATTTCTTGTACAAAAATTACAAGTATGCCAACAACAGTTACATTTCAAGTAAGACCCCTGATCTCCCCCATACATTGAGAAGAAACTCTGTATAATATACTCAGTAAAGAGAGAAAGTGGGTTAGGCACCTTATCAAAAGTCAGAGCCAAATTGAAACGCAGCCTTTAGCATCTTTCCTGCTCAGCGTCTTTTCCCTCCAATCCTCCCGTTTCTCCGTAGACAAAAAAAAACGGGGGATCGGGTAAGCCGATGTAAAATAACGGTCGCGGAGAAGAAGATCAAAGACACGGGACGAGACTTTTGATAAGCGGCCTTAGATGTGGAGGTGGCTTATCATATACATGAATAGGTACAAAATGTTACTGTGGTAGAAAATAACGTTTATCTTCTATCTAGACATACCATTGTGATTCCAAGACTCCATACATCTGATCTAATGTCATATCCAGGTCTTGACTGGAAGGGGTCTATCCTCTCAGGCTGTCGGAAAAAACAGAATAAACCACAAGATTGTACATCACATTTCAATTAAGGTTTCTTTCTGGATTGAAGCACCATCAGGTCTAAGACTTTGTTCTAACAAGATTTATAATATGCAGGCAAGATGACTACACCAGTATAGAGTCTCCTGAAGTTTTACTGGTCTTAGATTATACCACCCCTACCACAACTCCCACCCCCTTCCAAATTTGGCAGTTAACCCACTGAGCCTGATTTTATTTCAGTATAAAGGTGCTTTCAGATATGAGGCGACTTTGTGGCACCACTTTTCATGCACACATTTTTGTGTTCAGATATGATGTGACTTTGTGTCACCACTTATGCTAATGAACGCGCATTAATGCGTCAACTTTCAAATAAGAGAGCATTTTGTCAAAACTTGCGCAAACAATCTCATGGCAACAATCTTTGCACTAACTTTTTAGGAATTTGATTGGTGCGCATTTTTTGTAGCCAGGCAGCAAACAAAATTGTGTCCTGCCTCGGTGATATTTTTTTGTCGCCCTATACCCCACAGACCTGCACTTTAAGACTAACTATAAACAAATTAAAGGGATTCTCAATCATATTTAATCACATAAGCTGAAGTTGAAATATCTATTTAGATAAACATTACTATCATCATAAAGAAAACATTTTTTATGTGAAGCATATTTTTGCCAACAATTTAACTGAGATTAGGGGGAATACAATAACACTTTTTTAAACAAGAGGTTAACATTGGGCATTCCATTCGGCTGTTCTTAAAGTCACGTGTACACTATACACACAGCTTAGTGAAACACCCCCCCCCCCCCCCCCCTCCTCCTGACTATATCCATGCTCTTGCTTCCACTAAGTACTTACGGCCATGTAAGTTTTACAGCCTGCATCCATTGTCCTTGCTATTGAGTCTAAAAGCTTTGTGAAACACTCCCCCCCCCCTTCTCCCCTGACTACATCCATGCTCTTGCTTCCACTTACAGCCATGTAAGGTTTGCAGCCTGCATCCATTGTCCTTGCTGTTGAGTCTACAATACCCCCCCCCCCCCTCCTCCCCTGACTACATCCATGCTCTGCTTCCACTTACAGCCAGCATCCATTGTCCTTGCTATTGAGTCTACAAGCTGCCCACTGATACCATCCCCCCCCCCCCCACCTTCTCCCCCACCTACATCCCTGCTCCTGCTTCCACTTACAGCCATGTAAGGTTTACAGCCAGCATCCATTTTCCTTGCTATTGAGTCTACAAGCTGCCCACTGATACCATCCCCCCCCCCCACCTACATCCCTGCTGCTATTTCCACTTACTGCCATGTAAGGTTTGCAGCCAGCATCCATTGTCCTTGCTATTGAGTCTACAAGCTGCCCACTGATACCAAAGTCACATAGTTTGATGTTTCCTCCTCTGTCTAAAAGGATATTTGATGGTTTCACATCTATCGAAAACAATGGGTGAATTAGAGACGGAGCAAGAATCATTAAACATATATAGTTAAAGCCAAAAGTTTACACACACCTGGGCAATTCCACAGAATATGTTCACTTACCAAAAATCATGAAATCTCCTATATCTTCAAAAAGTGTGCTACTATGACAAATTTGGCATCTAACAACTGGCTTGCTATTAATACTGAAGTATATTTAGGTGTTGATTTCTTTGAAAAAAAACCAAAACGTAACATTTGTTTAAATTTGATGTTAATCTTAGTCAAAACATTCCATATTTTTGTTCATTATTTTAAATCACAAGCATTATGCCACAAACTTATCTGTCATCTTCATTCCATTCATCTAGATTTATAACAAAATAAGAAATGAATTCTGAAATGCTGAAATTCAGCATGAATTCTTCTTAGAGTATGTGAGAATATGATATTTTGTATTGAATAGATCTTTGGACTACATTATAGCAATGGAAGATCTAAGGATCAAAACATCTGAAGAAACTTACCTCTGTGGATAATTTTCAGAGTTTCTTTGAGGTAATTGAGAGCCTTTACAGTCTGTGCAACAAACATAAAACAAAGAAAAATAATCAAGACAAGTTTAGACTTGAACTTTCTTTTAAAACACATTTGAAAATATACAATGTAGCTTGCTAACACAAAAAATACTCAAACTATTAAATATGTAAACCTACATGTAATGACAGTCAAGACCTCAGCAGTAATCAATATCTTAAATATTTAGTTGATCTGTAAAAAGTGTATCATATCCAACAGGTTAAGTTTCATGTACACTATACATTTCATATACAGTATTCCTGTATTTTGTATAAAGGAATACAAATATGAAATTTAATATGCAAATCACATGCTTCTTGTGTTTTTAAGACAAGTATATTCAAACAAAAATCAAACATACATCTCGCAAACATACATCTCTTGAATTATGATTACCCCCCCCCCCCCCCTTACTATTACTATTACTATTACATGTGCATTCTCTTTCAAATATAAGTACCGGTATTCAAGGAAGTACTCCTTTTGGTAGTATTTTCAGAACAAACAGTGAGTAGTACTACATAAACAGTAGAAGGAATGATGTTACAGGATAGTAAAGCATTGCTTAATGCAGCATGAGTATTTCCCCTTGGCTCCCATAGCACATGAATCTATGACTCAATGCCGGTAAACCATGAAAGTTTAATGCTCTAGATTCATCATCAGTAGTTACCATCTTAACCCATTCGTGACAGGAATTATTTAAAGCCTAATTTGATCAGCTTTTATTCTTCAAATTGGCAACACCAACATTTTTATTTTATTGCTACATTTTTCTTATAAAATGTCATGTATATGAAATGAATATAAATTGACAGAAATTATGATGAGAAGTCAAAAAGTTGCCAATTTGCAGGGGAAAATGGTGATTTTGAACCTTTCTATCACATTGCCAATGTAAGGATTTTAATGCTTATTTTCCTTTAAAAATTTTCAGCATCAAACTACGAATATTGACGCAACCAAAATGGGCACAGTTTGTGTAGAATTTTTTGCTCTTTCTACTCATGTATTTGGTATGATTTTTAGGGCTTTGCATCAAAAGATATTAGGCCAAACCACAAAATGTGGACTTCTGTCATGAATGGGTTAAAATACCGAGGGGAAAATTCCAGACAGTACTAATTAATCTCACTGCAGAAGATAACCTTCTTAATACGTCTGTCAGATACCTGAAATTTCAAACTTCTCATTACACTTCTAAGAGCTCATGAGCAACATAATTGTTAAGACCCAATAAACTTCTTGTATTTTCTTTTTGTTAGTTGGAAGTGAAACTGAGAATTCCCACATGTAGCTACATGTTCCAACATACTGCCTCTTTTTGAAAAGAGGAAGAGTGTAAAAAAAAATAACAATAATAGTTAAAAAATAATTTGCATCACTAGGCTGCCATTTTTTCTGCACTTTTGCTTTTACCGGTACATATATTTGTATGACTCAATCTTTACCATGGAGAAGTTCTGTATGGTAAATGACTTCAAATGTTTAAAGTTGTCCATATCCATTAGAGAGCATTAAACTCATGCTCTCTAATTACAAGCTTTGCTTTCCAAGGTATCCACCATTTATTTGCATTTATTTACTCATTTACTTACTATGTAAATGATACATAACATGTACACTGAATCTATGTTCACCTTTATAAAAATCTTTGGTCTTTATTGCTCATATTGATATTGTAAAGTAAAAACATTTGGAAATCATTTGCCGTTATTGTTGATATTCATGAAAATGAAGATGAAAAAATGAAATGAAAGTGTATTTCTTCATCATCATTATGACAACCATCACATGTAATGTACATATCCTATCAGCTTCAGCTTAACCCATTTGTGACAGAGTTCCACATTTTGTGGTTTGGCCTAATATCTTTTGATGCAAAGCTCTACAAATCATACCAAATACATGAGCAGAAAGAGCAAAAAATTCTACACAAACTATGCCCATTTTGGTTGCATCAATATTCGTTGTTTGATGCTGAAATTTTTTAAAAAGAAAATAAGCATTACAATCCTTAAATTGGCAATGTGATAGAAAGTTTAAAATCACCGTTTCCCCTGCAAATTGGCAACTTTTTGACTTCTCATCGTAATTTCTGTCCATTTATATTCATTTCAGATACATGACGTTTTATAAGAAAAATGTAGCAATAAAAGAAAAATGTTGGTGTTGCCAATTTGAAGAATAAAAGCAGATCAAATTAGGCTTCAAATAATTCCTGTCACGAATGGGTCAAAAGATGGAAAATGAACTCACTGCATAAGCAACTTTTCCCATGATGTGTTCTGGTATATATGTATTTTGGACCTCATGCACAAATCTGTAGAATTTATCGAGCGAGGAATCCATGAGCTCCATACAGATCCAGCAATCCCCCTGTTAAAGATAATCATTAATTATAAAGTCAGAAAGAGAGTAGGGGGAGGGGAGAACTTGATAAGGTGATTTCTAAGAAATCATTATCTCACAATGGCCCTGTATTTTGGAACAGTCTACCTGAAAATATCAAGAATCCACATTTCCTACATATGTTCAAATCCAAACTTAAAACATACCTTTTACATGAACTATAATTCTCCTGTTCATTTTACCTCAACTATATATTATGTTTATTCTTATGAATTTGTTTGCTTGTATTATTTTCCTTATCTTCAGTCTTTCTTTCCCAACTTGAAACATTCTTTTTAATAAAAATTTGGGGTTATGTTATAAGTCTTTGACTTTTCAAATAATCCCCCCACATTTACAGAATTTGTCCTTATTGTTACTTATCTTTCTCCTTAGTTATTCTTCATATTTCAGTTCATTATTTATTTTTTTAAGTGTCATTCCTGTGTTCAACTATTGATATGTATATATTATATATTGCCTTTCTACATGTACTTTTGGTTTTTTTTATGCAATGTGGAAATAAATGAATCTGAATCTGAATCAGATAAAAGCCAGAAAGAACATGAGAGAGATGAAGGGAAAAGGAGACAAGAGAAAAATAAAGAACAGACAAAACCTACAGCAGTATAATACCTCCTTACTTGCAGTTACTTTTGATTCAGAATTCTAGGAATTATACAAGAGCAAAAAAGAGCAAATTCTGTGAAATTTGGAGTCTTTTTCTAATGCTGTACTTTGTGCCATTCTTGAGTAAGAGCAATTCTATTGCAGCTAATCATTAAACTCTCTGAATTGGCAATGCAGAAGAAAATCTGTCATCACCGTTTTCAAGTGCAAATTGGCAATTTTCAAATTAAATTTTGATTTTGCGATTTTAATTCAAACTAGTTAATTTTATAAACCTTAGATTTTTTTTTCCTCAAAATATGTAGGAGTTAAAGGAAAAACAATTGTTGCCAAAAATTGAGGAACAACGATTATTAATGTAGCCCTTAAAGAACTCTGTACTGCTATGAGTTAACCCATTGAGTACTATATGATTTTGGAATGACACATATTTTCTATAGACCTGAGCCCGAGTAATCTCAAGGCTTGGTGTTCAACGGGTTAGGAATGTAACAGTGAGAGAGGGAGAAATATTTATTATCAAAAGATATAATATATCAAGATGAGTTCTTTTAGGAATAATCCATACCATCCACCATCAAGAACAAGTGTAATAAATTCACAGTATTGCAGTTTGGTTTTTACGACCGACAGGTCCCACTGACTGCACCGTACAATCAATCAACTTCAAAAACCCCCTTACTCCCTCCCCCCCCCCCCCCCAGTCCCTGTTTGAGATGTCTGCAATAAATTCTTCCCCTAAACCAAGTCGAATTCTCTTCTTCAGTCCCCCCGTGTGAAGCTTACCTCTTTAAAAAGAGCACCGAAGAATTTGATAATAAATTCACAGTTTGCACTGCGCTTCACCACATCCAGATCCATGAGGAGCTGTTTCTGATCCTTCTCATCCACGGTTGAACGTATCCTCTGCCATATGTGAACAGAAACACAGTAATGAGAATTTAATGTATAAAGAATACAATTTCAGTTCAGATTCAGAAAGGCGTTAACACATATACTGTAAATGTTTTATACCTGTACATGCACATAGAGTAAATTTACTAAAAAGCCCTTGTAGCTCTCAAAATACAAAACAATATGTTCAAATTCTTGAGAGAGGAAAAAAAACAAGCAAACAAACTTTGTGCATTTCATAAACAGTCGAAACATGAACTTCACATGCAGAAGAGTTGTCGCTCTCTCGTGTGACCCATTGGCCTTCAGATGGACAATGAAATTGAAATACATGTATGAAACTTTCTTTCAGTAAAGTTTCATTTACATTATGGTGTTGAGTACCGATAGTATGCCCTGTAGAGAAAGAGAAAGTACATGTACCATGGTTATTTCAAAGAAATTACCATCAAAACCATGAAAGTACCATGAAAGTACCACAAATAACCACAATTTGATGGTAATTTTATCAAATTACCATGGTACCCATGGTACTTTTTTTTACAAGGGTGTATACCTGTACAATGTTCATGTAGATTATTATTGGTGAATGTGAGCTATTACATGTAAGTTGATGTCCTTATTATTACTATGATCAAGAATATAATATGACATGTATGAAACTTTCTGTCAGTAAAGTTTCATTTACATTATGGTGTTGAGTACCGATAGTATGCCCTGTAGATAAAGAGAAAGTACATGTACCATGGTTATTTCAAAGAAAATTCCCATCAAAACCATGAAAGTACCATGAAAGTACCACAAATAACCACAATTTGATGGTAATTTTATCAAATTACCATGGTACCCATGGTCCTTTTTTTTTACAAGGGTGTATACCTGTACAATGTTTATGTAGATTATTATTGGTGAATGTGAGCTTTTACATGTAAGTTAATGTCCTTATTATTACTATGATCAAGAATATAATACGACAGAAAATAAAATCGCTCTTGCTAATAAAATGCTCTCATATTTTGGTATATTAGCCTGAACAGAGAAGTAATGATAAAATATCAAATATATGTGCACTGTACTGATATATTAATTGCTACATATAATTTACACAGTAAAGAAAGGGAATAATAAGCAATGCCTTTCACCATTTGTTGCTCTCAGAAAGATACGGTAATTTTTCTGTTTGTTTGTTTTAATATCAATGATTCCTGAAACCACAGCCAATAATTTTTACATCTCATACATGTACATAATTCAAAACAACTTTTAGACAGTTATTTCAAAATGTCATTGCATGACCAGGACTCAACTGCAATATGCAAGTTCACATACATGTAATTTGTCTTGATCTATGTAAAGATGAATACATATTTAAGTTATAAAAACAATGAGATTAGAAAGACCTGAGAACAAAAACATAATGCAGTTTCAGTCTCAGTGCAGTTTTGAAAGCTACTGCACTCCAGTGTGGAAATTTCAGCAACAAAAAAAAAAGAAGATAATTGCATGCATCATTAGTGATCATGTGATAAACACATGATCTGAAAGTCTTTCTTACAAGAGTGAATCTTGATCAATTATGGTGATGGATTTACCAAGTAGTAATATTAATCATCAGTTTTCACACTGACTGTCATCCAGATTATAATGTAGGTATGTACATGTACATGTATGATATACATGGTACATGATCATGTATATGAAAACAATAAATCACCAAAATACATTAAATACATGTACATCACTGACCATTGACTGGGATCATTGGGATGCAATAAGTATTGTTTAAAAATTAAAATTGAAAATAATAATAATCATATATACCTCCTGTGAGCCCCAAACTAGTCTTCATGAATAGTTTAAAGGGGGCTATTTTTGCTCCAACTTTAAAATAGCCCGCATAAAAATACAAAAATTTCCCTGATTACATATCTTACCTTGATTACCACAATACTCTGACTCTATTTCAGCTACATATTTCTGAATGAACCAAAGTTTTTTTCAAAAGCACTCGTTCAAAACTCTCACATGGATAACAGCCAAAAAATCCCCCCCCCCCTCCCATATCTTACCTCCAAGGAGTATGTCATGTTTGCTAAGTAATACCTGATAACTCTGTACAATTCTATTTTGATATAATGTCCTTTTGCTTTGTAGTATTCTGTTCTTATAATTCAACATGCTTAGTTAAGTTTTTTCGGTTTTGTTTTGATTTTAATGATAATCCTGCAGTGTCAGGATCTTATATCAATAAAATTTGAATTTGAATTTGAATTGAACTTGAATATAAATTTGAATTTGAATTTGAATTTAACTTGAATTTAAATTTGAATTTGAATGTGAATTTGAATTTGAATATGAATTTGAACTTGTATCTCACCTTGACTGCCATGATGCTCTGACTCTGCTTATGCCACATCTTATTCACTGAACCAAATGCACCCCTTCCGATCTCTCCCATGTCGTCCAAGTCTTCTGATGTGAACTCATATGTCTGCAGAGTAAGACAGGTAAAACAAGAAAACATTAGAGCTCTGTTTACATATGACATGAAAGTAACAAAAAAGTCAAATTTTCATCTACATGTACCGGTATATGAATCAGTAATACTGCATGAATTGAAAAAAGAAATACATTGTGTTTTATACATTGAAGTATAATGGGTGTAAAAACTAAAAGACCTATATCCTCAGTAAATGTGAAGGCAGATTTCTACCTTATTTAATTTGTTTCCATTTTTCTTCCTTTATTTTGCCTCATGTTCAAATTGGTTATAAACAAAGGCATTGAAGAGAAGCCTGATTTCCCGAAAGAGGGAGGTAATAATTTGTGAGCTTTCTTATTCTTTTCGTGTCAGTTATAAAGAATATCAATAAGATTCCCTGGGAAGGATTGATTTCAACCTCGGCTTACAGCCGTAGTGAAATTAAATTCACTCAGGAAATTTAGAATTTTGTACCTTCATTTATTTTGTTGTAGTGAATACTGGAGCATACAATACTTATATCATTTTTCTTTTTTTGTTTCAAGAAGAAATAACCAGCTATTAAAGGGGCTAGAAATTGAGAAATCATGGTGAAAGGCAGGGTGATCTCGGATGAGAGAGGGGGGAATGCAGTCGGCCGCTCGAGTTTCAAGAAAAGGGATAATCCATTCTAAACAACTGTGATTTATTGCCGTACGTGTTTCAAATTTCGCGCAAGTGAAAAAGCTAATAAACAGCTAGTCATATGGAAAAACAATTACATGGCCAGCTCCCTGGGAGAGCCTAAGGGGTGTTACGTAATCCGCGGCGACGACGTGTTGGGGAAAGGCAATGGAGTTTAATGGCTAGACTAACAAACCAGAAGTAAACTATATTTTGTATTTTGAAATGTTGGAGCATTATACAAGACGTTTCTTCGAGTGAACACGATGAGACCCGTTAACAGTCTAAACACTAAGAGTTGTTGAGAAATGTGAGAACCCGAAGTGTATGACTAGGTTGAGTTCGGTAAACTTCGTGCTGTCCGAAATTTTGTCGCATTAGTCCGACGGGCTCGCCTAACGGACGGATTATAGTGTACAAGTAAACAAGCCTTTTGCAAATTTGTTTTCCCCATGATTTCCCATTTGTTGGCCTCTTTAAGTCAAACACATACAGGGGGTGTTTTGCAAAGATTAAATTTTAGATTTAGGATTAATGTTAAGCAGGGATTGATGCAATATGCCTATGTACAGCTTAAAATTGATTCTCGATATCTTGTTGCATCAATTTTAAGTTACATGTATACTAAAAACTGATCGCATCGATTATAAAATCGCTTTTAACTCTTTGTGAAACACCCCCCAGATTACTGGGTTTGGATTTGCTGTTCATATGACATGGAAACAAATATCTTTATAATATAAGGCCCTTAAAGACATTGGTTAACACTGTTATGATTTTAAATAATCTTGTTTTGTTACTTGAAAATGGGATAAACATAAGGGTTATAGTGTAAAAATACCAGTCTGAAAGTTTCAAAGTATAATATCCACAGGAAGTATTTTTAAATATCAAAATGTGAACCAATGTTTGAGAAATATACGAGGGTCGGTTGCACGGAATAGACATAAGGAGTGCGCATGCGCGTATGACTCACCTTACCGTAATGTGTGTATTGGCGTATCACGCAGCGGGAGGCACATAACGGCATTTTCAAATTCAAGCAAAATGGTCCTCTTAGTGATTATCTCATGAGACGAAGGATAATAAAATCGCTGGTTGCATTTAACTTACACTTTTTCATTCCAAATTATGGTTGGTTTCAGGGTTTTTTAGTACAAATACAAGTACTCATACACATGTTTCATCTTGGTTTGAGAATTTTTTTAATCAGCTACTCATAAAGTTAGCCAATGCCTTTTAATGTTGCCACTGATTTTACACTTGTAGGTTGTCTGCTCAAAAATCTCCACACTGACACAATGTAAATTGTCATTTAATTGTTACTCAGGAAATAAAATATGGATACCATACAATAACAAATGAGCAGCTTAACCCATTAGTGACAGGAATTATTTCAAGCCTAATTTGATCAGCTTTTATTCTTCAAATTGGCAACACAAACATTGTTATTTCATTGCTACATTTTATTTATAAAACGTCATGTATCAGAAATGAATATAAATTGACAGAAATTATGATGAGAAGTCAAAAAGTTGCCAATTTGCAGGGGAAAACGGTGATTTTAAACTATCACATTGCCAATTTAAGGATTTTAATGCTTATTTTCCTTTAAAAAATTTTCAGCATCAAACAATGAATACTGATGCAACCAAAATGGGCACAGTTTGTGTAGAAATTTTTGCTCTTTCTGCTCATGTATTTGGTATAATTTTCAAGGCTTTGCATTAAAAGATATTAGGCCAAACCACAAAATGTGGACCTCTGTCACGAATGGGTTAATATGTACACTTGTTCTACAGCAATCCTAGTTGTGGAATTCTATCTATTGAGGAAGTTGAATAACTGTTGTTTTACTACAATGTACTGTTATTTTTTGAGCTTTAGTGTTCTGCAGGATATTAGGAAACACTCCCTTTGACATGTATGGGGGATTCCCAAATCCAAACCCTCGCAATGCACACTATACTGCCCTGTAAAAAGGGGGGGGGGGGGGGGAAATCACATTATTTATGTATTTAAAACACTGGAGCATTTTAATCTTACTTGAATGCCAAGGGTTAATTTGTATCTAATAATATCATCTCTCATTTTATCAAACATAAACAGATGCCTCCAAGCAGGCTTTGATAAGAAAGCAGGAGAAAAGTAGGAGCAAAATTCTCAAAAAATAGAAAAGTAGGATTCAATCCACTAAAGTCGGATATTTAACATTTTTAAAAGTAGTGTTTGGAGTACTTTTCATCGCCGTGGAATGGATCACACATTTCATTCTGTACTCACCAACCTGACACACTATCCCACTATCCTATTTTTTTTTTTTTTTGGGGGGGGGGGGGGGGGGGGCAAAGCATGCAAATTATATATAGAGCACTCAAAGTGCGCTCCCTAGGGGGGGGGGGATGGTGTTGTGAGGGGGGAGTTCCCACCCCCCTCCCGTGCTGAGCGTGGAAGCTCTGACATTTCTTTGTCATGTTTGCTCCTGCTCTTCTTACATTTTCTTACTCTTTTCTTTTCTTTCTCACACCTTTTCTTTTCTTTCCTTTATTTGTTTCTTTTTCTTTTGACATTTTTTCTTGGGGGGGGGGTGACCAGGTGTCCTAATATATTCTCGTGAAGTCCCTCATTGGACTTATCTGACCATCAGAAACAGCTCCAACATGCTCCCAAGACTTGTACATGATCTCCCTTCATAAAGTGATGATGTATGTAATGGTACAGGAAGCCACAGCACTCTCAGTAACAACCTGTAATGACTATCACTTCTCCAAACAATTAGGAGCATATCACAAGGTTGTTTGGGCTTTTCTTTTTTTTTTTCTTTTTTTTTTTGGACAAAAAGTAAGAAAATGTAAGTAAAGTACGATCTTAAGGGGAAAATATAGGAAAAGTAGAATCTTCACAAAAAAAGCAGGAAAAAGGAGGAAAAGTAGACCCACTTCAAGGCCTGACATACAATGTATGTACATGAAGAACTGCAGAACATCACTTCCCTACACACTTGTCTAAATGTACATTACACAAACTGTAATTTATATGCAACAATCCCACCATACAGTAGGTATCCTGTGCCTTTAAAATAACAGAACAAGTGCATGCTTCATGGATGGTTCAGGTTGAAGAAATGGTACATTGTAGGTGGGAAGGGGGAAGGTTTCCATAAGAACCGAACAGTAATCTCACAAATGAAGCATTATGACTCTCCATACAAGTGTGCTGTATACTTATTCTTTAATTCAGAGAATATTCTTTAATTTACTCTTTAATTTATTCTTTAATTTACTCGTATGCTACCTGCGTGATATATTCGTCTACTCATCTACCAATGCTATTCTCTGTAAATTTTCCTCAGAATTAAAGTTATACCTTATAATTCCCAATATATATACATGTAGATTCAAAGTGGAATCATTTAATCCAGGAAATCCTCAAAGTAGAGGCAAACAGAATATCAAAGATACTGTCCAAATGAAATATGAAATTGCAGGTTTATCTCTTCATTGCATGCCTACTGCACACAAAACAAGGAGTGCTTACACCTCTGCTGTGGTAACTCATTCGTAACTTAGACTTTTTGAGGCATCTGAAATGAACTTTAAACCTTGAACTGATGAGTATTTCTCATTCTCAGCATGATTTCATTAAAACAATAAACATTCTAACATCTGCATAAAAGTAGTTACTCCAAATCTCAGTTGCACCATTTGAAAATTGATGCATCTGTTGAAGTAAATATTAACTGTTTCTTTCTAATTGGGAGGCATTATAAATCCAATCAGTACATATGTTGTACGTGACAATCTTTGGTTCGGTTAACTTTATTTTCATTTCCAACAAAAAAAAAATCATAAAAATTTTGAGAAGAAATCAAATAGGCTAAATCATTGTACAAAAATTTATTTTACATTCCTTGAATTATGAAACAAATGATTAAAGGCATTGGCTAACTCTGGGAGTAGCTGATTTTAAAAATTCTCAAACTAAGATGAAACATGTGTATGAATACTTGTATTTGTACTCAAAAACCTTGAAACCAACCATAATTTGGAATGAAAAAGTGTAAGTTAGACGCAAACGGCGATTTTATTATCCTTCGTCTCACGAGACATTCACTAAGAGGACCACTTTGCTTGAATTTGAAAATGCCGTTATGTGCCTCCCGCAGCGTGATACGCCAATACACACAGTACAGTAAGGTGAGTCATACGCGCATGCGCACTCCTTATGTCTATTCTGTGCAACCGACCCTCGTATATTTTTCAAACATAGGTTCACATTTTCTATATTTAAAAATACTTCCTGTGGATATTATACTTTGAAACTTTCAGACTGGTATTTTTACACTATAACCCTTATGTTTATCCCATTTTCAAGTAACAAAACAAGATTTTTTAAAATCATAACAATGTTAACCAATGTCTTTAACATATATGCAACAATTTACAGTATAACTGGTATGTTTGCTTTATTTCTAAAGAAAACATGTGGAAATGGAGGGATAGGCCTACATGTACTAAAAAGCAGCGCTTGCAGAATCCGTGTATAACACTGCTCATAACTCCCTTTCATGTTTTATCGCATTGTTTCATCCACCAGTAATTTACAAGCATAACAGACTCATAATCAAACTTGTCCTCAATAACCTTATCATCAGCAACCACCCCTTTAAATTGGCATTCCCCAATATCCCAAAACGAAACGCAACAGCCCACCGACACATTAAACCTGATAGAAAATTGTTATTCACCCCTCGGCAAAATGAGTTCCCTGTAATATTTATCAACCTCCACCCACTATCAGTTAGAGGAGAATGCAAGGGCATCCATGCATCGTTCCTTCCATGCACACAAATCATGTCACACATCGACACACACACACACACCAATTGGAAACTCGTTTTCGTGCTCTGCATGAGAGGCACAACGCATGTCGTGATCCTCACTGACCAAAGGCACCTGGTCGGATGAATGAATGTATGTACGTTCAAGATGGAATGAACCGTGGAAGTACCGTGAGTGACCCTGCCCCAAATACAGAATGGCCAGCTGGTGGGCCCCCAAGCAATGAATAAGTGGAGGTTCAATGCACTGCTCATTCGAATGTTTGGTCACATATCAGGTATGCATGATTCATACCTACATGTAGCTTCTACACTTGAAATTTATGTGTTTACTGGGTGTGGAGGAAATGGGGAAGGGATACACAGGACAGGGGCAGGAGAAGAGAGGACAGAGAAGTGGGGACATATGGCCACAGATCACTCACATAAGCCCTGTTCATATTACCCAATACTGCAATATATAACCGATACACATCGGCAAGTGATTTCCTGTGGACACTGGACACTGTTATAATATTACATGCAAATTACGGTAATATTACCATAATATTGCAGTACTCTCCTTTTCACCTCCTGTTCATATTCACCTCCACAATATTAAGGTATGCTGTTCTATCAGCAAGTTGAGGGATTGGCATTCCCTGGCTGGAGCTGTGCATTGAACTTGACTGCTCGCTCGTCCCCAGACACCCTCCTGTCTTTAGATCTTTCGTTACTTGCTTAAATCTATGTTTTTATTGTTTGAATTTGAGTGGCGATGTTCGTCAATAAGCATTCTTCCGCCACCACCACCTTTCAGTCTTCTATTTGTTCTTTTGTCAAATTGCATTATATTCTTTTAATCATTTCAAGTTTTGATGTTTTTAAATCATCTATTTATACATGTATATACCTGTAAATTGTACACAATTCAGCCTTTTGGCTGCAACGTGCAATGATTTTGAATAAAACCTTTTCAATTTCAATTTCAATTTCAATCAGCAAGTCTCGTATTGCATCCTGGTTACCCTGCGCAGAACGCTCATTTGGCTAAGTAAGGGTCAAACCTGCCAACGAGACACTATGCTCCACTGCATAAGCCGTTAATGTTGACCCTTTTTTGCGGATGCTGTTCATATACACCAGTATCCGAAATATTACTAGGTTTCAGAGTTTAAAATAGGCATCAAATAGGCGCAAAATAAGCGTAAAATAGGAGGAAGCAAAATACCGCAATATTCGGTGGGAGCCATTCATATTACCAGCAGTCCAAAGTGTATAGTAAAATAGTTGTAACATTTGCACCTATCTTACAGACCATGTGTTGTAGGTGGGCAATATGAAAGGGGCTTAATTTTGCTTTTCTGTTTTCCTATCCATTTAGTACAGGCCTCCTCCTATTAAAGTATAAACTCTTTCAATTTTTTTTCCCGTGTAATTTTCCCAGGATACTGAATAACTGTAATCAATCTATGCAATGAATATTTGATTGGATTTATTACACAGGCATAATGGCAATTCCATCTTGAATATTCTCTATGGAGGACAGAACAAAACTAAAAGTACATTGCATGTATCAATGAGATGACGAGTATGGGAATACACAGTTCACCGTATTAAAAAATTGTTTTCATAAATATTTTACAACCATACCTTACCAGGTTACCACACAAGTATTTGAATAATCACCCTGATTTTTTTACCCCAAGGGCTTTGTTTTATTACACTTCCTAAGATTAAAACATCCCCTCCCCTTTCTCCCTCTACTTCTACAGCTCAAATTCACAAATGAGGTTTAAACCAGGGGTAAGGTTTTAACCTCCATTAGCATAAAGCATAAATAAGCTCACATTGTTCATGTGCACATTTGTGACAGAGGTCCACATTTTGTGGTGTGGCCTAATATCTTTTGATGCAAAGCCCTAAAAATCATACCAAATACATGAGCAGAAAGAGCAAAAAATTCTACACAAACTGTGCCCATTTTGGTTGCGTCAATATTAATTGTTTGATGCTGAAAATTTTTAAAAGGAAAATAAGCATTAAAATCCTTAAATTGGCAATGTGATAAAAAGTTTAAAATCATAGTTTTCCCCTGCAAACTGGCAACTTTTTGACTTCTCATCATAATTTCTGTCAATTTATATTCATTTCAGATACATGATGTTTTATAAGAAAAATGTAGCAATAAAATAAAAATGTTGGTGTTGCCAATTTGAAGACTAAAAGCTGATCAAATTAGGCTTTAAACAATTCCTGTCACGAATGAGTTAAATAAAGAAAACACATAATTTGTCTGGATTCCATGCATATGCTTGAAAATCACAGGAAGGGGTTTAAAACACCCCATGGTTTAAACTTATTTTGTGAATTTGGGCCTTTCTATCTCTACCTCTATGACTCTCTCTATATCGATCTCTCTCATCTCTCTTTCCTTTGAATATCTCTCTCTTCTGATAACATGCATAACACAATGTTTGTTCGTGACTTTATGTGAAGTCCCTCAGTTTCAAGTACATGTACATGTATTTGTACCGCAAGTCACTTTACAAATCAGATTACATTGTATCATATTACTTTTGACAAGATGATTTTAACTTGCTACTTCCCATAAGTTGAAGCAGTTTTCGAATGGCTCATCAATCCTCATCAATAAAATTACACTTCTTCCTCGTAAACAAAATGACAGTACCAAAGAGGAAAGGGACAGGGAACAGAGAAAGAGATAGAAAGGTGAGGGTTGAAATAAAGACAGAGGCTTATCAGGTTTATTCACATATGTATTTAAAACCTGAGCATTAAAACCCTGTAGGTTTTTATCTTGTGTACAAAAGAATGGCATTCACGATGAACGTGACGGACAAAGGAAGCGGACAAAATAAACAACCCCTTATTCTACCCTTCACAATGGTTCTGGTAGTCAAAAGAACATCCCTTCACTGCTATTATCTAAAATGTGTGGAACAGGTGTAACATGCATATTCACCTGGAACTACTGATTAAACATAATAGCAGTAAGGGATGTTCTTTTGACTACCAGAACTATTGTGAAGGGTAGAAGAGGTTGTTTATTTTGTCCACTTTCTTTGTCGGTCATGTTCATAGTGATTTCAAGGAGGTAAGAGAAAAAAATGTCGAGGCAAAAATGATTTGTTACATGTACACGTATGCCTCAATGTGGCTAAAAGGTCTGGACCAATCAAACACAGGTACTTGTCAAGTTTTCGCTACATATGGTGTCATGAGTATTCTGTACAACTATTAGCAAAACTCTCCTTTATTTCAGCATGAACTAGTGATGCGTTCATGTGCATCTCAAATCATAAGTGGGGCCGTGTATCACGCCATATGTAACACTATTAACAAAAGGGGTTTGCTACTGGTTACATGTATGTGAATGAGCCTTTAGTCTGAGAGACAAAAATAGAGAAAATAAAGGAAAGGAATCAGCAGATAAGACACAGACAGGAAATGGTAGAACCTACATTTACAGAACATTAAAGGAGAATGAAACCCAGGCATCAGTTTGCTCTTAGTGAATGGAGATGACCAAGAAGAGTAAACAGTGAGAGTTTGAGCGAAATCAGGCAATCTGTTCAAGAGTTATGAATTTTGAAGTTTCAGTAAATCCCTATTATGGGGATTCTTGAGTTGGCAACTTTGCCAGCATCTGTGATGTCATTATGGACAACTCTCCATTCATTTTGTGCATAAATTTTCAAAAAAATTGATTTATATGAAATTTCAAGTCAGGAATCAAAATTCTTCCCCAAATGCTTGCAGAATTGATGTAGCCATATCATACTCAAACAATAAATCAAACAAATTTCTATTTTTCTTGAAAATGAAGAAAATGTAAAATTCTGTGTACAAAATGAATGGAGAGCTGTCCATGATGGCATCACAGATGCTGCCAAAGTTGCCAACTCAAAGAATCCCATAATAAAGTTTTACCTAAACTTTCGAAGTTCATAACTCTTTCACTGTTTACTCTTCTTGTTCTTATTCATTCACTGGAAGCACACTGATGTCTGGGTTGCATTCTCCTTTAACAGAACAGGAAGAAATGGCTATCCTTTGAAGGTTTCCATGGTGGTGGAAACGTATGGCGGTAGAAGGCTTCATGGTATACACCTTGTATTCTTTCTTGGAAATAAGTGTGGTCCTGAAAAGAACCTACACACGTACTCACGCTCAACGTTTCGTTGACCCATTCGTGACAGGAATTATTTAAAGCCAAATTTGATCAGCTTTTATTCTTCAAATTGGCAACATCAACATTTCTATTTTATTGCTACATTTTCCTTATAAAACATCATGTATCTGAAATGAATTTAAACTGACAGAAATTATGATGAGAAGTCAAAAAGTTGCCAATTTGTAGGGGAAAACAGTGATTTTAAACCTTCTATCACATTGCCAATTTAAGGATTTTAATGCTTATTTTCCTTTAAAAACTTTTCAGCATCAAACAACAAATATTGATGCAACCAAATTGGGCACAGTTTGTGTAGAATTTTTTGCTCTTTCTGCGCATGTATTTGGTATGATTTTCAGGGCTTTGCATCAAAAGATATTAGGCCAAACCACAAAATGTGGACCTTGGTCACGAATGTTCTTACCGTCCTAAGAACATGCTTACTGAAATGTTGAGATTGAGTAGGTCCTTTCCAGAACCACACTCATTTCCATGAAAGAATACATGGTGTAATGGGAAGCCTTCTACCACTATATAAATCAGGTTCTAAGACAGAATACCTGGGGGGTGTTTCATAAAGCTGTTCGTAAAGTTGCTAATGACTTTACGAACGACTTGAATATGAAGTGCCAAATGGGATGCCCAAAGTTTTTCCTGACGTTTTTACAAAGTGTGACTGCATTTCCCATAACCTGAATTAAATCGTGGCAAAAAATATACTTCACAATAAAAATGTTTCTAACCCAAACTAATGTTTATCTATGTCTGCATATTTCACCTTTAGCTGATGCGATTTATAATGATTGAGAATTCCCTTTGGCTTGCCATATTCAAGTTGCTCGTAAAGTCATTCGTAACCATGGTTCTCGCCAGTACATAACACCCATGGTTCCAATACCATGCGTAAAAGGTTTCAGACAAGGAAGAACCATGTGTGAAATTGCTGCACCATGCGTGGCAACAAGGGTAAAAAAATATTGGAGTATATATCCCCAACAATAATGATAAATGTCACAGATTGTTTTGCTTTCTGGCAATGTATTTTTACTTTTATGCCATTAGTAGACAACTCCTGCTTACCAAGAAGTATTTTTCATCCTTTTACTATATCATATACTGCCACCACACCTAACTTGAATGTTATTCTGTAAAACTTCTGAAACTTCCACGCTTTGCGCAGAGTGGGAATCGTGTGTGGATTTTTTTCTAGTGAGAACCCTGTTCGTAACTTTACGAACGGCTTTATGAAACACCCCCCTGGTGTACAGTGAAGCCTTCTACCGCCATGTAAATGTAGGTTCTACAATGTTCTTACCGTCCTCAGGAAGAAATGGCATTATGCACATTGGTGAATGTATACAGTGTCAGAGGTCCAATAAACATGCACTACATCAAGTATGAAGATAAACAAACAGAATGGTAAACAAAAATACAAAAAAAAAAAAAAAAAAAATACAGGCAACTAATCATATAGAACAAACAAATACTGTGAATAAGTTACCTCATCAGGTGAAATGCTCAGCTTTCCAATGGACTCCATACTCCTTGATCGCATAAAATTTCTGCCAATTCAAAGAAGAAAAAAAAGGGTATTTTCATTTTATTGTATTTCAAGAAATTCAAGCACAACATTTTAGTCATACACTTGTATAATCTCCAAAATACAAGTAGATGTATTATCAAGGAGCTCCTTGGTATTATTTCCTCTCAAAGAGGCCAACAAATGGGAAATCATGGGGGAAACGAATTTGCAAAAGGCTTGTTTACTTGTACACTATGATCCGTCCGTTATGCGAGCCTGTCGGACTAATGCGATAACAGCTCGGACAGCACGAAGTTTACCGAACTCAACCTAGTCATACACTTCGGGTTCTCACATTTCTCAACAACTCTAAGTGTTACGACTCTTAACGGGTCTCATCGTGTTCACTAGAAGAAACGTCTTGTATAATGCTCCAACATTTCAAAATACAAAATATAGTTTACTTCTGGTTTGTTAGTCTAGCCATTAAACTTCATTGCCTTTCTCCGACACGTCGTCGCCGCGGATTACGTAACACCCCTTAGGCTGATTTCTCATTTTCTTGCCCCTTTAACATGTACAATATGACTGATGCTATTTTGTGTTGAGCAAAATATTCTGCAAATACTGTGCCTATTTTGGTTGGATCAGTATTATTTTATTGTTTGATGCTGAAAATTTTCTTGGGGAGAATAAGCACTAAAACCCTTAAATTGGCAATGCCATGGAAAATTCAAAATCAATGTTTTTTCATGCAAATTGGCAACATTTTAACTTCTCAACAAACTTCCTGTCAGTTTGTACTCATTTCAGTAGCTATAAATAAAAAATAATAGTGTTGCCTATTTGAGGATGAAAATATTGATCAAATAAGGCTCCAAATAATTCCTGCCACAATGGGTTAACAGACTATCAAGAAAAATGACGAGCCATCATCCATAACCTTCCACGTCAGTTTTGAGTGCCAAGGTCACAGAGAGTCAAACATGCCTCAACATCCGGTACACATCTTCTTTCATTTTCACGGGTCTACTGTTTCTCTGTTTCTACCGAAAGCTTTTTATACTGTACATGATACATATACATGTAATAACATACTACACATGTACATGTACATTCATTCAAAGAGATTCCATAAATTCTGACTTCAATCTGTTGCTGTGCAATGTATACTAAATGTTAAACGTTCATCACAGAACATTTCTTCTGGATGGCTCTAGATTCACAGATGAAGGCATCACATGACTAGTACTATATCCAAGGGGCTCTTTTTTAGATTTAACCCATTCGTGACAGGAATTATTTAAAGCCTAATTTGATCAGCTTTTATTCTTCAAATTGGCAACACCAACATTTCTATTTCATTGCTACATTTTATTTATAAAACGTCATGTATCAGAAATGAATATAAATTGACAGAAATTATGATAAGAAGTCAAAAAGTTGCCAATTTGCAGGGAAAAACGGTGATTTTAAACTTTCTATCACATTGCCAATTTAAGGATTTTAATGCTTGTTTTCCTTTTAAAAAATTTCAGCATCAAACAATGAATATTGATGCAACCAAAATGGGCACAGTTTGTGTAGAATTTTTTGCTCTTTCTGCTCAAGTATTTGGTATGATTTTTAGGGCCTTGCATTAAAGGATATTAGGCCACACCACAAAATGTGGACCTCTGTCACAAATGGGTTAACAAAAACCCAAACTATAGGAGCAACAGCAACACTTCTGTATGGGTAAATTAATATTCTGTCCTTATTTTCCCACAGCTCTTTCAGAGATCCTTTGCTGTTGTTGTTTTTTTTTTTCCTTCTTTTCCATCATCATCTTCTTCTTTTTTTATCTGGAGTTAAAGTGCTCTCTGTCTGCTCCCCAATTAGTAGGCCTGTACTTTTTACTAATTTTTTAAGCTAATTGACGTTAATTTGATGGTACACCATGGTGATTTAATTGTATATCATCAAATTACTGTGCTTAAACCATGGGTACTATGGTACTATTTTACAAGGGTATATTGACAACAATTACAGACTCGAAACTTACAACTGTTCTCTTTCTTGACTGGGCCCATTGTTCACATCAGGCTGCATCTCGACAAGGTTGGGTGTACTAGTGTGAATCTTCAGCTTAAGGGAGAGACGTCCCCTCCCTGATTCACCTGTAAGCATAAACAACACACACACAAAAAAAAAATCATCATGAAATAAATGATTTGGTATCTCAATAAAGCACACATATTTCAGGAATTTCATTACATGATTTAAAATTTACACTGTAATAAGCATACATATTTTAGGAATGTCATTACATGATTTAAAACCTAAACTGTAATAAGCACACACATTTAGGAATTTCATTACATGATTTAAAATCCATACTGTAATAAGCACATATATTTTAGGAATTTCATTACGTGATTTAAAATCTACACCGTAATAAGCATACACATTTTAGGAATATCAAACATTATTAAACAAAATGATTTGAAATCTCAATAAGCATACATGTATACATACATTTCAAGGTATTAAGAAATCATCAGTAAACAAATGATTTGAAATCTCAATAATCATACATGAACATACTTCAAGAATATTAAAAAAAAAAAAAAAACATTATTAAACAAATGATTTGAAATCTTTAAATACATGTAAGCATAAACATTTATGGAATATTAAAATGATATCATTAAACAAATAATGTGAAATCTATAAATATATTTAAGGAATATTGAAAAATTCATAATGAAACAAATGATTTGAAATCTAAGTATGCACACATATTTTAGGATTTATTATTAGGTACATCATACATGTAGTCTACAAGGACCACCACATGCAAATATTAATTGCTAGAATGAAAATTGAGACATAGAATAATGCGACTGAGTGGGAAACTATACATTGAGGCTACAAACCCAAATGTAATAAAAAATCTAAAATTTAATCTGATAGGCAATACATTGTAGGTGTACATGTAAATCTAAAACTGAAAAAAAAAATACGGATTGGTGATTGCTTAACAACTTCAAAAAAAAATGTGAACAGTATATTTTGAAGAACATGGTGTTATGAAATAAAAAAAAATCAACTCACATTCATTTGTATATATTCTTGTACCATCCATGGTATAGCATACATTTAAACAATTTTTTTAAATGCTGAATAGCAAAGGATCCTTGAACATACATGTACAATATTACATTCTTTTCAAACAACCATACATGTACAAGTACAGTACATATATCATGAATAATCATGCCAAATAACTTTCATGATGATATTACAATGATACAGGGAGCCATGTACATCTTTCTCATGACCTTCTAGAGTGCACACCAGTAATGGCTCTATGACAATGACAGTGTCAACAAATTGTGTATCATATTTACAATGCTACCAGCTGCCTACATGTACATGTACTGTAATGTATACCACCAGACAAAGCAGATCCATGGTAATGGCATTGGTGACCTACATACATGTACAATTTATCATATACATGTACATGTATATTTACAACATAAACTAAAGTACATGTAAATGCACCATCGTCATGCCTGCAAAAGGCTACCACATTTTACAGTAATCTAATGTCCATTACTTTAGCCTTGCAGCATGAGAAAGTGATACATTTGCCTCTATTAACCCATAGAGGTGCAGTGTCACCTTTAGGAGACGTTTTTGCAGTATCTGTTGGTCCAGAATGTTGGGCAGTACATATCATACATGAGCAGAAAGAGAAAAATGCACTGACAAATTTGAGCCCATTCCCATCGCTGTATGGTGTGGCATTCTCGAATTAGAGCAGTTTAAGTGTAACTAATCATTAACTCTTTAAATTGGCAACGTAGTGAATAATATATAATCACTATTTCTGTGTTCAAATTGGCAATTTCTGATTCAATTTTACAATTATGTTTCATTTTGGTTTATGTTATATCCATATTTATTTTTTTCAAGTATGTAAGTAAACGTGGAAAAAATAATTTGTATTGCCAATTTGAGGATTGAAGATGATTAATTTAGACCTCAAGAAAGCTCTGTACTGCTATGGGTTAAATTATGATACCTACATGTACAGTGTATACCAAAGTCGTACAAGCCCAGGCAATATAAGTAGTATGCTACATGTACGTGTACATCATGTAGTAAACCATATGGCCATGACATTGGTGGCCTACTTGTACGTGGATAATTATATCAGAACACCAACTACCAGTACAGGGCATGCCTGCAACAAAGGCTATCAAATACAGTAGACTAATTAATGTCCATTAGCCTTGCATGCCTGAGATGGAAACAATGAAATTGACTCTATGATTTTGTAGCATGTATCCTATAGATTGTAGTGTACTATGGACTTCTGATGGTAATGACATTGGTCTTGTAATAGGCCTGCATTGCATGGATACATGTATCTACTACTGTGTGCTGGGTATACATTGTATATGTATACCATTGAATTCATGCAGACTTGTGTTAGAGGTGAATGAAACCCAGGCATCAGTGTGCTTTCAGTGAATGAAGGACAAGAAGATAAAGCAGTGAAAGTTTGAGCAAAATCGGACAATCTCTTCAAGAGAACGTGAATTTCATAGTTTAAGTTAGTGCTGTAACATCACGGTTATTTTCAGTTCCGTTTAACAGGGAGTCAAAACCAAACGGTTTTCGGATAAACGACAACATCACACCTTTGCCAAAGTTGCCGCCTATTGAAAGTAGTGCTGTCAGCCGGTCCAGGTTCGGGATCAAATCCCAGTGGTCTCAGGCCCCGAGACGGCTCTGGTATCAATCGATTGAGACCGTATCCCGGCAGAAAAAATAAATAAACAACTTATTTATTTAGGTTGTAAACTTTAGTAATTGTACTTACAAAATACCGTACGAGAGAGCTAATTCATAGATCTATTTGGCTTTCACTGCGATTGTATTGCGCAATAATTCGCTGCGCCGTATTCGTGTCATGATTCGTGTTCACTTTCTACATATACATTTGTAGCTGAAGACACCAGCGAACATACATGGTGTAACGGTCAACAAACGTTTTTCTAGTTCTGTGGTAACGGTACTACGAAATTGTTGCTTATTTCAGTTATCAGTGAAAAGTTGCATAGACGAAATCCCTTAGACTAGTAAAGCATTTTTTCTCGCGGAACCATTCTTTTATACATGCTTTTTTATACAAATCAAGTGCGCGTTAAATACATCCGAGTGTATCGTTTGTGAAATACAGTATATGGAGGTGCTGCAGTGCGCCCGCGCCACGACATACAAGTGACGTGTGGGACCAATATTTTGGTGAGCTTATCAATGGTTAGCTGACGTAGTTTAAGAACTTTGCGTGAAGAAAGATCACTAGTATTAAAGACAGAACATCGGAAGTCTTGGAGTTGATTTATGATGACAATTAAGTCAGAAAAACTTGAAATATTACAAGTAGCTACACAAACAATGTTTAATCCCTGGCTGACAGGGCTAAATCTCCGTTTATCCGAAATCGTCAAATTGAAAACGGTTAGTGGCATGGGCGGTCGTTTACCGGATGGAAAAACGTTCGACTACAGCACTAGTTTAAGTACATCCCTATTATGGCGATCCATAAAGTTGGTAACTTTGCAAGTACATGTACCTGTGATGTCTGCATTCATTTTGTATATAATTAAAAAAAAAAAACAAGCCAATAGGAAGATTGTGTCTCGCCCACCCGTGGCTAAATAACACGAAAGTTTCCCCAAGTACATCCCTTGCCCTAACCAAGTTTGATGTCACAAGAAAGTCTTGCAGGTCGTAAAGTTTGACCTAAAATGACCTTTCACCTTACCATGTGACCTGACAGCACAATAGCATGAATGTACCCCTAGTGCATCTATCACCCAAATTTGGTTGCTATTGCAGCAACATGTGCCAAGTTATGCGTCATAAGAGAGTCTTGCAGGTAAACTTTAACGTTTGAAATACAAGAAATGACAGAGGAAAAGCAAATTCAAGAATTTGAAAACATCTGTAACATATGACCTCCAATGACCTTTCACCTTATCATGTGAAGTCCAACAGAATGATAACATGCACTTCCCCTTAGTGATCTGCAACCCAAGTTTGACTGAAAAGTGTGACACGGTTGCAAAGTTTTGTGTCATAAGAGAGTCTTGCACGTAAACTTTAACCGTTCAACGTTTGACCTGTAATGACCTTTGACCTGACCATGTGACCTCTGACTGGACCATAACATGCAGGTCCCCTTAGTGCATCTACAACCCAAGTTTGATAGATAAGTGTCACACGGTTGCAGAGTTTTGTGTCATAAGAGAGTCTTGCACGTAAACTTTAATGTTTGACCTGAAATGACCTTTGACCTTACCATGTGACCTATGACTGGACCATAACATGCAGGTCCCCTTAGTGCATCGACAACCCAAGTTTGATAGATAAGTGTCACACGGTTGCAGAGTTTTGAGTCATAAGAGAGTCTTGCACGTAAATTTTAACGTTTGACCTGAAATGACCTTTGACCTTACCATGTGACCTCTGACTAGAGCATAACATGCAGGTCCGCTTAGGGCATCTACAACCCAAGTTTGGTTGAAAAGTGTCACACGGTTGCAGAGTTTTGTGTCATAAGAGAGTCTTGCACGTAAACTTTAACGTTTGACCTGAAATGACCTTTGACCTTACCATGTGACCTCTGACTGGACCATAACATGCAGGTCCCCTTAGTGCATCTACAACCCAAGTTTGGTTGAAAAGTGAGTCACGGTTGCCAAGTTATCTTTCATAACGTTTGTGACGGACGGACGGACGACGGACGGACGACGGACGGACGACGGACGGACGACGGACGGACGACATTTGGATCCCTTAGTCTCGCCTTCATCTCCGGTGGGCGAGACAAAAAGATTTATATGAAATAGTAAGCAAGGAATCAACATAATTCTTCCCAAAATGAATGCAGAATTGATGTAACCATGTCACACTCAAACGGTAAATCAAAACAATTTCTATTTTTCTTGAAAATAAGAAAAATGTTAAGTTCTGTGTACAATATGAATGGAGAGTTGTCAGTTCTGTGTACAATATGAATGGAGAGTTGTCCACAATGACATCACAGAAGCTGGTGGAGTTGCCACCCTTATAAGATTTCTATAATAATGATTTTCACTGTACTTGAACTTTCAAAATTCATAACTCTTGAAGAGATTGTCCAATTTTGCTCAAACTTTCCATGTTTACTCTTCTTGCTCTTCTTCATTCACTGATAGCACACTGATGCCTGGGTTTCATTCTCCTTTAAAAGTTGAGTGGCCTTTATTCAAACATGTAAACCTGCAATTAAAAAAACTTTTTGTAATTCATCCTATCATGTTAATACCGGTACACCTTGCAATTTTGCTTTTTTTTTAATTGTTTTTTTTTTTTTGCTCTCTTTGTTTGTTTTTGGTGTGTACGTGTGAGTAAGTGTACATTATACGCATGGTTCTCGCCAGTACATAACACCCATGGTTCCAATACCATGCGTAAAGGGTTTCAGACAAGGAAGAACCATGTGTGAAATTGCTGCACCATGCGTGGCAACAAGGGTAAAAAAATGTTGGAGTATACATTCCTAACAATAATGATAAATGTCACAGATTGTTTTGCCTTTTGGCAATGTATTTTTACTTTTATGCCATTAGTAGACAACTCCTGCTTACCAAGAAGTATTTTTCATCCTTTTACTATAGCATATACTGCCGCCACGCCTAATTTTAGGTGTTATTCCGTAAAACTTCCGAAACTTCCACGCTTTGCGCAGAGTGGGAACCGTGTGTGGATCTTTTTCTAGTGAGAACCCTGATTATACGTGTAAACAATAGCCACTGTGGGTATCAACAGATAACCAATGACAATTGGCCACAACAGTCCCTACAACATGCAGCCGAATTTCTGTAAGAAGCCAAAAACCACATGATTCACATGTTACAAAACATCATTTTTTGTAAGGGAGGAAGGAAGTGTGCCAACAAGCAACAACCAAGGTTTATGTTTCAAATTTTGAAACGGAAACATGTCATCTGGTTCAAACAAAAGCTAAATTAAGTTTTATATTTTGTGCATGCATGATGATGATTAATGAAGGACTTTGTTAGTTTGTTGATATACTTCAAATGTATTCTGACAAACACATGCATATCATTTCGTAACTGCTACATGTATAGTGTTTCCCTTGAGCAGTTTACAAGAGAAATAATTGCACCTTTTTTTCAAGTACTAGTAGCATCACAAATTATGAAGATACTACTCGAAATATGTAGTACTGTGTACATAACAATTTAAAATACCAGTATTGTACTCTAAAGTACAGGGGCCATGGAAGGGGGGTTGGGGGCTCACTTTCGCCAAAAAATTAAAAAGGAAAAGAAAAAAGAAAAAGAAAATTTTCTAGAAACCTACAAATTGTAAAAACTTACATATATTACAGATATTCGAAATTGCTCACAGGCTCGTAAAACCATGAAAACCGAAGGGCTTCAGAGCCCCCCCCCCCCCCCCCCACAAGGTTCCACGGCTCCTGAAGTAATTATGTACAGTTCGTCAATTTTAGTAATTAATTAATAAACTCTATATCAGCCACGTTCGCTTTGCATTGTACATTTACACTTTATATGCCAATCGTAAAAAATGTAAGCCCAGCACTCATCCCATCAGTTGACTAAAGCTGCCAATAACAAAGATGTACATTGTACATGTACACAGTATGAACAGACCTCTAGAGGGTACATGTAGACCCTAGGGTGCCTTAAGGGGAATTCCCTATAATTTACTACCCCTGTTCATCCACACAAATTTAGGAAATACATGTCTTTGATTACAGTGTAGATACACCATAAGACTGATCTGCAAGGCAGAGCGTTTCCTGGAATTTGGGATGTACACTGTACAAGTACCGTATATTTTTCCTGGAGTCCAGAGTCGAAGGATTGTTGAGCTGATGACACTACTAATGTACATGTACAAGCACTCCAATCATCCCACTGGTGTATACACATTGTACCAGTATGAATGGCCTACAGTGCAGCAGCAGATCCAGGATTTTTCAAGGGGGGGGGGGGGGGGAGGGGAGGCAAAGGCTTTTCAGGTGTCTATTGCATCCGAAATAATTCACCAACAAGCAAAAAAACAAAACAAAACAAAACAAAACAAAACAAAACAAAACCAAAAAAAAATGTACTGGATACAGGTACTGTACAGTACATGTACTAGTAATAATCTAGCCTATGTGAAATTGGCTTTCGGGCAGCTTTTACTTGTCTCCTGAAATTCCTTTTTATACCTTTATCATGTTATATCTTTTGTAAGACCAGTTTCTGCATCCAATATAATGAGACAAAGGACAAAAATGGATAGGGAGTAAGCATAATTCACATAACAGCCATCAAAGACAGAATTCTGTAAAAAGTCATGCAGGCCTACAGTGAATAATAGTGTTCATGACTTGGAATAAATGGTAGACAAATGGCTAAAACCTGAAAATGTGAGTCTTTCATGGTTTAATGATAATTCACACAGTGTGCACTTCAAAGAAGAAGAAGAATAATAATAATAATAATAATAATAATAATAATAATAATAACAACAATAACAATAATAATAATAATAATAATAATAATAATAATAATAATAATAATAATAATAATAATAATAATAATAATAATAATAATAATATATCAATTTATAGAGCACAGAACCTATGTACATATATTCTAATGCACTGAAGAACTCCTGATATGCTTGAAGCGAGTAAGAATTAGGTAAAAAGATAATGTTTTGAGCCTTGTTTTAATTGTTTCTAATCTATAGTTCGAGATGTCCTAATTTCCAATGGCAAGAAAAAAGTGATTACAAATGTGCCTGTACACTTATGTACATTTTTACATTATCTTGTACATGTAGCCAAATCAAAACTTCAATGCAGAAATTGGGGTCACTAATATGAAATCATTAATTGTTGAAATTTCTTCAGGTGCTCTATCAAAAAAATGTATACTGTTATGTTCATGTCTTACAACATAGACATGAACATAACAGTATGCATTTTAGACTTCAGGCTCAATGCCAACAAAAACGTGAACAACTTCCATACAGTCATGTGCAATAGCACATTACACACGTACTACCAATGTCCTTAATCTTCTACCGGCATCCGTGATTCACAAAAACCATTGACCCCGATTCGTGACTCACTCACTTTCCTGCATTTTGTCAGAGTAGAGAAGGTCTGTGTGCTCACATGTCCATTTGCAAGTCAACCTTTTCTGTTACAAACTGAGGTCCTCTTGAATATGTCGCTCTTGGCAATGCGTAGATGAAGGTCTACAGAATGCTGATGCATGTATTATACTGTCAAATCCCAATATGTCATGTTGATATTCAAAAAGTACAGTAACCTTTCATAAGGGTTATTTGCACAACTGCTGTACAAGTTTTCTAGTTATATGGCTCAGTGTATATTTTGTCAATGCAATTGGTATCATTTCACTAAATCACTAGATCACTACTGCATTCTGTCTAGGGCTCTTACCGAACCACCGAACTGAACGGAAATTCGCCGAACATGGCACTTCCGAACAGGACCGAACCAAACTCAAAGGCCAAGTTCGGAAGTTCGGCAGCTTATAACACAGGATCATTGATTTAGCCTTCGGTAAAGACCTTGTCCTGAATTCATTATGCTAAATGGGAGATACACCTTTGCTTTATTAAAAAATTAATACATACATTTATTGGTAGGATTTCTTTTAATTCATCTTCTAAAAGTTTTTCTTAAATAAAAGATAGAAAAACACTTAATACAGCTTGTGTCTCATTTTTCCTTTGATTCTGATAAATTTCATAATATTTGCACCATGAATTCTACATGTAGTTGTTTTCCCCCAAAATCATGTTAAAAGCTTCAAAGTATGTCCAAAGATACTCATGATTGTAATCAATCGTAATAAGGTTGTAATCGATTAACAATCATGATCGATCATAATACTAAATAAATACTTTTTTTTTAAAATAAAAATAGAAAAACACTGTTTTATTGATAATTTCTTTTAATATTTTGGTTTCTTTCCTTTATTTCAATTTTTTTTAAATTTTCTCTTGTTTTCTATTAATCAGTATATGAAAATTATCTTTCCCTTCATTCAGAAAATAGAATAAATAACAAAGAATCATGCAATAAATGCAGTAACTATTTTTTGTCATACAAAATATATTTATAAGAAACAGTGATTTCCAAGTGCAGTAAAGATAGAGAGGGTTCTGGTGGTCATTTGTTATTGATGCTCACCCTTTTATTTTTTTATACTGTATTGCCGAACCCCGAACCGAACCAAAATTCGGAAATAAAGGTGCCAAACTCTGCCGAACCGAACCGAACCCGAACATGGTGCTAAATTTACAGCCCTAATTCTGTCATTCCCAGGGAGAGAATCTACATGTAAATTAAAGTCCTCAGTTTTCCACAATACGGAACACGGAAAATTTTCACAGAATTTGGGAAGAACGCGGAATTTCACAGAAAATGATATTGTTTAGGCCCAAAAATTTGAATCATGAAAATACAGCAAAAAAACATAAGAAACACAAAGCAAAATCCAATAAAACAAAACCGTGCATCAGGATCGAACCTGTTCGCAGCGTTTAGCGTGTGTTCACAAAGCTTCATGTGCATCTGTATGTAGACTGCAGTGCGTATAGTTACATTATTTTTATTTTTTATAGATTTTTACTATTTACAATTGCTTTGTCATATGTTTTGTACATGTCACCAAAGGAACACAGAATTAGAGTTTAGAAGTTTAGGAGTTTAGAACACCGAAGAACGCGGAATTTGCATTTTATAAAACGGAAAACTGGGGTCTTTAAATGTAGACATTCATTGATTTAAAAACTGATTAAATTATCATAATTGCGTAGGTGAAGCTTAGATTGAACAAGTCTGTCAAAATACATCGCTTAGAAGTATTCAGAAGTATTTATTATTATCAATTAGCAGGTGCTAAAATACAGTCCCCGACATAGCACCTGAAGAGCTCTCCAAACACCACTGAGATGTGTGACGTCACGAGCGGGACTGTTAATTACACAAGCAGACGATGTCCCATAACATCTGACACATTTTCAGTGCCTCTATTCAGTTATTTCTTTCACTTCATTAGTGTCAGTCTAAATGTTTAATCTATTCTTTTCCCTAAATCCCGTGCATGGTATCATTTAGATGGAAAATGAGGCATTACAGTGATAAAGGAATCAACTAAATAGACGCAATTGCATTTTCAGCTGCACACACTGCGCTATGTTCAGCGTTTCAAGAGGGAGTGACTACCGTCCATGCAATCATTCGGCGGGCTTTTCAATTTGAAAGTGTGGTTTCTTTGATTGTTCATTAACTCTTATCCTGTATATTTACAAAAATGAGATTTCAGTTATTAGAATTGGTTTTGTTTCCCTTTTAGAATGGTGTAAAAATGAGCACGTTAAAATACACTAAATTCTTTATTATTTGAGAAATAATTGCACTGCAATTATGTTCATTCTGTATGGGAAGTCCTCTGCTTGGACGGGGTTGAACCCGTTCATGACATCAGTAAAACATCGTTATTTTTTTGGCGAATCGCTCCTATATCACAGATGCTGGGAGGCGGTTTTATTTGTATCATTTTTAAATTACCTGATACGTAGCTGACATAAAACTGATACGATTGAGCTATCTGTTAGCTTTCCAGTTTCTAGTGATACATCATTTGCCATATTTGTGATTTTCTTTGAATGTGTACTTTAAGCTACATGTATGTATACATACATGTACATGTACATGTACATGTACATGTACATGTAGAGTGCTAGGAGCCACTCAGTTTCTACTGGTATGGCAAAATGTACTTCACTGATAAGACATGAAATTATGAAACTATGAAACTATGAAACTATGTATGAAACTATGAATAGAGAAGGCCTACAATGTATTGTACTACGGAACTAGATGAACATTGTCATTGTAGGCTTAGGGCCTACATGTACATGTAGCCTCTTATTTTGTGTGTGGTGGGGGGGATTGTTATTTTTTCAATTGGTTTGTTAATTGTCTGTTGTTGTCTTTTCGGTTGTTTTATGTCTTGTTGTTTCTCACAGCCCTGTTTTCTAGGAGGGTATTTTATTATTACCAGTAAGCATCACAATTCATTTCAAACGTTACCCGATAAATTATAGCATACTACAATTAATCAATTATCAAATATGATTATATTGCTCTTGATCTGTTATTTATCCACTGTTTATGTACACATGTATGATTTATTTGATCGCAGAAATAAAAGCAAACAAACAAAGAAATAAGAAATTATCTGATTGATATCAGAATAAAATACAATGTACATGTTATCATTTACCTACATTTTATTAAGGTGATGATCCCCCTCCCTCTCTCTACCCCCTCTCTACCCCCTCTTTCTCCTCTATCACATGTGGATGAGAAGATTTATTAAGATTTATCACAGAGCTTTGTGAGAGCTTCTTGGTCATTGTACAGTACATGTTGTACCACCTTGGTTCCAGAGACTACAGGTGAGAGTGATTTATATTCCCAGGGCAAAAACTGAGAATTATGAGTCACCTGACCTGAGCAGAGGTCAATGGTTTTTCGGGAAGTATTTCACTGGTTGTGAGACATCCAGAAACCCTAATCCTTGTATAGGAGAAAACCTGTTTCTAAGAAAAGCAGTTCATTTCTGAATCTTGGAGAGGCCTCATTTCACAGGGGGATTTCACTATGATTCAAACTCGGGTTCACGATGGCTCACCGCTCACCATCATCCATCCATGTGTGATACATGTACTTCCAATTTGTGATTTCTTCCATACATGTAGGGATTCATGCAGTATGTTAATAGTTGTTTCCATGTTGCTCCATTCCAGAATCCATACTATGATTACCGCGAACTAATAGCTGAATTCTACATGTACATTACTAGTAACCCCACAGGGCTCTCCCGCTAAGTATTGCTTATAATGTTACTGCATGTAACAAACAGACTTAGAAAAACAGGAATTTAATGGCAAAGGCATATTCATCATGTACATGTAATGCCACGTACGTCATGGACAGAACTGAAAAGCCGTCAGTTTGGTTCGCTTGTTTTTCTGAAATTACTTCAAAAATTGAAAAATTGTGCTTAATATGTACTCACTAACTCTCTGGCCAACCAGCAAACCCTCTGAAATCCTCTTCTGGAAATGATTTGGATGAAAAAAACACACAATTTTCTTGTCCTATGAAAATGATCCCGTGTTGTAGCATCCATTCCACAAATCCAAAAACAATGTATGCACGCGCAGAGCAAGATGAATATTCATATTTTAGAGCGTGATTGGTTCAAAATTATTGGATGTGCATGAGACGACAACAGATATATCGCTATATGAATTGAGCTGCACAGCACTCTGTACTTTGAGATATGCATATTCAGCGATATCGTGAATATTCATGTATTTTTCGAGTCTGTGGAATGGACACTACAACACGGGATCATTTTAATAGGAAAAGAAAAATCATTTCTTTTTTCTTCCAAATCATTTTCAGAAGAAGATTTCAGAGGGTTTGCTGGTTGGCTGGATAGTTGGTGAGTACATACATTAAGCACAATTTTTCAATTTTTGAGGTAATTTCAGAAAATGTACATGTACATGTACATGAACATGCCTTTGCCATTAAATTCCTGTTTTTCTAAGTCTGTTTTGTTACATGCAATAACATTACAAGCAATACTGAATTCTTTTTTCTAAAATCATGAATTTCAAATGATAGTAATAATTGACAGACTTTCTGAAGCTTAAACATTTTCATTGTATGCCATGCACGTTCAAGTTGACTCCACAAATTTACTGGGATACTAAAGAGAACGGATGTCCCGATCTAGGTTCGTTTCCATTCTACGTACATGTACACGTACATGTACGTGTACATGTACAGTAGGAAGGGGGGTACTCACATAGAAATCTGATCAAGAGAGTTACCTGGAAACCGAGTTATCTTGAGTCTTGACTAAGGTTAAAAGAAAAACCCAATTAATCGATCTACAGTCTGTGACCTACATGTATATGTCAAACATGTCTATGTACAGGCTGTTAAAAAGCACTGTCCTTGCACTCCTGGAATAGTTGTGCAGATAACCACACTTTCCTCTCAAAATTTGCTGGTTTTTTTTAAAAAATCAATATTATTGTCTCCTTAAAAAATTGTTTCTTGTGGTATACACAAGAAATGATGATGCTATTCTACCCAAACCGAACATTGAAATTTTTAAGCAATCATATAAATATGCTACTTATGGAATTCTTTGCCAACATCTATCCAAAATCTTCAATCTCTTCAGTCTTTCAAACGTTTAAATATAAACAAACATGATACATGTACCCACATGATGATGATCGTTATCTTCATTATACTGTTTAGATTTCCTTTTAATATTCATGTTTTTTATCTCAGGACCTTGATGTTAAACAGTTTTTAAACTGATCTTGTTATTCTGAATATGTTTAATAAATCAATAAATAAAATAAAAAATAAAATGTACTTTTGTTTCCACTTTCCACGTACACTGTAACACATCCAAATTGTACCCACCTCTGCGGAGGAAGAGACTTAAATTGATTTAGGACTCAAGATGGTACAATCCCCATTTCCACATCCCCCTCCCCCCCCCCCCCCCCCCCCCAAAGTTACAGCATAACATACATGTACATGAGTTTGTTGGGATTAAGCTTGGGGAATGATGCCATTTAGTCTTCATTAACTTCACATACATGTACATGTACATGTATGACGTGGCAAACTCCCATGGTAAAGCCTCACAGTTGTTTCTTTTTCTTTCTTTTTTTTTTGCATGAAATATTGTTAATGAATGTTATAAGAGGTGGCCCCCCGCCCAAAAAAAAAAGTCACCGAGACAAAAATATCCCCCCCCCCCCTTTTTTGGGACCATTTTATACATGTACATGTAAACTATAACAGAGGATGAATCACAAAAAGTATTACTTCTCTTGGTAATATGGTGTGCTTAATATTCTGAGTTCATTCTGACTAACATAAAAAGCAAAGCCAAGAAAATTGAAAGTTAAAAGTCACAAAACAACAAGAGATTTAAATGTATAAAGGGCTGCTACATGTAAGCTAGCTACATGTACTGTATGAGGGTGGAAAATCAAGAGTGCATGGAAAGCACACAGAAAGCACAGATGCTTTCATCACGGGTACACGTACAAAAACAGTACATGTAGCAATTTACCACAAAAAATAAACAAAATGCCAGCAGAAAAGTGAAATATGGTTATATCTCAGACAATCAGACTTACATGTATCCCTGGACAATGTTATTTCTGAACCACTGCTGTCTGGTACACATTTATTCAAGACCCCTACATCCCACCCCTGGGAAATATTCCTACCCTACACGTAAATGTTCTATTAATTGTTCTTAAGTCTCTATCCTTCTGGGTAAAGAGATGTAATTGTCCTATGAAGAATATACTTGTCCAGCAGTCCTAGGCCCTAGGGGTAATTGTCCAGCAGTTAACCCACAGAGGTTCAGTGTCACCTTTAGGAGACGCTTTGCAGTATCTGTTGGTCCAGAATGTTGGGCAGTACATATCGTACATTAGCAGAAAGAGAAAAATGCACCGACAAATTTGAGCCCATTCCCATCGCTGTATGGTGTGGCGTTCTCGAATTAGAGCAGTTCAAGTATAACTAATCATTAAACTCTTTAAATTGGCACTGCAGTGAATAATATATAATCAGTATTTCTGTGTTCAAATTGGCAATTTCTGATTAAATTTTACAATTTTATTTCATTTTGGTTTATGTTAAATCCATATTTATTTTTTTCAAGCTATGTAAACGTGGAAAAAAATAATTTGTATTGCCAATTTGAGGATTGAAGATGATTAATTTAGACCTCAAGAAAGCTCTGTACTGCTATGGGTTAATTGGCATCAGGTTAGCAAATGTAGGGGATACCTTTATGGGGAGTAGTCAATTAGTCATCTACTCATCATGAGGTACATGTATGTAGCTAGTCATATATTTTAAAATTTCCAGTAATGATCATGATGTAATGAACACTACCTTTGTACAACTGATGTCTGTGCTTACAAAAGTAGATGGTCTATGCTTTTTTTCTAGAATACATGTACGTGTACATGTATGGCCAATTCCACATGTGAAGCACAATCAACTAACTTCAGATTTATTGTAAAAACAAAACCTTGATAGCCCTGAATAGACAAATCCTTGAATCAAAAGAAGCTAAACGAAAACGAATTCTACCATCTTATTCTTAGTCAGTACTGGTATAATGCATGTTTGATTTTACAAGATAATTTTGTTATTTAAAAGTGGCACCATTTTCTGGTACATGTACATGGTGTGTACATGTACATGTACTTCAGTAACCAAGGTACATGTACAGTACATATACCACATTATTACCTGAATGAGGCATTTTGGAGACAAGATATAAGCGCGTATTTTGTCTGTCTAATTGTGATTCACTCAACACAAAATACGTCACAATGGTTCAGCCAGGGCTCAGCTGCATGACTAGGGTAATAATATTCATATTCCCCTCCTCCGCAAAATTTGTCATTTTCCTATTGCGCCTGTGTACTAAATTATCGGTCCATAATATCCATATTCCACCTTTCTTGTATAAGTGCGCATTTAGCAAAGAGCAAACGCGCAGTATTGTGTACGCGATAGGGGTTAAAAACAATGGATGCGCGAGGTAACCATTTACGTCACAATCGCTTAGCCAGGATTACATACCTGCCTGAATAAGCTGAAATCAGAGGGACGGACAGGCAATTAGCAGACATGTTTGTCATAGCTACAAAATGATAGGCTTGAATTATGCATCATCCTATAGCTGCAGGTAATAATAATTATATTGACTGGCTCTACTTTCAGGGAATATCGAAAATGTTGCCCTTAAAAGATCCATATTGCCCTCGTCTTCGACTCGGGACAATATGATTCATTTTGCGGGCAACATTTTCGATATTCCCCTCAAGGCCAGTCAATATAATATAAATATCATGAACTCAAGTCAAAATCGTGGGAATGAAAGAGTTCATGTGAAAGAATAGGCATACATGTATTTTCATAGTATTAAATGGTAAAAAGGAAGGCAGGGTACAAAATAGGCACACAAACTCTAAAAATGTGAGTAAAGGAATTAAAAATTTTAATTCCGTTACCGTGTCATTGACAAATGTTGTCATTTACAAAGTACATGTACATGAGCCTCAAAGAAGCAAGGTTGCTGGCCAAAAACAGTCTGAAAATTTCACTTGTTCCACATGATTGAGATGCAAGTGAAGGAACTGCATGGAAATAGGATTTTTATCATCCTTCTTCGCAAAAAGTAAATATTTTCTGAGAATTCTATTATTCTACAAATTTCTGTGGTGTTTTTACATCTTCCACTTTAAGAGGATCAGTGTCAATATTGACACAGCCCAATCTATGATTCCCTGATAAGTCACCTTTCTTTTAAAAAGAAGGGAGAGAAAACTATTGATATGGATCTCCTAAAAATAGTAAATTAGAAAAAAAATAATAATTTGAGACTGACATTAATTCTCCAGTGAAAGAAAAAATGGAAATATAAAGCTGATATTGAAAAAAGACACAAAACACAAAACAAAACAAATACAAATACAAAAACATAGAAAGAAATGCCTCCCTGAAATTGTGAACAGAACATCAAATTAATTGTTGTAACGCTACGTTTCATAACAAAATACAGAAGACCAGCTACTGCAATTTAGTCTAGATCTACATGTACAAATTAACTACATGTAACACAATGCAAAGACAACATGACAATAGAACTCCATATAATTATAAAACCAAGATGAAAATGATGTCAACAGATTTGATTGAAATGATGCAACTGATTAACAGTGTTAGTATTCTATGTTCGACCATCAGCAGTCAGACACACACAGCACAGGAATGTACTACTAAAAAAAATTTTGACATCGTACACACAATCGTATTTCACTTTTCACTTTTCAGATTTCTGAGTTTGAACTTTGAAACAGACTGACCCAACTGAGTAAACTGAGTAAATAAAAGCTTGATAAGGTATTGGATGAAAATTGCCTGTTGATAAAGTAAAGTGCATGCATTAGGTTCTAAATGGATAGTGGGGGTATTCGTCACGATGACTCACCAGCTCTATTTGCCAGCGCCATAGTTTCATCGGTGATGGACTTTCAGTGGTGCGATGGAATCTCTACCGAGTTCCCGCAATTACTCATCGGCTGAGCAACGACACACACACGGACAGGCACCCGCAATGACAGTTCTCAAATCCCGCAGCGGCGCAGAGCTTCAAACCCGGTTTCCTACAACTCGTCGTGGGAAAACTAGGTTAATCAAAAGGATACCACGATCATCCCTCGCAACCAGACTGAGGTGAATAATATTTTCAAACTGAAAACGAATATTTCTTCTGTAACACAGCAAAATCCGTTAATATGAGCAAAACAGAAGAAAAATAATGATACCATGCACTCCAACACATTCGTGATGATGATGATGATAACAGCTAGCTAGGCAAACATAAAATAGTCGAAGAGGGCGCACTTCACTTTCCATAAAACCGAGCTCTAGCCATTTCTGAGACTATGTAGTTAGCTCTTTTCGATTTCCCCTTCAAGCTTCGCTTCTCTGACAGTGCCTCCCCGCCTTTTTCAAGTAAGTTTCTTTTGCACCAAAGTCCCCTGATTCAGCCTCCTTCTTCTTCTTCTTCTTCTTCTTCTTCTTCTTCTTCTTCTTCTTCTTCTTCTTCTTCTTCTTCTTCTTCTTCTTCTCTTTTTTAAATGGAGATTTACAGTTTCGACGCTGACGGCTGACCACCGAGTGCCAACACATTTCTCCCCCTCCCCCACCTTTCTACTCTTCTTCCCCAGTATTTCTCATATTTCCCGACGACGTGACGGCACGATTTACCGACGGTATCATAATACTTACTTATGGATACTTATGGATGCTTCTGAACACAGGCTCAAGCCTCTATATTCAGATCGAAATTCCGACGTCTTTTTAGGTTGGCAGGATCATGACCAGATGGGTCAGCATCGAAGTGGAACTTTACTGGTTCATTTCTCCAGAATCTATCAAGACCATTTTCGAAGCTGTGGACACTGGGTGCATTAAAAATATCATTACTTAGACTATTCCATGGATTTCTCATTCTCATATAAAAAGAATTTCTACGTTTCACCGAGACTGACCTTGGGATATATAATTTTTTATTATGACCTCTGGTAGGCCCATGCACCTGACCCAAGTCACGCACTACCTCTTGGTCATATCTATGAAACAATATGTAGGTTTCAATCATATCCCCTCGTGCACGGCGATATGTCAATGTCGGGAGTTTAAGCTGAGACAATCTTTGCTCGTATGGAAGATTTCTTACCTCAGGTACCAGTTTAGTGGCTCTTCTTTGAACATTTTCTAATGCATGAATATGCTTCTTTAAGTGAGGGCTCCATACAGCATGCGCATACTCCAAATGAGGTCTAATCAGAGCTTTATACAGGAGTAAAAAGTTCTCCTTATGTAGATATACAAACGTTCTTCTTATCAGATTCATCACCCTATTGGCTTTATTGATCTTTGACTGGAAGTGCTGGTCAAAACTAAGTTTGGAGTCAATAATCACTCCTAAATCTTTACTAGAGTCAACATGTGAAAGACTATGTGTGGCATCACCACATAATGACACAGATCTGCAGACATTAGGCCGATGCCAAAATAAGTTTCATTTTCCTTTTCTCATTTGTGTTTTTTCTTTTCTTCTGTCTTCTTTCTTTCTCTTTCTTTCTTTCTTTTTTCTTTTCCTTTGATTTGACTTGATTTGATTTGATGTTCATTTGTTTTCATCATTACAAATTAACCATTTTTCAACATGTATGGTCACATAAAATTATACATAGAAACACCGGCATAAATCCACTTTTAGGAGTGGGATGATCGACTTTTTTGCCGATTTTTTTTTTTCTGTAGAACTCACACTTGAGTATAAACACACACCCTCACCCACCCGTACTGAACCCCCTTACACACATTTTGATTTTCATTTTGCGAGCGAGCGAAGCGAGCTAGCCAAAATAACCACTTTTCTGTTTTTTTTCCTGGCATTTTCAAACAGAAATTTTAAAATAATATGATGGTCGTTTATGACAGATTATCAAATATTAACTGAGTGATTAATCAAAATATCATTTCTTCCGTAAAAAGTGGGGGGGGGGGGATATTTGTACACGCCATCCCCCCTTTCAAAAAAGGGGGGATATATCTTCCCCCCCCCCCCATCCCCCGGGCTTAGGAAAAGGGATCGTCATAAGCAAATATTCTAATTTAGTAATGATAAGCGCCTAACCAACCAACCAACCAAAGCTTGAAATTGACGTCCTAATATGCAAAACATGCATACAGTGGAAAGCAGACGGCCACCACTGGAAAAATGAATATAAGAGAGAGAGAAAGAGATAGAGAGAGAGAGAGAGAGAGAGAGGGGGGGGGGGGAGGGAGAGAGAGGGGGGGAGGGGAGAGAGAGTTGCATTCAGATATAAAGTGGAATTAACAAAATTCCAAACTGCTATAGAAAGGGCGTTTACCACCCCCACCAGCAGTGCATGGAGAAGAATTTAATCTTTTAAGTGTTTCCTGAAAAATGAACTTCGTTGGGCTTGAACGTATGCACTATGTCAGTAGGTAGTGAATTCCAAATATCTTTCTCTTCTTTTTTTTTTTTCCATTTCTTTTTCTATTCTTTTCCTTTTGCTAGATTTTTATTTTCTTCCCTTTTATTTTTCCCTTTTTCTTTTCCTTTTTTGGGGAACATGTCACGCAAGTGTTTAACATCGTCTTATGCGCCATTTACGCCATTAGACTTGTTCACATAATGAGGTGGGGATCATGTGGGGGGGGGGGGGGGTTCAGCGCATTGTTGTGTACAAAACGAATGGCAATGGCGCAACAAAGGACTGCACTTCAAATGTCTTGCACTCATTCACTTGTGTGTGATAAAGAGCGCTTTAAAAACCCGTTAAAAACCCTCGAAATCCCCCCCCCCCAAAAAAAAAAAACCCCACACACATGCACACAGCGATTTCCTCCCTCATACTGAACGGGCTATAGGCAGGCGCACCGGAAGCAGTTTGGGATGGGGCGGGGGGGGGGGGGGACATCACAGGGGGCTCACCTTTTTAGGGGCTATGTCTTCTCACCCCGTATTATAAAACACACATACACGCTCACCCCTGCTTACAAAAATGTACACAGACGCATCTCTGTATACACTCCACACAACACTCATACATACACTTCAGAATATTTATCTAGTATGTCTAATCAATATATTTTTGTTCTATAATTAGCTCTCACGTTGCAGCTTGTCTCCTTCTTAGCTCAAGATACATTGGAAAATGAATTTGAAAGTTGATTTCACGAAGAGACAAGACAAGTTTAGAGATAATGGAGAAAATTTTGTGTACAAAACATTTTGAGAGTTGTCCTTCTAAACCTGCCATTTTGAAGCAACATTGCCAATTTTGAGGATCGCCATATAGAAAGTGAATTGAGACTTTTCAAACTTCCATAACTTTCTTATTTTGTAACCGATTTTGATGGAACTTTTTAAAATTGCTTCTCTCTATTCTTTCTTTTGATTAAAATTTATTTTTTCTCAGGGTTTTGGTTCCCTTTGAAAGGTCTAGCTTTCCAAACGAATGTCACCTGCGTCATTTTTGCTTGTTGAGTTTTGGGAATGGAAACTGAAATGAAATGAAATGCATGTAATAATAAACTGATAAAACAATTTAGTTTGACAAAGAGAGAGAAAGAGAGAGAGAGAGAGAGAGAGAGAGAGAGAGAGAGAGCTAGAGAGAGAAAGAGATAGAAGAAGTATAGGAAAAGTGGAGATAAGACGGACTTTCCAGCTATCAGTCTACTTCACTGTATGTCACTGGTGTTTTGTATTTGGTGATTTCAGAATTTGATTTAAAATATCACTAAGTTTCATGTTTAAATTTCCCAATTATCCGCCGAATAGGCCTATACTGACCAATGATGGCCATGAATTAGCGCAATCATTTTCCACTCCAAAATACTGAATGATTTCTCGCTTACTTTTAAATTTGTTGTTGTTGTTGTTGTTGTTGATTTCTGTCATCATTGTAATCATCTCCATATTATTTTGATTGACAGAGAGCATGGATCCACTCATATAAATGTGAATGAAAAATGATATGTTTGATAAAAATGTAAACTTAGTACTGTATTTAGCCTATACACGCTGTCCGAGGCAAGTGGTAAAAGTTTACTCATGCATCACCGACGAAAATAAAAATGATCTCACCTTGGCCCGATGCATTAGATCTTCAGTTATTAAATGAGGAATATATTTTCTTCTCTTTTTCTTCTTTCTTCTTCTGCTATTTTTTCGTCTAGACACTATTTGCAGTATTCTTAGGAAATGTATACTTGAAAAAAAAAAGGTTTAAAAATTGAAATCTTTTGTATTTTATTGTATTTTAAATTTCTTATGTATTTCTTTGTTTCTTAACGTTTTTTTTTTTATTGTTTTTTCGATGAAATTTGTTGGGCACACTTTTGCAATCATAAACAACATAACATTGATTAGTTTTAATCAGTGAAGGTAAAAAAATAATCATATATCTATGAATTTGGACTGAAAATACAATTTGTATTGTACATGAACTCACGTTTCTGAGCAATTTTGGTCAGACGTGCAAGTACGAAATGTTACATAACTTCGATGAGTGAGATTTGAAAGAAAAGATCATGAAACGCCGCAACGACTGCTTTCCTTTGCGCGTTGTGGACATATCGGGCAAAACGTCGGGGGGGGGGGGGGTTTTTTTTTTAAGTTTGTTGATTTTAATCCAAACATTAAGGATCATTCTCAATTTACATAACACAACATAACATAACAAAACATAATAGCAAAATGAAACATTAAATAAACACAAAAACAAAACAGAAGATGAGCATGCGTTTCATATAAAGAATAGCTAAAGAAAAGAAAGCAAAAAAATAAATAGATAAATAAATAACGCCACAGGCCAATTCAGAATATAATACAACAGTTTTTCGAAATATATAAGAAAAAACCAAAATGATAGTAATAATTATGTTTAAACAGTGTAATCTCTTAAAATTGTGTACATAATACTCAAATTTTTTTTACTACTTTTATTCCCTTCAGGCTTCAGTATAATAATGCCATTTTAGTTCAATAACCTCTTTTGAAGAAAAAAAAAACCACAAAAGCAAAAGAAAAATAAGAAAAAAATCGATTAAAGAAATCGATAATTATATAAACACATTAGACAACAAGTTAATATTATAAAAGATATCACAATAATCAAAAGGACAAAGATGGAGAGAGAGAGAGAGAGAGAGAAACATGAATATAATAAATATATTTATATAAAAAGCAGTTTATCAATTACGTCATACCGTACCGACGATACGATAGCTACGCGCGGTATACGATCGCGAAGTAAACAGTTGTTCGGTGCGACCAGAATCATCGAATAAAATTACACTTTGATGGGGAACTACAAATAATTAAGTAGTAATGGATAAAATAATGATAGCAACAGGACTCCTATTTTTTGCTGCAGATGTGTTCGCAGTAACAAGTGTATTTAATCCGGTATGGGTAGTTTCTCATGGATCAGGTAAGTGGCGACCGCTTTTAATATGTAGTCCCACACCATATTGCCGATGTTAGTTGAATTTGTGTCACTTTTGAAGTGAATGCTCACTAGGCTAATTAGATAATGTCTAGGCTACTTTGTAGAAATGGATATAGACATACACTTCAGCACGCACTGCACAAAATGTCAAGTCATTAAAATTCACTCAAATTAAAAATTGGCATGATTGACAAGTGGAATACTGCACCAAAATAACAGGAAATTAGAATGGACATGATGCTTTTGATCATGTTGTTGATGGACTGATAAATGTTGGATCGACTATACACTCATTCTGTGTACTCGGTCAATGAATTGACCTCGTCCCGCAAATGTGACAAGTCTGTACCGAAACTACATAGCATGCTTTTCTATTGGTTACTCGACGGCATGCTGTCGACCTACGAGTCTGATGAGCATCGGTTTTCTTCTTAAAATTCACCATTTTCAGTTCATTCAATCAGATATGAAGCAGAAAGTGGAAAATTAAGAGCCTCAGGAACATTGCTGGTAACTAAAATCAAAACTTTTCTTCTCTTTTACAGAATATCCTTTACCTTTACCCGATGTTCTGGAAGACATCTGGAAGAGTGCTGTGTTGTCAGCAGTCAGACTTCCAGTTCTAGCACATATCTAGATCTAAGTCAATGTATTTCGCGTTCGCGTCTGCAATTAGTTTCGCTATTCAAAACGCCATTTTGACCTACGGGTGGATCTACATTTATTATGTAACTGCCGTAGAAACTGTTAACGTTAACTGTGTAAATTCAACTTGGTGATGGAAAATATGGGGGGGGGGGAGTATTCATTTTTTTATTACTGATTAATCAATATCAATAGTTTTGGGCTACGTAGTAGTACGTGGGCTTGTGTAAGTAGTATGGTTGAATGCACTTATGTACAAGCTTGTAAAGGCATAGATGCTGGAAACGCTTCAATAGCGTTTGTGAGTATCACCAAGTGTTTTAACTTTTGGCTTGGCCTTGGTAGAAAATCATACATGAGAGAAAATGATTAAAATTTCTGTTTCAGCTCTAAATCCCCAAATTTGTGGCACATTAAGAGATAGGTCCCTGAATCAGATAATCTAGCAAATTTAAGAAAATTAAATCTTGCTTAGTCAGGGCAATTTGTTGTCTGTTTTGACTGCTGCAATGGTGAATGTTCGCTACAGTCCGACACACTTTTGGCCCTACGAGTGGTTGAATGTGTCATGTTGTTCTTCTTCATGGTGTGTGCTTCATGAAGATTTTTGTCATTCATCATCGTTGTGGAAGGTACAGTATTTCATGTTGATGAACATGATGGTTTTGGTGGATTGAAATTGATATGTAACTTTCTTGAACTTTGGAATAAAAACAAATGTGCATATGTAAAGAACTGTCAGCTGCTAACTGTGTGCCAAATTTGGTGTATTTTGTTATTTTGATTAAGGGTCAACCTTTACTGTATAGGTATTTTGAAGCATAAACATGATAACATATATTAATGATGGCTCTGTCTTGCATTCTACATGTACAAGATTTATGAAAATGTCTTTGATTTGAGTTTGAGTATCACTATTAGTCTTATCATTTGCCATGGCAAAGTGGTACTCTGGACACATTTACTTTACTGGCTGTGCAATTTTCTGTGGCGGTTGACTTGTATGGTTAAAGATATATACAGTATCACCACAAAAATTAAAATTCTAGGAAAATATATGTTTTGTGCACTGTACAATGATAAAAATATCTTATTTCCTTACAATTCCTTTAACTGAATTTCAATCACACTGACCTTTTAAAGAATTTCAGATATGGGGAAGGGGGATTAGTGATCTTTCTCCTCTGAAGCTCACACATGAGCTGAGAATGCTACTTGCCTATTGTTGGTAATTGCCTATGTACATGTATCTAGGTGGTACAAGGTTAGTATAACCCCACATTCATTTTTATAGCACCTAATACACCTCCACTGTCTCTAAAAGCACTTTACAGAAATATTATTACCCTGGTCAGTGGTCAGTATTCAGTCAATTTAAATGACCAGTGACAGTCACTTCTCTTAGATTATTGGAACAAAGCAGATTCCCAGTTTTAAACACATTAAATCTATGTCTTCATCACTAAATGAAAAGTTCCTGTTTTCATTTTCAACAGGAATAATACAGCAAGTCCTCATATGAAATCCAACTATGTTTTTTTGTGTGTTTTTTTTTCCACACAGGAGCCATGACAATGGGTCTTATCTCTCAGTGCCTGACAATCTTTGGCAGGGATACAGTGTGCATCTCGCCTAACCTCTGTCCTGCATGGCAGATCACCCTGCTCTTTATCATATGTGCCATCATCTGCTTGACGATCACCTGTGTCATGTTTGCCTACTCGCATCGGAGAATCACCATGCTGGATCATGCCCGATGGTTCTCCTTTGCAGCAAGTGAGTAATTAGTAAACTATAGTTTGTGTTCAAAACATCGATTTAGAAATTGTGCATATTCTGTTGTAGCCTGACAAAAATTGCTCTCAGGTACATTGGAGTTAGATCTCTAGGTTACAGTGATGTAGCAAGAAAGGGATGGTGAGTGCACCTGAAGAGAGAGAAAGAGAAAGAAGGGGCAGCATAAACATTTTAGAGGTCAGAAGATGACTGACAGAGGCTCCCTTGCACTTTGTCCAGTTACATGCACATTACAGAACATAGAAAATTCCTTATGATACCGTCCTTTGCAAAAGTTAAAGCCTGTCTCTAGTTTTGGCAGCAAAAGGAGAATTGGCATTAAACTGATCAGGTATAGTCTCATATTGTCCATGTTGCTCATAGTGATGGACAACACCTATTACAGGGTAAGCACCCATGGTGTGAAATTCCCCATGAAAGTCCATGACTGAGCTTCTTTAAATGGAAAATGTGGATGTTTTTAGAAAAAAGAATATCATATTCTGAAAGTACTGTACAAAACATTTTTTCTTCAAAGTAACCAATTTCCAGCAAGTACAAAATTGTTATGATTTATTTTTTCTTACATAATATAGTCTAATCTCTGTGCATTATCACAGTTATATCTGAAATAAATGTTAAATTTCTTTTCTGTCTCTGTTCCCTCTACAGTTATATTATTGTGCCTGGCTGCCATCATCTTCCCCATTGGATTCTATGTAGATGAGATTGGAGGAGAGCCTTACAAACTCCCTAGCACCGTCTCTGTCGGTTCATCCTACGTAATCTTTCTCATATCCATTGTCCTCACCGTCATCTCCGAGCTCCTGGCCGGCAAGCTGTGTGCCCCTCTCTTTGTTGTTAGAGGGTAGTGAACTAACTCTTTAAACTTGATGAATAGTGTAGCTACGGAGATCAAATTATCAGCAGTTTAGCACTGTCTTTGCAATTTCCGAAGATCGCATGTGAACTTTTAAAGCTTTATAGCAACACTATTCTGACTGCTCTCTCATCTTAGCTCCTGGCTGACAAGCTATGTGCCCCACTCTTTGTTGTTAGAGGATAGTGTGAACTAACTCTTCAAACTCCATAATAGTGTACCTATGGAGATCAGATATCTCTTTCAACTCTGTATCAGCACTGCCTTTGGAATTTTCAGAGAATCACATGTGAACTTATAAAGCTTTATAGCAACGCTATTCTGACTGCTCTCTCATCTTAGCTCCTGGCTGGCAAGCTGTGTGCCCCTCTCTTTGTTGTGAGAGGGTAGTGTTAACTAAATTCTTAAAACTTAATAAATAGTTTAGCTACAGAGATCAGATTATATCTCTTTCAACTCCTATCAAGACTGCCTTGGGAATTTTCAAAGGTCGCATGTGAACTTTTAAAACTTTTTAGCAACGCTATTCTGACTGGTATCTCATCGGAGCTCCTGGCTGGCAAGCTGTGTGCCCCTCTCTTTGTTGTCTAAGGAAGGTTGAACTTCTCTATCATCACACAATTGGTAAATGTGTTATTTTCAGATAACTCAGTAGCAGTGCTGTTTGGGGGCATCTATTATTTTCCAGAAATAGACTGAACTCCTGGAAATGTGTTCCAGAGCGGTATTGGTACACAGATTATTTCTTGAAATCAGAAATCATATGCGATTTTTTTTTGTTTTGTTTTGTTTTTTGTCAACAGGTGGATAGAGATAGGAGAAAACATTGTCAATCTGTGAAGGCTTGTTCAGATATGATGCGACAAACCCCCAGTAAGTGAATGAAATATGAGGCAGAAAAAAAAAGCAGAGGCAAGAGGCATATTTTTTTGCAGCAAAAACCTGTGGATCAATCAGATTCCTAAAAAGTTAGCGCAGAATTTGATGTCATGCAGTTTGTCTGCGCAACTTTTGACAAAAATCTCTTTTATTTGAGGGTTGATGCATTGATGCGCATTCATTAACATAAGTGGTTTGGTTTGCTGCACCATATCTGAAAACTAAAAAAATACGGGGTTTGTCATGTCATATCTGAACAAACCTTGAAGGATCATCATCAAACTCTGGATCAATGTTCTTTGTCCGTTGGCAAGGCATTCATCTACATTTACTCCTCTGTACTTCTCTGTATTTACTCAAGTGCATATATTGTGTATCTCAGTCCACCTGTGGGTTTTCAAATTAATCTCTTTTTTCCCCCATATATTTGTATTACCATTTACTTTCAAAGAAATTTACAGTGGAAACTTGTAAGAATGACTGTTATCAAATCAGGCTGATATGGGTTATCCACCAGAGGTTAATGATCGATAAATTGAATATCATCACTTTCAGAGGGCTTTTGTGGTGAAGTTATGATGTTATGGTCTCTTGAGAAGTCAGCTGTCTCTGTCTGATAAGGTATAGCTCTGTTTAGGGTATGATGATGAGAATATCATGGACTGATCATGGTACCACATAGACATCCTAGAAGGAGCCAAATCATCCTGTACTTTAATTCAGACTATTGTAACCTTACAAATTTGCTTCTTGGGCCACACACTTCACAGGAATGCTCTAGAGACAGTTTCCCTTACTGGTACTGTTAAAGGAAGGAGGGCATGTGGATGCCAGAGATTGACTTACCTCTCTTGGCTCAGTGATGCCACTGTCACAAGGCCTCTTAATTAACATCATACGCCAGTGCCAGCAAAGAGGAGACCATTTTGTGATAGGCAACGTCAGATTCTGACAAGCCACTTCAATGGATGGACATGGAAAACTTTTCAAAGAAGATACCTACATGTAAGTGACTATCTTTACCTCAAGAGGCTTTGATCTACCAAATCTACCAAATTGTCGTCCACTCCTTAACCTGTTGACTACCAAATTATCTCATTCCCATAGGATATATACAGGAACCACCCGTCTCCAGTAGGCAACTGGTTAGGTTGCAAGAAATGATGCCAACACAGTACCTGTAGGTACTCTTTCTGTGGTGAATTATTGCTGTATGTATTTGGTGGTATAGAAAATATATTAAATAGTCTCCTTTTAATGTTTTGAAGATACTTGTATTTCTGTGATTTAGAAATGAAATTTCTTATATTTTGTATAAAGTTTGCAAATGTTATGATGTTTCTAAATTTATTTTTTACTTCTTGACTATGATTATTTCCAACTTTTTCCACCTTGTTTAGGGACATTTTTATGTTCTATTTGAGAGGAGCATTTGCATGTCTTGTCAACGTGTCCATACGGTATAATTATATGTGTGTGTGGAGGGGGGATGTCTTTTTGTTTGGTTGTGTTTTGTTGGTTTTTTTTTTACAGTTTCATGTTTTGTTTGAACCCCCCATTTTCCTTTTTCATTCAGGAATCAAATTATGTTTTTGCAAGTATTTTTTATAAAGTAATATTTAACAGAGAGGACCTCAAGCACGTGTGTAAAATGCCATTCTTTTCTAGTGAAATTATTTTGTGTTTTTTCTTTTCTTTTTAACTTCTCTCTGAAACCTTTCATCCTTCACCATTTCCAATTTCATACATAGTGCTCAAGATTACAGTATGATACACATTTTATTGAAAAATGTTAACCTCTGAGAATATAATGTTTAATTGCGACCCTCCACCACAAAACGACCAATAAGTTGTAATGGGAGTTTTAATGTAAAGAGCCAAACTGAGGGAGTTGGGGTGGAAAAATCAATTTTTATATTTGGTATTTTCTGAAAGGTAATAAATCAATCTATCATCTGTCATAATTTAAGGGTCAGATATGGTCTATAAATTGTCCTTTTCTTTCATTTAAAATGAAGTGCCTGGTTGCATTATTAGGCAGAAATTCTTGGTCTTGTTCATCAAGATACATGTGTAGCTTCAGAGTAATTGACTATAATTCAGAGCAAAGGCAATGTTAGTTTACTTTACAGAATTAAAGGAGATCATGTATTCAAAGTTTACGCCAAGTTTGTTTTTTTTTCAGCCTAATCCAATAATCCCTACATAATGGTTGCTAAGGATGTTTGATAATACCTTTTCATGGTGTGGACAATAAGACATGAGTCTGCATGCTTGAATGCCCCCACTCTTTGAGACTCGTTTCTCCCTTTATATTCTGGAAAATCACCTGTCTCATTCCTTGTTACTTGTCGCAGTAATCCCAAAACGCAGCTCCTTGGAAGCTATACTGGGATGTCAATAATGTCATGTGCCAATGGAGGTGACAAGGTGCAGGATTTGGGTTGGCTCACATACATGTATATACAATAAAATTGAGCATGCAGGGGTGCGAGTAAAAACATGCATTGGTCCATTTATAGCATGTGGGACCCAACAGGAGGCTGCATCATGCTGATGATAGGTAGTGCAGCCTCTCTGAATGTAGTTGGGTTTCCATGGAGAATGACATGTCCTGGTAATCTGTTCCATATCCGTACTGTCCTCATATTCTCAGTGTTATACATGTAAAGGGGTTTCTTTCATGTAGTAAGTTATATATCATTTTAAAGCTAAGAATCTGCTCTTTCCAACTCAGTTAAAATATTTCGGACTTATTGGCCATTTTGTGGTGGAGGGTCACAATTCACTCCAGTTTCAAGCCAGACCCCTAAAAGTAGTCGCCTTTCACTCAAGAAATTCCAGTGCCTTGCATGGAAAAAGATTTTTTTTTTTTTCTTGTACTTTTATGTGATCACTGCCTTTGTAATTTTGAAGAACTTGAAAATGTACATATTCAGAAAATTAGCATACAAGTTTTGTATATTTTGTACACTGTATTCTGTCATTGTTAACATGTAGATAATACATGTTTTATTACATTGCAACTCTGGTATTCATAGTTTTATAATAACAATGAGTATGATTCTTGTTTAGATTTATGGTTTTACCTACTATTAACTTATTAAGAATTCATAATTTGAAGAAGGTATTCATATTTTTGTAACTTAATTGGATGATTCTTATTACATTTATGGTTTTACTTACTATTAACTTATAAAGTTTTCATAATTTGAAGAAGATTCAAAAGAAATTATGCGATTTGAATGAAAATGTATAATAACAGTTAACCGTGTGCTTCAGTACACCGAGTGGAAAAGGAACTTTTGAGAACTTTCTAGACAGTGTATACAATCATGTAGGCATGTATTCTCACTTGTACAGTGAGAAAATAATAAGTCACAGTCAAGCGTAAATTTATTTGGAAAACCAGTTGCACAAGAATTCAATGTTTCACTATTTCACCTTGAATATTTTCATGAAAAATTTTTATGAGGCTTTTTCATCCACTTCTCTAAGATCTTTTTTTTATTTCTGAAGATTTGCACTGTAACAACATAAAAGTTTCATTGTTTTCTGACCTCCTTTATCCGACCATGTATGGACCACTGCCAATTCGGATGGGGGATTTGAGTTGTTGTGTTCTAATTGATATGTTACTCGACCTTCTCTAAGTGGAATAATCACCTAAGTCGAAGCAAATTTTCAGACCAGATTACGCAAAACATGTGTTATTTACCTCTTCTAAGTCAAATATCTCTTCAGTCGAACAGATTTCTGTGGTCCCAAAAGATTCAACTTAGGCAAAGTTAACTGTATTTTCTTAGTTTTTTAACTAAGATACATGTAAAATACTTGGCAAAATTTGGTATTCAATTCAATATTTTGGCTAAGTACTTTACTCTAAATCTAAGACACCTGTCTCGCAGACTTAAGCCAATTATTTTAGAGGCCTTGATTAACAGGCATAGGTTTTTATATGCAGTCATCATGAGCTGTGCAGATGTATATCATAGCGTATTTGATGCGACACGTTAATTGCACATTGAAAATATGATGTCACAGTGCTTATCAAGAATTTTGGCTTTAGGTTGGCTTACTAAAGTAAAATTCAAAGTAGTGAACTGAATACGACTTAGGCAAATTTCTTAGCCAAGCAAAATACTTAGTAAAAGTTTTACTTAATCCAAGGATTGAATTGAATACTGGCCCTGGACTGTAGATCATATACAGTCCTGCCTTGGCATGGCATTAATGTCTTTTGGCAGTTAAGACATTTATCTATGTTGCCACTGTCTGCCCAGGTGTAGTTGATAGGTAACCGGCAGGAACAAATTCCTTGGAATGCTATAGAGCTGTAATGGCAGCCATGCTAAAGCCACGGTAATAACAGTGGAGCACCAGGAGTGTCATGTTTGACAGACATGAGCGCTAGACAGTAACCCTCTATTATTATTATTATTGAAATTAAAGTTTTATCAAACATGTCATTCCAGTAAAAATTTGTTACTGTGAAGGCATGTAATAATGTTGTGGCATGTTGCTATGTCAGTGTAACAAGCTCTTGTTATGTATCATTTAAGTTTGGTCAAGTTTTTGCTGGATATTTTCAGGTTGAAGTAAGTTTAAACAGCATACTGTGCATGCATTACATCAAGTACTCTGTGAAATTGTGTCTGATTAATGGAGAGATAAGGACACTGTTTCATGAAAGTTGTCGGCACTGACAAGTTGTCATTCTCTGACAATTTCAGTAAAATTCTTGGTTTTGATTGGCTGAGAAGCACTGGTCACTGACTGAACATTACTATGGTAACTGTCAGAGAATGACAATTTTTCAGTGCTGACAACTTTCATGAAACGGTGTCCTGTATAATCAGGTGGAATAAAGGAGGTCTGACTGATATTTAACCCATTCGTGACAGAGGTCCACATTTTGTGGTTTGGCCTAATGTCTTTTGATGCAAAGTCCTAAAAATCATACCAAATAATGAGCAGAAAAAGCAAAAAATTCTACACAAACTGTGCCCATTTTGGTTGCGTCAATATTCGTTGTTTGATGCTGACAATTTTTTAAAGGAAAATAAGCATTAAAATCCTTAAATTGGCAGTGTGATAGAAAGTTTAAAATCACCGTTTTCCTCTGCAAATTGGCAACTTTTTGACTTCTCTTCATAATTTCTGTCAATTTATATTCATTTCAGATACATGACGTTTCATAAGAAAAATGTAGCAATAAAATAAAAATGTTGGTGTTGCCAATTTGAAGAATAAAAGCTGATCAAATTAGGCTTTAAATAATTCCTGTCACGAATGAGTTAACCCATTGAGCATGATTTGATTTCAGTATAACATGCATTTTCCATAGACCCCAGCCTTTAGTTATCCCGAGCGTAGAGTTCACGTGTTAAATGTAAACCTTGAATTTGAGGTATGTGTATGCAACTGTTCACCTTGATTTTTTTCCCTCATTAATTTGCCCTTTTGACCAAAGATGTAATGGTATGTCTTTAGCACTGACTACGCGCCACATTACAGTATCTTAGTTCTAATGGAATATACATTGTTTCTTTACATAAATTGTGTCATGATAATGGAATATACATTGCTTCTTTACATAAATTGTGTCATGATAAAGGAGAATAGTACAATTTCTTTGTTTGAATGAAAGATTAGGATTCTTGCAAGTTTGCAAATAATGAAATTTTGTCTAAATGAATGTTGTAGGTGCTTATGTCCACATAAAACCTACAAATACATGTACGTAATTATTTTTTTGAAAAATAGAAGATTGTATCTTGTATGCACACTGCATTTTCTATTTTCCTGGGGAAAATTGTGTGGTATGACATAATTTTCAAAATGATTAGAACCCTGAATCCAAAGTTATCAATCCAAAGTTATTAAAATTGATATATGAGCATATCAATAGTATGATCTTATCAGTGAATAAATGAAGATTGATCTGATCATGTAAAAGATATTACAGCAGGGTGAATGAATTCTCTGTAAACTTCTTCTAAGGTTTAGGGGCAGGGTTGATGTAGTGTTTAGACTGCTTCATTGTACACTGTATTGCTCATGGCTGCCATATAGTAGTACACTATTGCACCATAAGGCCTCATTCCAGATATATAGTGGCAAATCCCCACATGATGAATGGTGTGGTGAATCAAGTCATTGATGATTATGAACATGCATTCACACATCTACACTCAAATATAAGAGAGTTTTGTCAAAAGTTGCACAGAAAAACTTGTGACGTCACCTTTTAGGAGTTTAATTTAAAGGCAAAAAAAGTTAATTTTTCCCCACTGCTTTGCTGCCTCATACATGTATCCAATTCAGTTATACACGAAAAGAGCCGCATGGATCTGCTTCACATGTGCACAATCCTTAAAGGAGAATGCAACCCAAACATCAGTGTGCTTCCAGTGAATGAAGAAGAACAAGAAGAGTAAACAGTGAAAGTTTGAGGAAAATCGGACAATCTGTTCAAGAGTTATGAACTTTGAAAGTTTAAGTAAATCCTTATATTATGGGGATTCTTGAATTGGCAACTTTGCCAGGATCTGTGATGTCATCGTGGACAATTCTCCATTCATTTTGTACACAGAATTTAACATTTTCTTTATTTTCAAGAAAAATAATTTTTTTTTTTATTTATTGTTTGAGTATGGCATGGCTATATCAATTCTGCAAGCATTTTGGGAAGAATTGTGTTGATTCCTGACTTGAAATTTCATACAAAATCAATTTTTTTGAAAAATTATGTACAAAATGAATTGAGAGTTGTCCACGATGACATCACAGATGCTGGCAAAGTTGCCAACTCAAGGATCCCATAATAGAGATTTACTGAAACTTTCAAAATTCATAACTCTTGAACAGATTGTCCGATTTTGCTCAAACTTTCACCGTTTACTCTTCTTGGTCACCTTTATTCACTAAGAGCACACTGATGCCTGGGTTGCATTCTCCTTTAGCATTTAGATTACATTTTGGTTTTTATGTTGGAGCTGATGTAGATGGTGGTCCAAAGATTTTTTAACTGTAGCAGGTTTATTGATACATATTTTGATGTCTTTTTTAATAGAATGGTTGTATATTTCATATAAATTTTATTTCTCAGTGAATATAAATTTTCCATTTGTTATTCAGGTTTTTTTATATTCAAATATATATTGTTCACAACTCTGTATATGATTGCGAATTTGTAAAAATGTAAAAATTTGTGAAAATGTAAAAGGCCAAAGAACTTCTATTGTACCTTGTCAAGGTTTTCTTGCAATAAATCTTGAATGTGTCTCTCATATCTAGTGTGATCATTATGTATTATTTGAAATAGTCAGCTTGTGAGGTTGTGTGAAATGCTCTTACAGTGACGTTTGTTTGCATCAATTCTACACCATTTTTTAAAAGCATTTGATCATCATTTGGATTTAGCACCTTATAAATGTTTTATATTACCACTATCATCAATGTTATTGTTATTCTTAATTGTTATTACCGTGACAGATTTCCAAACTTCACTGAAGTTTACTGAAGAAAAAAGTGGAAATTTGTGGGGGTTTTGCCTGTAAGTGTCAACTGGGCACTTACATATTAATTTACTGAGTATATAGAGCTTGATCAGCTATCAAACTAAAACATTGAAACCTCATCATTTTAACTATTTCAAGCTTTCCCCAACCCATCTCTGAAGCATTTCTTTCAACATTTTACAGTTTGAATTGCCATGATAAACAAGACAGAATTTCATGAACCTGCTCATGTATTTTCTAGCTGTTTCTATATATGCAGCGTGTATTATATGAACATGGTGGGAGCAAGAGGAATGATGCATTGTTCTTTCAATTACATGTACATTGTGTAGCCAGTGCAGGTTTCCGTAGTTTATTGAGGTCAAATAGCTATCAATGTTGAGTTCTTTGTTAGATTGATTTATACAATAGCCAATGACTGCCGTCTGGAGGAGAACCTGCCATTGTATGGAAACAATGTACTTCCCATGGTGAAGCTCTAATTATATTGTAGATCAGTAGTAATCAGGGTTGTCTAAGGAGTATTCAAGGTGTCCATGAAAAGACCTGTTAATGCCCTATAAGGTTTCACACAGACTTGATATTAGGCGGTTTTCGCAAGCGCGACGGGAACGGATCGTCCGGAAAATCTCAGCAGGGAGTCTCCCAATCTCGAGAAATTCACCTGTACCACCGAAATGTAGAACAGTACTCAGCCAAATTAGCGTTCCATCCAGTACATTACCTCGGCATGGAATCGGCCAATCAGCGCTGTCGTTATAATTATGCAAGTTTCATGCGAACTAGGCCACGGCACGTGTATGCAAATTAATTTCTGACGTCATGTATACACACAGGCGTTTCTGTACACGCAACTGCGAAACTGCAAATTGGCCGAAACGGGAGATTTGTTCGGGTACGATCGCAGTTGACTGATTCCCCCGTACTCCACACTCCCGTCGCCCTTTGCGAAAACTCGCTATTGACCAAAATGGGGGAGGGGTGAAAGGAAAAAGGGTATATACTGATTTTCATGGATGTCCACATTTCTCCTTTCCACAAACAGTTTTCTCCAAACCTCACTCCCTCTTTCTCTCTGCTCTCTCTCTCCTGGGTCCCCCCCCCCCCCTTCCCCTCTCTCTTCCTCTCTCTCTCTCTCTCTCTCTGCTCTCTCTCTCTCTCTCTGCTCTCTCTCTCTCCCCCCCCCTCTCTCTCACTCTCTCACCAACAATAAGAACGAATGTTTTGGCCCATCAACAAATAATATCTGCTATCTGTCACTGCTTGAAAGGAAAGGACAATAGCCAAATAATAAAATAAAGAAAAAGAAATCCGGACTAAATCTGACGGATTAAATCTCAAGCATTATTAAATACACTTTCTGGTAATACGTATTTGATTTACTTTCCAATTAATATGATTTCAAGAAATGTTTTGTTTTTTTTTGTCTTCCTGGACCAAACAGCTTCTCTGAATTTCAATAATTTTGAATTATTGCAAGCTAAATAATGTACTTTCCCCTGACACACAGCTCTATTACTGTACAAGAACTCAACAATAGCCCTAAAAAAAAATCAGCACTAGAAATAAAATACAATCACTTATTGAAATTCTTTCCGAGAAGAAAATGAAAGAAATATACATGTAAACACGTAATAGAATAAATGTACACATATTCATTACTTGCAAACTTTTTTATTTAAAAAGCATGATCTTTCAAAACTTCAAAATACTACAATACACATACAAGTTAATATTTACATAACTTTGTAGAACCAGAATTTTTCCTGCAAATGATTACAAGGAAAACAATTTTGTGAATAATAAGTTACGGTGTAATGATAAGGGGCATTTCATTATCAGAACTTTTAATTCTTGAGTTACAAAATACTACCAATGAGGTATTCACAAAGAAATATCTTGAATGCTATTCTTAGAACTTCCATAAAATGATTGTTTTGGCATAATCTAAGACTGTACAAGAAAAAAACACAAGTGCTCTTTACTTACATGACTGGAATGCATGACAAATGAATTTTACAAATTTAAAACATCAAAGTGATTTACATTCCTGCAACAGAAGGCTTTGTCAGCTTGAAGAATATGACAGCAAACTTGAAACAAGTTAACTGTGTGACAATGATCAAACCAAAGAACTATACAGTTGGAGGTTTTCAAAAATTGATAGGCTTTTTTGTAATAATGTCAAAGGAAAATGTGCCCGAATTTGCAATATAGTTTGGCCATTTGGTCAGTCAATTCTTTATAATGTTCTCCTAAAGACTGCCTTTGTGAAAACCCTGCCCAATTTTAAATTCATGATACATAAAATGATATGAAACGTGCTTTAAAATGAAGTGCAATCAGAGATTCATCCAGTCCTACAACATGGCAGCTTTTTTGATAGAGGATCTTAGATGAGGAGCTTCTCTATGGCCTGCTGCATGCTCTGGATCTGGGGTTTCAGTTGGGAGCCCTCGTTGGTGGTCACCGAGCAGGAGATCACAGGACGAGAGACACCGCACGCACGACCAAGCGCTGCAGAAAATGATAGCAAAAGAAAGAAACAATTAGTGTTGTTTTCTGATAACTGTGAAAAATGATGATATAACATCCAAGTGCAATATGAAAATTTGACACAGAATATCACCTGAATACCCTTTTTTAGTTGAACTATTGTGAAAGACTGAGAGAATTCAAACAAAATTTTCACTTAAAAATCACATTAACAAGTATCTTCTACAAAAATCCTTCTCTATCTCTCCCCCACCTCCTAATGAAATTTGGAAATTACTTATTTCCTTGGTTTTAGATAAATTTAGTATTGGATAAATCAAGTGGCAATAACTTTTCAGTCTTTATTATTCTTGTCTCTTTTTTCCTAATCTGCAATAAACATTGTAAATTTAGAGCATGGTATAGATCAAGTATCCCATTCAACCACTTTTCAGAATTGGAGCCAAATTGACCATCAAGAATTCTCCCTTCTGCAAATATGAGATTCAACAGCAGAGGGTGACATTTTCCACACAGGTCACCACATGCGCAGATACAAATCCAGTATCGATGATTTGACAAGATTTCTTCCGGGTTCCACAGAAAATGTCAGCCAGGTTAACAAATCCCTCATTTGATGAAAATATTGTTCAGGTTTAATAAACTCTCCTGATAATTTTATTACAACTATGCAGTTAGCATCAGAATTTGCTGCTTGCATTTTCTTGGCTAAAAAATATAATTTTTATGGGATTAGTTAATACTTGACCCAAAGTGTTTGCATGGAAACTGGAAGTGCCTTTGATTGCGAAGTGTGAGGGAAATATCGCCCTCTACTGTTGAATATCATATTTGCGGTAGGGAGAATTATTCCTTGATGATTACATACCTTCCTTGGACCTGACAAACACATATGGGACATTCTTATCCTCACAAAGGAGAGGTAGGTGGAGAAGGATCTCAAGAGGTTCAGCATCAGCAGCTAGGATGATAAACTCTGAGATACCACGGTTCAGGGTCTTGGTAGCTGTGGAAGGTGAAAGACAACAAAGGACATGAATAATATAATAATCTCTAGAGGTTCAGCATCGGCAGCTAGGATGATAAACTCTGAGATACCATGGTTCAAGGTCTTGGTAGCTGTGGAAGGTGAAAGACAACAAAAAACATGAATAATATACTAATCTCTAGAGGTTCAGCATCAGCAGCTAGGATGATAAACTCTGAGATACCATGGTTCAGGTGAAAGACAACAAAGAACATGAATAATATAATAATCTCTAGAGGTTCAGCATCAGCAGCAGGATGATAAACTCTGAGATACCGCGATTCAGGGTCTTGGTAGCTGTGGAAGGTGAAAGACAACAACGAACATGAATAATAATATAATAATCTCTAGAGGTTCAGCATCAGCAGCTAGGATGATAAGGCATAAACTCTGAGATACCATGGTTCAGGGTCTTGGTAGCTGTGGAATGTGTGAGACAACAAAGAACATGAATAATATTGGAGCAATTCCACATGGGAGCACAATCTGCTAATTTAAGATTTATAGTAAAAGCAATCACTTTGATATTCCCAAATAGCCAAATCTTTTAATTCAAAGAAGCTAAACAAAAAAGAATTCCCCCATCTTAGTCAGTATTGGTATAAGGCATGTTTGATTTTGCACGACATTTTTGTTGTCTGAAAATAACACCGTTTTCTAGTAATTCTGTTACCAATGGACACGTACCATATTATCATAAATGTAAGCAGAAATTCTAAAAATGTACACCATTTACAAATTGTAATTCCATTACTGTGGAATTGCCCTTTGGTAAGAACTGTAAGTAAACTATGTCCAGTGAATTAGAAAGATGTGCCTCATGTTTTAAATGCCTTGACCTAGGCCATTTATTTGTGCTGTACATTATTAAATACATCAACGAACTTGCATCTGGCGTGTGTGGCAATTTGACAACCCTTCTATACTAGTAGCGTAAAGACATTCTGTCGGGGGCTTTCATGGGAAAGGGATCATAATGTGCTGACACCAGACTTCGTGAAAAGCACTGGAAAAACCTGTAATAGAGCAACGTTTCTGGAGCACAGCAAAACAAGCTGTCCCACCATAAACATTCCTCGGCCTGCTTCGGGCATTCTTGGGCCAGGGAAAGTGAGATAATGACTTTGCCATATGGGGCAAAGGGTGGAATATACAGAGCATTACATAAGGTCTGTTGGTCATAAAACTCATAGTGATGGACAACACCTGTTACTGGGTAAGCACCCATGATGTCAAATTCCCCATGAAAGCCCACGAGTGAGCGACTTTATAAAGTCTGATACTTTGCGTTTTCATTATCTCCATTCTTCATACATAGCAATGTATACTACACCATTTTACCAGATACCTTTAACTTTAAATGTATACAATAACAAATTTCTATGGTTTTAAAAGTAATTCTTCCCTCTTCTTCTATTCTCATTAAGCAGTATTTACCTTCATTGGCTCCCTTCTTAAGCTGCTTGTAGTTGACAGCTTGCTGAACCAGATCAAGAAGTTTCTTTGTTAGGTCAGCATCAGCTAGTGGGTATGCTTTGGGGTTTACTTCATCAGCCTATCAATACCAAAAGGAAAAAGAAAATACGATACTATGAATTACACTGAGATGGGAGCTGCAAAATGCAAATATTTGGCAAATTACGCACTAAAACATGCATTATTCAGTTTAAAAATCTAAGATACAATTTATTTTTCAATGAATATGGGTCTGAAAACTACAGACTATGCCTTTATGCCATGCCTGCCGTGGCAGCATTACATTCTTTTCTGAGAAGTTACAATCACCAAACCCTTTTCCAGATCTTTTAATATAAAAATGGAATATAATATTCATACATACACAAGAATAAATTACCGGTTTAATATCAACCTACAGAAAGTATGAGAAAAGATAAATCTGAATAACTTTTAAATCTGTGTAGCGTCCCTTTTGGCCAGCCACAGTCTACCTAATTATTGTCATAGGATGGTGCTGCATATCGACTAAAAAGGATATGACGGGTCCGGAGGTATCATAAGTCCTTGTCTCACACGTTGTCTTTGATCTTGGTAAAGATAGCTTTGTGAAACACGTAGCAGAAAACTAGGCAACTAGCCCCAATTCCTGATTTAGTCAACAAATAGGACTTATGACGGGTACAAAAAACTGACCCCAGATACCCAGTTATTTGATGAAAATAATTTTGACTTTGGCAAGAAATGTCGTCAAAATCACAATGTTTGGCAAATGCCTATGGAAACCTTACACATTCAAATAAAATGAATCTGCAATTCATTGCAAATCCAATGATACACAGTCTCTATTTCAAACTTCTATAGAAAGCTTATAATCCAAAAGATTAAGGGTTAGTTGCCATGGAAACTACTGAATTAGACCCTCCATTTGTGTTGCAATTTGCCAAAGTGGTCTTGCTACCGCTGCTGAGTGCTGGGCTATGCTTTCACACAAATGAATGTAACATGTAACATGCCTCTTAATTCTCTGGGTTCACCCAATATAAATTAATAAAGGCAAGTGAGAAGGAACTTATCGCCTTCATTTATTTCAATGGCTCCCGCTCACGCTCCCCTATTTCCATGATCCACGGGTAACAAACAGACATATCAAGTCTCATGCATTAGGCGTGAGACTCCCGCATTGGGGGCTCTTGCTCATCTCCAAAAATCTCTTTCTTCGCCTATGGCCAAGACCAACGGGGGTAGGTGAACTCACTAGGCCTATGTTGCCTCATCGGAGGTCGCGCTATTGAAATGAAAATTAATCATGCAGCAAAATTGCCAAGAAAGTTGGGTCTCCTCAATCAAAAGTCAGTATTTTGAGTTTGAAAAATACATTTTTGGTTCTTATAATATATCACAGTTACATCTACTGCCACTGGTCCACTGCAATGGCGAACTTCAAAGGTAATTAGTTTGCACAGCTAACCGGGCATGAGAATTGAGATTGAGAAAGTGTGATTTGGAGGCATTTCTTTGTTGACATGGGTCTCCACCACTCATCCTGTGTACAAGGTCAATGAATTGGCCTCGTCCCACAAAAGTGCCAATTCTGTACCGAAACTACATAGCATGCTTTTCTATTGGTTACTCGACTGAATGCTGTCGACCTACGAGTCTGATAAGCGTCGGTTTTCTTCTTTAAAGTCACCATTTTCAGTTCATTCATCAGATATGAAGCAGAAAGGGGAAAATTGAGAGCCTCAGGAACATTGCTGGTAAGTAAAATCAAAACTTTTCTTCTCTATTATAGAAGATCTGAGTCAATATATTTCGCGATCACGTTTGCGTCGGCAATTAGTTTCGCTATTCAAAACGCTGTTTTTACCTACGGGTGCAGGGTGGGTCTCCACATGGCCACAGCCACAGCCACAGGGGCAAATGGCATGAATGGCAGAGCTCTTAAGCTAGAACAAATCACAGTGTACATGTACTAGAAGTGTTGTGGCTCAGTGGATAAGTCTCTGGACTATGAACCACTAGGTCCGGGGTTCGAATCCCTGCCACGGCACTAATGTCCTTTGGCAAGATATGAATCTACATTTGCCACATCTTTCGGATGGTGACATTTACTTAAAAGGTCGGTCCCAGACGTCTGTCAAAACCAAATTCAACAACAGTGCAGTCTAGTCGCCAAATCTGTGTCAATCCTGACCACTACTATTACTAAGTCTAAGGTCCAACTCTAACTTTAGCGCACGCTGCACATGTTGCGGATCCTTGCCGGCATGCATTCCCAACCACGCCACGACAGGCTCATCGTCTACACTACAGCCTACAGGTCCCACACATTCACTTCCATGTCACATAAAATTTGCTGTCTCCCCCATCAACAAAACACCCGTCAAATATTACACAAATATTTTTTTTTTGATAACATTAAGGACAGCCATATTCATAAATTGTTCAAAAGCACGACACATACCATATCAGAGTGATTGGTGTATTGTTACAGTGGAAAATAAAGGGGAAACTCGGTCCTCTCGGCGTTGCGCTTCACTGAGGCCTTCACATCAACGGTCCACGTGCGTGATCATGATCGATCGCTAGTGTAGATATATGGAACGCGACGTGGAATATTACTCTTTAAAAAAAAAAAAATTGGTAAAGTGAAATATTCACGCATAACGTTTAGCAATGGAGATGTCATGTCACCTAATAGTAAATTATGTTAAATGAGATTTCATGACCCATCAAAGTTGCCTTGAGTGGAAGCATGGGGCCATAGAAAACCAGCTGCTCCTTTTGAGGCCCTCTCATAATATTTCAAGACAAATTTACAGACATCAGCCAGTCTAGTCATATGCTAATGAGCAAATAAGCAGAGTTCACGCTCTCGTGGCCAAATCTTCCACCCTGTCAAATATCATGAATTATGAGACTTTCTTTCTGGAAGAATTTAACTACTTTATCATCAAGTAAAATCAGTGGTTGATACACCACTGAAAAGAGTAAATATCACACTTTCACATTCTTGTATTCATTTTGATAATATATTTGGGGAAATATGTGTAAATGAAGGTGAAAAAGATGCTTCAAAACATAATTCTCTTCCTCTCACTTCTCTTGCATTTTGTGCAAAACTTTTTATTTTCAGCCCAAATAATATTTACATCAAAATAAAGCTGAAAGTCTGTACTTTTTCAAAATACCATTCTTAATTTGGGGCACCTTTTAATCGGTTCAAGAGCACACTTTTCCCAAGGAAGTTCAGGGCGAGATTTCTTGATTTTTTGATCAGCATGAAATCCAGTGTTCTGATTGGCTGAATAAGGCCAGAAACATGCCAGCGCGGTTGTTTTGAAAAGATTACCTTCAGTGACTCAGTAAGTGACCGTTAGGATTTCAGGATGAGTGTGGGGTCTGAATGGACCAATCACAGAGCAGTATTTATGGTTTGGGGCTGAAAAATTGCACTTGGTCTGTGTAAAGTGTGCTCTTGACCCGATTAAATTTCATCATGTGTTAAAGTTGGTATTTTCATAAAGCATAGACATTCAGCTTTGTGGTCATGTGAAAATTATTTTGGCTCATTTACAAAAAGCCTTACAAAATGGCAACTTTTGGTTGGCGAAAAAATCACTTTTGCATCGTTTTTTTATCAAGAATTTTCAACTCTTTTTCCAAATTGAATTGAAATACATGACATAAGAGATTGATTAATCATCTTTACATAGATACCAAAAACATCACATTTGATAAAGTATGAGAGCAGCAAGGGTAAATTTGAAAATAGTGTTCTGACAGGTTCAAACTCATTATATATGCAGACCCTGTTCCGTTCATGCATACCAGTTACATGAAAGAAGCCACTTTGGGGGGACCTGCAGACTGGCTGACATGCTCATCACCGGTTCTAGGACTACTCCCCCGGAGGACAACTCCCCCGGGGACAACTCCCACCTGGCAACTCCCCCGGAGGACAGCTCCCCCGGAGGGCAACTCCCCCGAAGGACAACTCCCCCGCAGGACAACTCCCCCGCAGGACGGGTCCCCCGGAGGACATCTTCCCCGGAGGACAACTCCCCCGGAGGACAACTCCCCCGAAGACAACTCCCCCGCAGGACAACTCCCCCGCAGGACAACTCCCCCGCAGGACAACTCCCCCGAGGACAACTCCCCCGGAGGACAACTCCCCCCGAGGACGACTCCCCCGGAGGACGACCCCCCCCCCAAGGACAACTCCCCCGGAGCACAACTCCCCGGGGGATGATTTCCATCACACAACTCCCCCGGAGGACACCCCTCCCCCCTTTATGGACAAAATTACGCATGAAATTTGTTTTTACGACAACGTCTTGCTCGTGAGGAACTGTAAAATAAATCTTTCCTTTTTATAAATCAAACTTAAGTAATCAATCTAGTATTTTTTGTTTTTATTACAATTCTCCCGGAGGAGAACAGCTCCTCGGGGATGACAACGGGGATGGGCGAGGGGTTGAGGGTTGCTATTCGTTTAATAAGGTATTAGGTCATTTGTCGCTCTAATTGCTAACTTTAAAAAAAAATACCCACCCTTTTGCTCCCATTTTTGCGCCAAAGTAAACATTCAAGAAAATAAAAACTCTATGGTACGCTTTTCCGAGCAAGGGTGTTGGGTTTGACAGCTTCAGCGGCACACTCCCATCGGAACCAAATCTGATCATGAGAAGAGAGAAAAGAAAGGAATAAAATGAAGAAAGGAAAGTGAGGAACCTAAGTAGGAAGCTACAAAAGTAGAGAATGGTGTATCTAGTCGTAGTCCTCAGGAAAAGGGGGAGATGGCCCACAATCAAGCTTAAGAATAGAAGTCACTTCGCTCGATCAGCAGCCGTGATTGGGTCCCGTTCCTTTTTTAAAATCTAAATGCACAATTTTCAGGCAAGATATCATATAAAAATCTTATTTTGGACACATATTGAGCTTTGATATCTAAATTCGCTGATGAAATTAATCATTTTTCTTACTTAGAATATCTGCATTCAGCTGACCTGAAACCTAGAAGTTTTATGTATTTGTTCTTCTTATTTTTTCTTTGTTATATAGAGCCTAACAGTGCCTAAATTTGTCAAATCATAAGAATCTAACGATGATTTTTCCTTTTTGTTTATCTTTTTCCTCTTGAATGAGGTATTTTTATAATTAAATGTTTTCATGTGGTTTCAGCGCAAAGAACGATACTCGCACATGCTCCCTGGACGCTAAATACGTAGAAGCCAAGTCCTTTAACAAAAATGAAATTAACATGCATTCATTATAAAATTCCGTTAAGGTTTTCTTTTCATTTATAGTCAGTGAGTTTAACAAAGGGGCGGATACCGGATCTCGGGGGGGGGGGGGGGGAGGGGTCGACCGCTCCCCTAAAAAGTAAGATTTTTATATGATATCTTGCCTGAAAATTGTGCATTTAGATTTTTTTTAAAAAAAGGAACGGGACCCAATCACGGCTGCTGATCGAGCGAAGTGACTTCTATTCTTCAGCTTGATTGTGGGCCATCTCCCCCTTTTCCTGAAGACTACGACTAGATACACCATTCTCTACTTTTGTAGCTTCCTACCTAGTTTCCTCACTTTCCTTTCTTCATTTTATTCCTTTCTTTTCTCTCTTCTCATGATCAGATTTGGTTCCGATGGGAGTGTGCCGCTGAAGCTGTCAAACCCAACACCCTTGGGCGGAAAAGCGTACCCATTACTAGAGTTTTTATTTTCTTGAATGTGTACTTTGGCGCAAAAATGGGAGCAAAAGGGTGGGTATTTTTTTTTAAAGTTAGCAATTAGAGCGACAAAAGACCTAATACCTTATTAAACGAATAGCAACCCTCTACCCCTCGCCCATCCCAATTTGTCATCCCCGAGGAGCTGTTCTCCTCCGGGAGAGTTGTAATAAAAACAAAAAATACTGGATTAATTACTTAAGTTTGATTTATAAAAAGGAAAGATTTATTTTACAGTTCCTCACGAGCAAGGCGTTGTCATAAAAACAAAATTTCATGCGTAATTTTGTCCATAAAGGGGGGGGGGGTGTCCTCCGGGGAAGTTGTGTGATGGGAGTCATCCCCCGGGGAGTTGTCCTTGGGGGGAGTTGTCCTCGGGGGAGTTGTCCTCGGGGGGAGTTGTCCTCGGGGGGAGTTGTCCTGCGGGGGAGTTGTCCTGCGGGGGAGTTGTCCTGCGGGGGAGTTGTCCTCCGGGGGAGATGTCCTCCGGGGGACCCGTCCTGCGGGGGAGCTGTCCTGCAGGGGGAGCTGTCCTCCGGGGGAGTTGTCCTCCGGGGGAGTTGTCAGGTGGGAGTGGTCCCCGGGGGAGTTGTCCTCCGGGGGAGTTGTCCTGATACGATCATGCAGGCATGATAGGTTTATAGTGTATTCTGATGATAATGATATTCCGTTCTTGTATAGCGCATATCACATTTTTATCACATTATCATGATGACGAAATAACACTTCTATCATAATATGGAAAAGGGTATATTTTTCCTCGCTCGCTGCGCTCGCTCGTTTCAAATTAATGGTTTTGAAATGCAAACGAATTCGGTGAGATGAGACTGAATAGATAATGTAGATGTTTCATTGGCTCACAGCGTAATTTGCCGAAGGGTTTACTACATCTACCATGAAAAACAGTGTGTGCTTCCTCGCTCGCTCGTAATATTAAAAAACAGAGTGGTTTGGGGGCAGCAACAATGGACCAACGATGTGACAAAGTAGAGTTCATATCTGGCAGTGAGGTAACCCTATTCATAATATATTAGGTATTACTTATGCCTATATGATAACTAAACCCTTCTCTCATTACAAGAAATTTGTTATTTTTTGCTCGCTCGCTTCGCTCGCTCGCAAAATTGAAATAAAAAAGCAGGATGGTTCATGTAGCAAGTTGCCTAATTTCTCCAATTTGAAAATGCTTCACGTTGATATAGGCCTATGTTATATATATATATATATATATATATATGTATGTATGTATGTATGTATGTATGTATATATGTGAGGGTGTGTGTGTGTGTGTACAAATAGTAGCCGTGGGTTCATCTCCGCTTGGTCGTCTTGCCCCCCCCCCCAATCCGAAAAATGTATCGACGCCTCTGCTTGAACTAGCTCCACAATTTAATTCTATACTATAATGCTTAAAGTCAAATTATTATGATATACAAAGTAGTATTCTTTTAATTCAAAATATATCTTTGAATTTGATTTGTTTTTGAAACTTCCTGCTGAGTAAGATTTGATTCGGTTTAAGACGCATCTAGGCGGGAATTCACTGGCGCATTGAGGGGGAGACTTGGAGGCAGACATGGTTTATTTCTTATTCGATAACAGTTATTTACAAATGTTGCTGAAATAACGTGATTTTCCCGGATTTTTTTTTCTCGACTTATATTTTTCTCCCCCCCCCAAAAAAGTTTGCTCATTACGCCACACTGACAGAATTTACACAAGAGGTTTAAACCAGAGAGTGGTTTAATTCTGTGAATTTTTGCCTATAGACCCGAGCCTGGGTTATAACTGGGTTTAGTGTTGAAAAAAAAAATGCTTGAAATCTCGCCTCTATTTCTTTTGTACTTTTCCAATTTCATATTATTTACTTATACTTATTAATAAATTAATCAAATGATTGAATAATTTCTTTATTAATTTATAAATGCATGCATACTGTGTGCATCCATTCATCACTGGTTTTGCATACCAAAAAGCGCATATAGACATGTATGCAGGAGATACGTCAGTTTATGATTTGCAAAACCAGCAAAGGATTTATTTACTCACTCATTTATTCATTCATTAGTTTGTTTGTTTGTTTCTGGATGGGGAAGCAGGCCGAGAAGGGGACTCTAAAGTGCTGTGGTCACCTGGCCTGGCTATGGATAGGCCACTGTATGCTCCTTATCAGGGGCGTAGCTACGGGGGGGGGGCTGGGGGCACGTGCCCCTCAGGTGCCCCCACAAAAAATCAAGAGGTAGGGAAAGAAAAAAAAAAGAAAAAGAAAGCCGAAGTATCTCACTATCAGCAGGTGCGTTTGTGTTGTGTGCGTGTTTGTATGTGCCAAAAAAATATATATATATATATTTGGGGTGCCCCCTACAAAGTTTCAAGGCCGCCCCCCCCCCCCCCCCGTGCTCCCTACTGAAAAAAATCCTAGCTACGCCACTGCTCCTTATGCTTCAATATGCATGCATGCAGGGGGAGGAGCGCCAGTTTATTTTGATAGGCTGGGCAAGATGGCCCACAGGTAAATTTATTCATATTTTGAATGGACAAATAGGGCTATTATAGTTGCATTACCTGCCCTATCTCTTCCCCATCTTCTTTAATCTTCTTCTTTTCTTCTTATTCTTCTTCTTGTTCTTGTTCTTGTTCTTGTTCTTGTTCTTGTTCTTGTTCTTCTTCTTCTTCTTCTTCTTCTTCTTCTTCTCCTTCTTTTTTTTTGGGGGGGGGGGATCACTTGAAAAATCAGAGGGTCGGCCGCCCCTGCCGCCCCCCCCCCTCCGTAGCGCCTCCCCTAGCATTCACATTGCACAATTCAAAGTTCGATTACTGGTATATGGTATTAGTTATTGGGGATGGGGGGTGGTGTGGGGTGCCGGGCTCAAACCACTGATCTGTACTAGTGTACAGATCAGTGGCTCAAACCCATCATCGGCGCTTCATAGCTCATTCGCGGTTTCGAGGGAGAGAGAGCTAGAGAGAGAGAGAGAGAGCGTCTGCTACTTCAAAACTGCTTTGTCACGTTTATTTCTCGCAAATAAGGGACCTTTGTAGCTTATTATTCATTACAATGGCTACCGTTGACGTTTGGAAATTGGCACACGAAGGAGACCTTAGTGCTCTCAGAGTGAAAACTACAGATGATAAGTCACTACTGTCAAAGTTAGATCAGGTAAGCAATATTGCATCCCCATTCGTTAAATTTTGTGTACAGACCTAATTGTCTGATTTTCACAGTACAATGTCAGTGCACATGTGCAATGATGATGACAAATTTTCAAGGTGATGGTACTTTCATGATCGGAATCATGAAATGATTGAAAGATCATATCAACCATTATATAGACTAGTTTAGTTATAAATTTAAAAACATCAAATAGATCTAGGCCTAGGCTAAGTAATTTATGATTTCAATCATGATTATGCAACTGTCAGCTGTCTGAATTATGAAATTTTGAAATGGTGAATGATTGCAAGAAGTAATTTTCCTTTCTGTTATCATCTCTCAATTTTTCAAGTGAGGTCAGATGAAATGATATATTCTATAGATTAATTAATTCTAAGATTGGAAGAAGAATATAGTATCAGTTAAAACTGTTTGTCAGTGTTTGTAAAAATTCTCTTATATACAGATATATAAACCTCTCTCTCTCTCTCTCTCTCTGACTCTATATAATATGTGAGACAATTGAGAGAATAATAGCGTAGCATGAATCAAAGTTCTCCAGAGCTGTCCCACCATTTTGGAAATTTTGCAAAGGTTGAAAAAATGTCTCCGCCAGGAATTGAACCCGGGCCTTTGGCTATGAATGCCAATGCCTTAACCACTAGACCACAGGAGGGCCAGTGGTTTCTATATATATTTTATTTATTTATTTTTTTTTTTTTCAATGGCTTGCAGCTCATCATAGCAGAGAATGTGAATATTCATATAGGGCCAACAAAAGTGATCTTTAAAAGGTATTGTCTATTGATATCATAAACCATTTGGAATCTACTGTTTCTATATTTATAATAACTGATTATCAAAATTGATTTTTTGTTTTTGCATTTGACAAAGTTTTAGTAGGCTTGTTATTAAACTTTAAGCATAAAGACACACAAGGTCATAAATGATAGCACAATGATAGATGCAACTGTACATGCTGATCAAGTAATCCCTGATGGTTACTATTCTGCTCATCTTTAACAGAATGACCGAATGCCTCTCCACTGGGCAGCATCTGGAGCAAAATTTGAGGTGGTGCAGTATCTTCTAGAAAATGGAGTACCAGTCAATGTAAAAGACGATGTAAGTAAACGGTTCTGTTAGGCCATGTGCTGGAAGAATAAAAAGGGTATTTAAAAGGACATGTTTGAACTTCCATATCCTTATAATCCACTCTCCCCCTGTTTTTACCCCTCCCCCCCCCCTCTCTCTCTCTGTCTTTCCTCGTCCTTGTCCTCCTTCCCCCTTGCCCCAACATTCTATTTTCTGACACCCTTCACCATTTCTTTTTCAGTGTAGTGAGAGCAAGAGAGAGAGAGAGAGAGATTCAGGTGTCTATGTAGAAATCTCTGTGAGGATCATATAACCTGAGATGCAAAACAGACAATGATATTTCCTGGTACATTGTTCCAGAATTTATGTCTTCTTCTTTTTCTGAACATCATACCTCTCGCTGAGTCTCGCACAATCTCTATCTTTTATTCCTTTTGTCTCCTTTTACTCTCACTGTTCAGGTTCTAATTTGCCTCTCCCTCCCCCCCCCCCCCCTTAAAGTGAGTACACAATGATAAACAAAATTTTGATATATGATCGAGAATAGAATTCTAAGAAGAATAACATTAAAAATTTGATGATTTTCAATCGAAATCAATGCATTTTGGCTAATTTTCTCTTAAAAAGTAAAGAGTTGACCAAAAAATTTGAGCACGAGGTATGACGTAAAAGTGGGTACCCAGCTTCGCGCATTGCAGTTGTGCCACGTGCTAGACTGTACAAAATGTATTATACCTTGCGCGCACTTTGCTAGAATTGCGCGACAAGGTACCCACTTTGACGTCATTTTGACGTCAAAGTGGGTACCCAGGTGAAACTGGGTCACAGCTGAGGGGTCAAAAATATCATGAAATCTTACCACATTTGGGGGTTTCCTTGGCAACACGTCTTTTAAAAAAACTTTAGGCAGATGATTTTCTGCTAATAAAATCCTTCTCTTTTAAATGAATTAACATTGTCTCAGCATTGGGTACTCCCTTTAAGGGTTACCTGCCAGTATTTAATCCCCCCCCTCCCCTTTTCCTTAACGCTTTGAGTACGATTTGATTTCAGTACAATGGGTTAAATTCAGAAAAAGACTTTGCAGGTAATCACTTCCGCTCTTCTAACCCACTAAACACTATACCCAAGATAACTTGGGCTTATGTCCAGTGATGGAGTCGAGGCCGGCAGTTCCGAGTCACGAGGCCGCTGGATAAAAATTTCTCCCATAGACTTTGTACACGTGACTCGGACGGAGGCCAAGGCCAAGGCCGGCAAAATGTGGCCTCGAGGCCTGCCTCGACTCCATCCCTGCTTATGTCTAGATGGAAGATGCCCATTCTACCAAAATCCTATCATGCTCAGTGGGCTAATACATCATGCCTCTATGGTTAACCCATTGGCTACTGGAACTGGATGGCCCCTGCATTGAGCCTATGAGAACCAGAGAATTAATCGTCAAAAGAATGAAAATAAATACTTTATTATAATTTTTGAAAATGATAATAATGATTATGATTATCCTCTTTCAGTCTGGCTGGAGTCCTTTACACATTGCAGCATCTGTTGGTCATGCAGGCATTGTCACTGCTCTGATTGGTCAGAATGCCGAGGTCAATGTAACCAATCATACAGGACAGACCCCTCTTCACTATTCCTCTTCAAGAAATAGGGTGGAGGTAAGGATCCACAGATATTTCCTCTCTTTCAAAGTTTGATGGAATTGTTTACATAGTATTATAACAGGGTGCTGTTGCATAAAATTTGCTATTATAGAAACTTTGTCATCAATGGTAACTATCATTGAATACTGGATTTTGATTGGCTGTTGAGCAACGTTACCATGGCAGTACCATTGATGGCAAAGTTACTATAATAGCAAGTTTTTATGCTACAGCACCTAGAACTAATGATCTCAAGTTGTACATGTATATACACAGGACATGCCCATTGTGGAAATTTGTCTTTGTGCTAATATAGCACCCCCAGAGGGCTTTTCAAGAAAGCATTCAATGAACTGCAGATTAAAATGTGTTTTGTCATATACTAAGCATATAAATTTTTGTTTTCAAAATGATAAAGCTTTTAGATGATAGGCTATGTATAATGAAGTCTTGGGTATTTTGCATTATAACTGGTATAAAAATACATCTGGTGACTCTGGTGACTCTGGTCAGGTGAATTTTGTTTGTATGTTTGTTTGTTTGTTCTGTTTATTTTTCTGGTTAGATTTCTTTCATTCTGATACTATCAGATTCATGATTCATACATATATTTCATTGTGTATGATGTTTCGTACTATAACTACCATTTCCTTACTTTCCTTTTCCTTTCTTACAAGCATTGCTTTCTTGTGGATTTCTCCTTTCCAATATATTCCTTCTTTTTTTTTTAATACATTGTGTCAAGCCAACATCTATTTTCTTATGATGTTAAAAAAAAAGAATGAAAAAAAAAAGATATATGTTAATTTCTGATACTTTTGTTTAAAAAAAAAGAAATACTAGTAAGATATTTTATGTCTCTTGTTATGTTGGAAATAAAACCTGAAGCTGAACCTGAATATGTATCAATATATATGAGGAGTTTGATTGCAAAAGCCCATTAAGATCATTTTTACATTTTTTTGAAGTAACACCACCATTGTATGAAACAAAGAAATGCCTTCCTTTTGATACCTTCTTCATTATATATCAAGGAAAAGGTGTGGAATTATGATCTAAAGTATCATATATTTTATTTTATTATTTTATTTATATTTTAGCAACTGCAATTGCAAATATCTCAAATTTGCAAAAATTTTGGGTTTTTTTAAAATCAAACTCTTCAGATATTCTTTTTATATTGGCATTTTCACTTTGCAATCAATATTGTGTCTTTGAAATAATGTTGAGCATTTTACCTTACCATGATGTTTCTACCTTATAAATGGTCTGTTATATGTATATTATATGTATATGTATTGAATTCATTTTCAAAGTGGAGTCCTGGCTAAAATGACAAAATGTGGGAAAGTGGAGATTTATTCCTGATTTTGAAAAGGAGAGCTTCTAACTTTTTTTTTGCTCTTTCCGTTAGGTGACTGAGATTCTACTTGATCATGGAGCTGATCCAGTCATCAGTGATGAGAATGGAGCCACACCTCTCCATCGTGCCGCCTCCAGAGGAAACCTGGACATTGTCAAACTTCTACTCCAGTTCAACTGCAGAGTGGATGCTACAGATAAACAAGGGAACACTCCGTTGTAAGTGATCGCTGATGAAGATTATTCATTTGTTTTGACCCCTCAGAGCAGTGACAATGCCTGCATGACCTGCGAATGCATGACCTGCGAATGCTTCAGTGAGCAAAAGGACTCCAACCAGACTGTAAAGAGTCAAAATCAGTGCTATTTTTTTACTGGAAAGATAGTTGCATGCACGAGAGAGGAATGGCTCATTCATGCGGTTATATCATTGCGTACTATGATGATTGATACTGAAGTAAAAGAAAAACTTTATGATGACCTATCAGACCAACTGCTGTAAAGAAGAATGTAGTGGTCTAAACCTGCAAAATAAATGTAGTAGAAAGTTATTTCACTTAGTAGATATATATTCAAAATTTTTATATCAATCTCAAGTAATAACTTATCAAATTATATTCTTTCTTATTCAAGTTTTACCTTTTACTGTAGTTACTAGAATGTGAATATCTGCATTAAGTGAAATACCTTTCAATGTTTATTTTATACTACCGTAAAGGTGCTTTCACACATGATGCGACAGTGTGAAATACCTTTTAATGTTTATTTTATACTACCGTAAAGGTGCTTTCACACATGATGCGACAGTGTGGTACCACACTGTGGCGCCACACTGTTTTGTCTTCACACATGATGGGACATTGTGTCACCACATATGCTAATGAACGCGCATTAATGCGTCAACTCTCAATAAGAGAGCATATTGTCAAAACTTGCGCAAGCAATCTCATGGCAACAATATTTGTGCTAACTTTTTAGAAATTTGATTGATGCACATTTTTTTGTATCTAGGCAGCAAACAAAAGTGTGTCCTGCCTCAGCGACATTTTTTTGTCGCCCTATACCCCATAGGCTTGTACACAAAAAAGTGTGGTGACACAGCGTGCTACCACTCTGTCCCATCATGTGTGAAAGCACCTTAAGTTATTTAACCCACTGGCTCCTGGAACCGGGTGACCCCTGTATTAGGCCAATGGGAATGAAAGAATTCAGTGGTCAATGGGTTAAGTATTCTTTCATTCTGTTATATTCTGTACCATCAGACATCTTGCCTGTGAGGAGGAGAGAACAGAAGAAGCTGTGGTCCTTGTAGAGCATGGAGCAAGCCTTGAAATACTAAACAAGGTTAGTGTGGTCTACACTATCTCATAATGAAAACATGCAATTTTGTGTATTCATTACAAAAAAAACAATAGAAGGTTACAAATGATGACTCTTGATCTGATAATTCTTAATTTAATTTTCCATCTTTCTTTGCGTACAGTTTGTTTGTTATGTAACTTCTTTGTCAGACCTTATTTCATATTCAGTTGTTAACATTTGGTGGGTTTTGTTTTGACCTTGTCTGAAAGAATTATGGGAGGAAGGGGCAGGGGAGGAGAATGATGAAACTTTATAGAATACTAAACTAGTCAAAGTAGAGTAAAATATTCTGATTGCTTTAGCTGATTTTGTTTTATATTGGGATTTAAATTTGATTTTCTTCTATTTTCTTTTATTGCATTTTTTATCATCAGGAAGAGAAGACACCTCTAGCCTTAGCTCCTGCAGGGTTAGCAAGGTCTTTGAAGAGATTAAAGGAATAACACCACTAAGTGACGAGGACAAAATATGATGGAAAATATGAAATTGATGCTAGATCATCAATTAACTCAAGATGTCCAGTGTGGAAAAGAAGAAACATGCTTACCAGTTGTGAAAAGACTCTCATTACATGCATTGTTGGAAGGAGACCATTTAACTGACAAAGCTTGATGATGGATATTTTGGAGTGCTGGTTTTCCTCTGTCATACTTTAATCTTAAATGGAACACTTGTTTCATCCTGCTGGACCATCCAATGACGAGTGAAGAGTAAATATTGCAAATATGCAACAGATCTTTAGGATTAAAAGAGAATCCTGTCATGATATCTAATATCAGAAAGGAACACTAATTTTTTTTCCAAAAAGCTTTTTAGACACCTTATCCACTTTTTCTCTTTAAAAAGAGGATTGGGAATTGAGATTATAGTAACTAAGTTTGTTCACAGGGCCAGGATTTAGTGCGGTTGTCAGTATTCTTCTTGATAATAGTCCTTAGTTCATATTCTATCTGTTTTGTTTTTTTGTCCATTTAATTTTAGCTCTCTGTTTGTTCCCATTCCTACACACATCCCATACAGATCATGATGACATCCTCACTAATCGAATGATCCCCCAATTCTCTTCCGGTGAATGCAAGGCTCATATTTTTTTATTTGTTTATACGTTTTCATAATTATATTATATTATAAATATATTTATTATGTCCTAGGGTACCCTCGACCCAAGCTTTTGCTTTTAGAGGTGTGTCCTCCAATTACTTATGTAATTACGATGATTGTATATTATGTCATATTTTTTTATCAGTACCATGATGATTGGAAAGAAATGTGTTTGAACTGAACTGATATGATATGTAAGGACTTGTCTTGGTTTCAGTGTTGGGGAGTCTTATTCCAAATGGCCGATCTGTGCACAATACTGAAACAGTCAGTGAACTAAGCAAAACCAGGCGAAGCTATGCTGTATGTGGCAATCTAAATCCATTTAATTTGATAAAAAAAAAAAAAATTAATTTTTAATTTTTTTAGTGGGGGGGGGGGGAGAATATATGCAAAAGTGACAATTCATATTGAGCCTTTATGTTACTATCAAGTAATATGTAAATCAACAATGAAAATGGTGTATATTCCTTTCGCTGTCAGTACATGTTTTAGAGGGCTGTGGACTGCTGAGTAAGTTCTCTTCGTGAACAATGTTGAAGCACTTCTGCTTGATACTTTTTTATTACACATACTGTATGTTTCAGTGAAAGTATTGGTTAAATTGTTATGCATATACATGTATTTGCATTAGCTGAATTTCCTTAGTTTAATCATAGCTCAGAAGAATAATGTCAAAATCTTATATGTATTTATACAGTTATTCTGAATTTATGTGTTATTGTTTTTATCACTTAATGTTATTTCTAAGATATGTACTATGAAATATGATTTCATAACTCAGTGGTGGCACCTTTTGCTTCGTCATGTTGAAATACTTATGTTTGTTCTTTTCTGCTGTTATTTTACTTAATGTTCCATGCATTCTGGAAATGTTTGTTAGGAGAATGGGGAAGGAAAAAAGAAATGGAAAAAGAGGGCATGAGAGAGTTGCAAAAGATAGAAAGAATAATAGGAGATGGAGAGAGAGAGAGAGAGAGAGAGAGAGATAGAGAGGGAGGGAATGGGATAGAGAGATAAAGAAGAGATGGATATTTACAGAAGGAAAGGAGAATGTGTAATGGAGGTAAAGCGAGAAGGAAGGAAAGAATAGCAAGCTGGAGCCAGAGAATGAATGGAGGTAAAGCGAGAAGGAAGGAAAGAGTGACAGAAGAGAAAGAATAGCAAGCTGGAGCCAGAGAATGAATGGAGGGAAAGGGAGAGGGGGAGATGAATATCTAAAGAGCTTTTATCTGGTTTATCATTTTCATGTTTGGCATAACAGTTTGTGGTATCAAAACTTCCCTAGTATATACTGTAGTAAGATTACCAAAGAAAATGGCAACTCAATATTTCTTTCCATTGATGAGTTCAGAGGAGATTAAAACATTTCTTTGTTGAAACCACAGAAAAGCATGTTCTGGTAACAGAATAAATCAAAACAATTATGTCCATTGATCCCTATGATTTGTTGCATAACACTTGTAATAGTTTAATTTCATATAATTGGATGTAATGAACTCTAAAATTGTTTCAGGTTTGATCCTGATAGAAAACATAGGCCTATATAGTCTGACGAAATGAATACCTTCCAAACTCAGTTTCTTAATGACATCAGGCAGGTGCAAGAGACACACCCCCCTGGACCCTGGTGGTGGACCTGCCTGGTGGAGTGCTCTGGGTGCATACACAATCTTGCATAGCACTGGTATCGTGATGGCGCCAGCTTTAGCTATGCACGCCACCACCTGCTACCACTGATCTTGTACACTATGTACATCTGTTAGTGGAGAGATCAGTGCCTGCTACCAGTAAATCTATTGTCATATCATGCTTCAAGTGTGCGTTGTTGAGTGTATCATCGTACACACACAAATGTGCAATAATTGGGCTTTGAGTACCATAGAAGTGGTGCGGAGATGCGCTCCAGGCCAGTGTATTCGATTATTGATTGATGAGCCGTCTAGATTGTCGACATTACCCTTCGGCTTTCTGTGACGTATAAACATTGTTTAACTTTTACTAGTGTGTGTCTAAGAAGAGTATCATAAGATCTCTACTTGGAATAAGAAAGATAAACATAATTTGGTTAAGGTAAGTGTTTTGCCTTGTTGTTAATATAAGTTGTTTGGCATGTTTTGTACATGTTTGGAGGGGATGGAATTGGAAGGTGAAGTTGTGCGTTCTGGTAGCGATACGAGCCCCGAAGCTCGGGCGTGAAAGAGGATGGGAAAGCGATGTGTGCGTTGATCTTTGAGTGTTTTGCACTCTAGCTCAAGCTGCAAGCTCCTTTAGATCATGTTGGCGTTAGAGTAGCATTCATGTAAGCAAGATCTGAAAATAAAATGCTATTGTGGTGTGAGATATTTTAAATTAGATAGAGTTCCAACTTCATAAGTAGATTTACATGATCATCATGTTTGCATGTGTGTGGTTTTTGAATGGGGAAAAAATTAGTAATTTTAGTGAAATATAACATTATAATATATACAAAATTCTACCATCTCATAGTGAAAGTTTTAGATGTATTTCAAGGTGGTGGCCGAATCGACTGCCTCCCCCCCCCCTTTTTGTTTTAAAACCCAATAATGTTTTTTTCTTGTTTTGGAACCAATAAATGGGCTGAATTGCCATGCACACCCCCCCCCCCCCCCTCCCTTTTAAAAAGTAGAAAAAGCACAATTTTAGGGTAAATACATGTGAAAATGCAGAGGACCCTTTTGAGGGGGGGGAAACAGACACCTGAAAAAGCCAACCATCCCCCTCCCTTTTTAAAAATTCTAGATCTGACCCTAATACTCGAGTTAAGAAGGAGATAAAAAGACTGAAGAAATGAAGATTTTTTTCCTTTTGAGAACTGAAGTCTTAAAGTGAGAGGGATGTTTGGATCAAAATTAAACTTTTTTACACTCTGTCATCAGAACATTTTTTTTACATTAATTAAGGGGTCATTAAGGGAGCAGCTCTTATTTGTGTCCTATTTGTGTGAATTTCTTCTTTTTGGCTCCAAAGTACAGCTTAGTAAAATCCACATCGACTCTATCTCATTTTCTGGTCTCACTGTAAATTTGTCAAGTTCTTGTCGCAATCTCGGTATAGTTTTTGATTCTCACATGACAATGTCGAATCACATTTCTTTTATTTGTAGATCAGTTCGCTACCAATTGCGAAATATTGGTTTTATTAGGAAATACTTGTCTCGACCGGCCACAGAAAAATTGGTTCACGCTTTAATTTCGTCCCGTCTTGATTTTGGAAACTCCCTATTGTTTAATCTACCCCAGAATCAGTTAGTGAAAGTTCAGAAACTTCAAAATGCTGCCGCTCGCATCGTTTCTCTATCCACCAGGCGCACTCACATTACTCCTATTTTAAGATCCTTACATTGGCTCCCTGTAAAACAGCGTATTATGTTCAAGATTTTGTTGTTAACTTTCCATTGTGTTCATGGCTCATCTCCCCAGTACCTTATTTCACTGATCAAAAGTTATACCCCTTCAAGATCCTTACGTTCCTCCCTTTCCAATTCTCTTGTTACCCCCAAAGTTTCCAAAACCTGGGGTGAAAGATCATTTGTTTACTCATCCTCGAAGCTATGGAATAGCCTCCCTCATAACATCAAACAGTGCTTGACTTCTGAAACTTTCAAAAATTACCTCAAAACATTTCTGTTCAATTCTTCTTAATTTCTTTTATAATTTCCTAAAAAGCGCCTTGAGCACTCTACAGAGTGGATTTGGCGCGATATAAGTCTTAATTATTATTATTATTATTATTATAAGTATCGAGCCCTTCTATAGCCTTTTAGGAGTTTCATATCCTCACAGTGAGCTCTTCCCCTTTACCCATTGAAGTGCACAGCTTAACTTTACGAACACGCATTCCTCATTTCACCAGTGAAGAAAAGAAGTGTCTCCTTTCATACTGCCTTCTCTATGCCGGTGAATGCAAGACATGCGACGAAGCTCTGCCGGAAGTACAGCAGGCTAGGGTCATTAAGGCGCGTGGCAGAATCTCGGTTCAGGTGGAAATGAAAATTGACCTCTGACGTCATTAAGCGGCGAAAATCATAGCGTCCCACTCACGCTGCCAAGTTTAAGCAGGTAATCTGCTTCCTCGCTTAACTTCACCACCTCTTTTCCACCTCACGAGGTGGAGAAGTTACCCGCTTAAGTTATCGGGGAAGTTTTCACCTGGGCCTTTCATACTGCGCCTTTTACCACCTTTCACTGCCTTTCCCCGCTTAAGTTCAACGGGGAAGAGCTCACTGTGAAAGGGGTAACAGTTTGGATTCTACTTTTCTACTTTATGACTTGTAAAATTTTACAAATTTGTAAAACAAGTATAGATTAACAACAGGTTATGAGTGCCACAGCTTTGAAGCCTTTGATAATCTTTAATTACTTCAAGATCTTTTAAGCACACTATTCACAATTCACAGACACATCAAATCCACATGCCAGTCATTCATTCAAGAATAAAAGTACCAAATTAATACATCTTCAAATTATTCAATCAGTCATACAAATATATCAGTTAATCAGTCAAATCAACAATCAACCCATCAATACATCAACCGATAGATTAGTCGGTCGGTCAGTCAATCAGTCAATGCATCATGTCAGTCATTCAACCACTCAGCCAGTCGGTCAATCAAACCATTCAATCAAGAAGGTAATCACTTAATCAACAATCAATTAATCAATCCATTGCTCAAACCATCAAGCACTCAATCAACCAGTCAGGCAGCTGCCAGTGGGGCAACTCTTTGGCAAAGAACATTTTTTTTTTTAATGGGAGACTTATTCAGACTGCTGGTTTAATGTCCCTCTTCTTTCAGTTTGGCACAAGTCATTTTCACATTCAGAACCCAAACAGTCATTGTTCACCCAAGCGTGCACAAAAATATGTTTTGTAGATGGCACTTGATAGGACTATTGGGCATCTATCGACATGAACATATCTTCTGAATATTTTGAAATGTAATTTTGACAGATATCTTTCAAATGTGTAACTTTTTTATACGCATTGCATATACAGGAGTGTGTGTGTGTGTATATATACATGTATATATATAGAGAAAGATGTCCCCTCGCAAAACGTGTGCAGTGCTTCATTTTAGTACACAATGGAAGAAAATAAATGAAATGAAGCTGACGTAGCTCTCGATCATGTCCTTTTATTATGGCAAGCTTTCGGCCAACATGGCCTTCATCGGGTCTGAACAGATAAGAAACGAACAGGCAAAATAATATACACATAGAAGTAATAATTTCATGTATATATATATATATATATATATATATATATATATATATATATATATATATATACATATATATATATAAACATATATAAATATATATATACATCACCTTTAATTAGGGTTGAATGGATTTAAAGCCTTTATTTGTGTGTGCCCTTTAATGAAAAAATAACTGGCATGTGCTGGTTATAAATCCTAAAATAAAAAGTATAATATAAGTATGATACTGGATCATACTGTATGTACCATCAACTTTAGAAACTTAATGTCATTGTATGAAAGGACAGTTAAGGCATATAAGGTTTTATTGCTTGATTGATCTCAATACCTGAATGACTGTTTTACTAAAATGAAGGATGAACATTCTAGTTTATTTTGTGTACAAAGACTTTGATAAGTTTGTTTCATGATTTCATGCAATCATGTTCCTCAGACAAAATTTCCTATTGCATGAATGAGATTGACTTTCACCATTTTTTTTCTTTGAACCTTTAAATCAGTTTCTCTTGATATACCTCTGCTCTGAAAGTCATCCCTTGTATGAGGATGTATTCTCTTTAACAAATACATGAGGTGTCAAAAAAAGTATCAAAAAGTCTCTTTTTTAGCAATAAAATCATTTTAAATATCTTGACTTGTTATTTTGAAAGAGAAGTAGAAGAGCTCACTTTCTGTCTGAAGATACATGTACTATGATTTCGTCTTACTTTTGAAATACAGTGTAAAGGCATGCAAAAAGGGAAATTTGATGAATTCTAAACACATTTGAGGTGAATATGATTCCGACCAGCATATTTAAGATAATAGCATTGTATATATATATATTTCATCAAAATCTTATTTACATGAGAAAAATTTATTAGTAGGAGTTTTCACTGTGGCAGATGAGAGCTCCACCGAGAAGCAGTGGTTCCACTCAGAAACGCTGCCACGGAGTGGCAGCGTCCCGGGGCTAAGCCCTCGTATGAGTCCTACAGTATCACAGTGTTTAACCTATTTAGGGATCATTTCTTCTGTAGTATGTATCGTTCTCTTACAACACACTAGTGTCCCCACACCTATTGGCCAATGGAACAGGTTTGCTCCTGTATTAACCCATTCATGACAGAGGTCCATTTTGTGGTTTGGCCTAATATTTTTTGATGCAAAGCTCTAAAAATCATACCAAATACATGAGCAGAAAGAGCAAAAAATTCTATACAAACTGTGCCCATTTTGGTTGTGTCAGTATTTGTTGTTGGATGCTGGAAACTTTTAAAAGGAAAATAAGCATTAAAATCCTTAAATTGGCAATGTGATAGGAAGTTTAAAATCATCTTTTCCCCTGCAAATTGGCAACTTTTTGACTTATCATAATTTCTGTCAATTTATATTCATTTCAGATACATGATGTTTTATAAGAAAAATGTAGCAATAAAATAATGTTGGTGTTGCCAATTTGAAGAATGAAAGCTGATCAAATCAGGCTTTAAATAATTCCTGTCACAAATGGGTTAAGTCATTGGGAATGAAAAATTCCAGTAGCGAATGGGTTAAATGATGCCTTTAAGTCAATCAACTTATTAAGGTATTTCCTTTACAAAGATAGCTCCTGGTACCAGCTCATTTTTATTTATGGACTATTATTTTAGTTTGTGTACAGTCTGTACTTTGAACACATTGTAATCAATATGTACTTACAGTTTGTATACAACCTATAAAACTGTTTCGTTTGGAGGAAAATGCATGCCGTTTGGAAGAAAACAATCTTGAAGAGAGCTTTTAAGTCGTAAAAAAAGATTGACAGTATCTGAGTTGAGAACACGTATGCATGATAGTTTACAAGTAGTTTTTTGTGCAGTCCAGAAGTTGGAAATAGTCCAGAGGGAAAAAGGAGTATAGGCTATGGAATCTGAGCAGCTTTTGGAGTTTAATTACATAGTAAATTGGAGGAGCAAAGAGAATGGGAGTATTGAGAATGAGTGAAAATAATTATGAAGAAAAAAAATGAAAGGATCAGAGAGAGAGAAGGAGAGACAGAGATAGACAAGATACAAACATACACTTCTGCACAACATGCAGACTGCATATATCAAAATGTCATCATTTGCAAAAGTTTAAGACCAGCATTAGACCACCCGGGAAGTGGGGGTATTTCAATAATTTGGTATACACTATTTTGTCTCATTGAATGCTTAATAACATGTTTTCTGGAGTGGTCAACAGCACAAGGGTAATGGTATAAGCCCATATGGATGCATTGAAAATGAATACTGTCTAAAAATAGTTTAACTTTGTTTTTCCTTGGAGTTATTGCATTTTTGGAATGGTGGTTTGACACTTTTGGAAATGATGGCAGTTAAAGACGAGAAAGAAATTTCATCCTGTATTCCACTCAGGAAATACTATTTGTCTAACTGTAGCCAATGTCCATGAATTTCTGTAATCTGTTCTCATGTAGATGATTTCACCAAGTAGAAACTGCCTATAATCCATCACATACCAACTCAAACACCCATCATGATGAGTTCATAAGTTCACCAATGTCCATGAATTCCTCTAATCTGTTATTGTAGATGATTTCACCAAGAAGTTGAAATTGGCTATAACCCATCACACACCAACTCAAACACCCATCATCATGAGTTCATAAGTTCACCAATGTCCATAAATTCCTCTAATCTGTTAATGTAGATGATTTCACCAAGAAGTTGAAATTGGCTATAACCCATCACACACCAACTCAAACACTCATCCATCATCATGAGTTCATAAGTTCACCAATGTCCATGAATACTTCTAATCTGTTAATGTAGATGATTTCATCAAGAAGTTGAAATTGGCTATAACCCATCACACACCAACTCAAACACCCATCCATCATGAGTTCATAAGTTCACCAATGTCCATGAATTCCTCTAATCTGTTAATGTAGATGGTTTCACCAAGAAGTTGAAATTGGCTATAACCCATCACACACCAACTCAAACACCCATCATCATGAGTTCATCCAGTCGACAGAGGAGGGAGGTGGCTAGGAGGTTGAAATCCAAGGTCAAGGACTACTGCTCTGTGGAGAAATGGAAAGAGCGCTTCCCCATATCTATGTGGCTTCCACAGTACCGAGTCTACAAGGGGATCAATGATATCATCGCTGGACTCACAGTGGGTTTGACTGTGATTCCTCAAGGACTGGCATACGCTGGTATCGCCAAGCTCCCTTCAGAGGTCAGTCTGTGTTCCCTCTAAACTGAAAGGCTAGTCAAAGTTGTAATGGCTTGTGTAAAAGAAAGCATATCTGCAGTGCAAAAAATGCATGGCAGCATTACATTACATTATTTAGCTACATTGAAAGAGCTCAATGTACAAGTACAGTAAGTACAGTAAGCATGAGCTGTGGTAAATAAAAGTACCACCAAGAAAATCCTGCTCCTCCCAAGTCCTTAAAGAGCTTTTCTAAGAGTCTAAGAAAAAAAAGATACCCTGTACCTCTGCTATGATTATCTATTATTATTTTCATGATTTACTAGGAGGTGTTTCATAAAGCTGTTCGTAAAGTTACAAATGACTTTACGAATGACTTGAATATGAAGTGACAAATGAGATGCAAAATAATTTTCCTGGCGTTTTAACAAAGTGTGACTGCATTTCCCATAATCTCAATCAAATTGTGGCAAAAAGTATACTTTGCAATAACATTCTTTGTAAGCAGAAGTAATGTTAATCTACATCTGCATATTTCACCTTTAGCTGATGCAACTTATAATGATTGAGAATCCCATTTGGCTTGCCATATTCAATTCGTTTGTAAAGTCCTTCGTAACTTTACGAACAGCTTTATGAAACACCCCCCGGTGGTTTACAAATAGAAATGTGGAGAAACAAATGATGTGAAAAAGGTAGGATGAAATATGAGTTCATACATGTACATTAGTTGTGATAAGTTTATGTTTGAAGGTCTATATTTTCATGTTTTCCCTTACAGTATGGACTCTACGCAGCCATTATGGGTGGGTTTATGTATGCAATTTTTGGGATGTCCAAGGATATATCCGTTGGTCCCACAGCCATTATGTCCCTCCTTGTGGCACAGTATGGCACACCTGTCCCAGGAGATGAAGATTTCAATGATCCAACATATGCCATACTGTTAGCATTCTGCTGTGGAGCAGTCCAATTCTTATTTGGGGTTCTTCATCTAGGTAAGTATTGAGGGACCTTAGCACTAAATAAAACAAAAACAACAACAACAAAATAAAAATAACACAGTTTGCTCCTCTGAATTCTACTCCATTAACTGCAATGTGCGCATCATTTTTTTTTGGGGGGGGGAAATAATTTGACATAATTACAGTATAGCACTTTAGAAGTTTCAGCTTATGTCAGACTGAAGTTTATACAGTTGAAGAATATCTGATTTGTTTGGGGAAAGTTGCATTAGTGGCTAATGTTTCCTTCAATCCCAATAATATTCAACACAATGATTTTCAAGGTTAGTTTCAGTTGTAGACAAATAAAAACCCAGAACAGAATATTGTACATTAATTTTGCCTGCTATTCTCCATCCCCTTTGTTATGAAGTGTCGTAAATACCGGTAGTTCATAACTGTAGGCTTCATAAGGTGGTGTATATACATGTAGAATTAGCATCACCATTTTCGCGTGTATGTACACACCCTCTTTCTCTTTAACCTTTTTAATACAAAGACCAAGTTATGTACACACCCTCTTTCTCTTTAACTTTTTTAATACAAAGACCAAGTTAACTCAGTCTGGACATTAAAAGAAAATCATGTCTTATTTCAACAAATCATTTTCAAGGGATGACAGGTTTGTCAAATATCATAAATGGTTGTAACCTGAATATGTCACCTCATAACAAACATCACCCGTGATTGCCTTGAATACTAAAAATTGGTCAAGAGCATGTTAGGAAATGATGGGCCTTATTGTGGTCCTGTCATATAATATGTGGCTGTAAATGTATGCCCCTTGGAACATTGCAGTTCATGTACTCTTTGAAGAACAATAAGATAGTTGATCAAAGTACACTTCAAACTCTTGTCCATGCTATTAGCAATATGTCTAATCTGTTTCTTATGTAATCTACTGCTGCATTATCTTTTAATGTTTGCAGGTTCCTAAATTTGAATTTTAACTATTCTTCATTAATTAGAGGTGTCGTGGTCTAGTGGATATGTCACCGGACTGTAGATCTCGTGGTCCGGGTTCAAATCCCGGCGCGGCACTAATGTCCTTTGGCAAGATATGAATCTACATTTGCCCCTCTTCACCCAGGTGTTAAGTGGGTACCCGGTAGGATGCGAAAGTCATTGTGATTTGTTTAGCATTGTGTGTGCCTGAAAAAGGCGCCTGGCTGGAATGCTCCCTAGGGAGTGCAGAAGGTGCATATATTGTATGCTGGCAAACCTGAATCCGATGACCGGGGTAATAATATTTCTGTAAAGTGCTTAGAGACTCTCTTGGAGATGTATTAGGCGCTATATAAATCCAGGATATTATTATTATTATTATTATTATTATTATTATTAAAAACTGAATATTCTCCAATGTGTTAAATGTTTATATTCACTTGTTTGCTTTAAGATATCCGTATGTCTTTTTTCAAGTTGCTTAATAGATTTCTTTGAAAAAGTCCTCATTACAATGTTAAAGTCCCACTTATTTAAATCTGTATAGGTCGAATTGATTTGCCTCTTTGTAATATAAATTTAATCGTGGTACTGTTGTCCCAGCTTTCCATTTGGTGTAAGGATAGTGCTTTACTTAATGGCTGTGGGAACAACAGCACCACAGCGCTTAGAAACATAGTATTAGGCACGTTATAAATGTGCTATATTATTATTATTATTATTACTTCTAACAAAATGTGGCAATTTTCCGTCCCTTCCTCAAATATAAAATGATAATCTTTCATATGACATAGCTTGGTCCTTCTTTTAATTTACGGCTATCCAGGGCCCCATCTTATAAGCAGTTGCAATTGATTTGAATCAATCGCAACTTTGAGATTGATCTCAACTCCTATCTCTGAAGTACACAGTTGAGATCGATTTTAAAGTTGAGATTGATTCAAATCGATCGCAACTCTTTGTAAGACAGGGTCCTGGGGTTACATTGTAGGTAGTACTAGGGCATATTAAATTAAAGAAAGAAATGGAGCTGAAATATATGAGGAACTTTTTCTGGTTAATGTTGCTTGTCACTGCCCCCCCCCCAAAGAATCTCTGCTATGCCTCTGTAATCAGGCAACATCATTGAAATAGTATTCTTGTTATTTTATCATGCTTTTTGTCGGTTTGTATCCTTTATGCAGGTGTTATAGCCAACTATATATCTACTGTTGTGATATCAGGCTTTACGTCTGCATCGGCTATCACCATTGCTATGAGCCAAGTGAAGACTCTGCTTGGAATCAAATTCCCAGCCGAGACGTTCTTTCATGATCTCATTGAAACATTCAGGCATATAGATGAGACAAGGTATTACAGATATGGCATTATTTTCAGGTTTTCTTTCCTCTGTCCCGTCCCTTATTTGATTGATTGATTGATTGATTGATTGATTGTATTCTTTGCAAAAAAAAATAAAAATGAAAATCACTATTTTGTGTGACTGTCTATATTTGTTCTTTATGTTTCTCTCTCTCTGTGATTGTTTCTCTTTAGTACCTTATTTCACAATCATTAAAGGGTAAGTCCATCCTAGAAGTTTCACTGTTTCAATAAAAGGAGATAAATTTGAACAGCATTTTAAAACAGAAATGAGCAAAATCGGTCAAAGAATAAGAAAATTACACTCATTTACATTTTCTAATAAATTATTATTGGCTCTGCAAATTGGCAGCACTGATGACATCATATGCGAGCAGGTCTCCATTCACTTTGTACGTGAAATTTCACATTTTCTCAATTTTCTTGGAAGTTACACATTTTCTCACCCCATAGTCAAAGTATGTTATGTAAAAAGCAATTCTTCTGAACATACATTGACTATGGGGGTTAGAAAATGTGTAACTTCCAAGAAAATTGAGAAAATGTGAAATTTCATGTACAAAGTGAAAAAGAGACGTGCTCGCATATGATGTCATCAGTGTTGCCAATTTGCATAGCTGAGAGTAATTTACTAGAAAATGTAAACAAGTGTAATTTTCTTATTCTTTGACCGATTTTGCTCATTTCTTTTTTTAAATGCTGTTCAAATTTATCTCCTTTTATTGAAACATTGAAACTTCTAGGGTGGACTTACCCTTTAAATATAAAGCTGTTTCCTTTCCTGTTTTGTGTTTACATAGTACTTGTAAAAGAGCATTTATCAAATAAGTTTTGAAGACTCTTATTTAGATGGAAGTTTTAATAAAAAATTATGCCGATAAAGCAGGCATATGATACATAAACATTTCTTTAGGTAAAATCCCCTGTGCAATATCAGCAATTTGATTTCTTTGCTCCATTCTAAAAGGTTTGTTTGAAATCCATATCTGATAATTCTCTGTGTACAAAGTAGTATTTACTGTTGCTTGCCAAGTTTTAGCTAATGCATTCAGCCAGACACTTGATAATCTTTATGAGATAATTACATGCAACTCACTGTTTAAAGATCAAGCGCCATCTGTAACAAGTAAAATGTCAATATTTGCTTGAGTATAGTTACCCTATAAGTAAAGTTACTGCAAAAATGTTATTGCTTCCTTTTGCTGTTGTAAGGTGCAGTGTGTATTTCCTGATTTTATTTTTTATTTTTTGTCTTAGAATGTTTTTTGGTCTTCAAATAAAAATGGGTCTTTGAAATTTACATGTAATTAATTTTCATTCATTTCAAGATACATTACAAGACTGACAATATGTTCTCATAATTTTAGTGAAAATAATATTGTTTAAAAAATAATGGGAATTCTTTTGATCGGACAGGGTTAATAAAACAAAATTTTATCAGTCGCAGTGTTTCTACAAGGAATTCCATGCCATATTTCTGAACTTCCGTGAAACAGCTCTGTTTCATCATAATGATATTTCTGTAAAGCGCTTATAGACATCAGCGATTAGGCGCTGTAAAAATTCAGAATATTATTATCATTATTATTATCCTTCTGCTTCTCAAAGATGAGATTGATTTTCATCAATTGTCACATGTGAAGAATAACACACAAATACATAGATATATATTTCCTATCAGTTGAACTCTGTCCCAGATGATCAAAGTTTAGAAATCGGAATATGCAATTAGTGGATAAGTGAACAGATTATATTTAATCTGCGATAGTTGCCTCCAGTGATTATCTTTTCTCATTCACGTAGACGCTAATGTGAAAATGTGGGCATTTACTTTGTTAATGATCATAGTTTATGTTTGATTTACTAAATATATAGGGCATGCCTTCAGGTTACATACGTGCAGATGAAATGATTATTGTTTTATGATTATTATTATGAAGGGTTTTGAGCCAGCAAGAAAAAAAAATGATGTATTTTGTGCTTTGAACAACAGCACCCTGATGACTTTGCCATTTTTTCCAATATTTCATGGATTGGGAACAGTAGCTAGATGACCATTCCAAAATTTTAACATCTCATGGTTTAAGGTGCATGTACGTGATGCAGAAGAGATATAAACTATAAACATTTAAATATATACAAAGACCAAGATAATTGTATATTGTGCACAGCCCTTGCAAAATCCTTGAGGAAATTTTTTTTGTATGTGTCTAATAGGCCAGTTATTGCAAAAAATAGCAGTGTGTTGTTGAAAGCTGCGGTTCTTTGTTTAATTCATTTAATAATGGTTATGGAATAGCTTTTCTTGCTGGGGATATATATTGCACACAGAAAAAACATGTTCGATTCAATTCAATTCATTTATTCGTCCATCTCAGAAATAAGAATGGAAATTCTACTTTTTATGCTAATTTGTGAAATATGCTGCTCATTATCAGCTTGTGTGAAATATATTCATTCATTTATTTGTTTATATATTTATCCATCAATTTATTTATTTGTTTGTTCATTTATCTATATATATATATTTGAAAACATGATAGCCCATTCAACAAATTTTGGTCTCCCATGAGGCCCTGCAGTACAAATCATAACTGAACAATCAACATATTACATAAATAAGAATAATAAATGAAAAGAAAACAGACAAGCATAAAAACGAACAAAAGAACAAATGTATATACAGATGGAAATTCACTAATATAACAAACATAACAAACACTTTTGTAAAAATGGACCTTATGCAATATATGCAATATTTGGAAATATTGCAAGTGACCGTATGCCAGACTTGAGAATAGAGATTAAAGTTTGATTGAAATCGAAGTTACATAGGGAATTAATTCACTACAATAACCCAGTTACTGATCTAAGCTAAAACTTGAAAAAAATGTTTCTTTAACTGACATTTAAAAGAATCAAGTTCTTACTTCATTTGGTAGATTATTCCAACATATGAACAATTAATAAACATTTTTCAATGTTGACATTTTTCCATTGTCTAATTCTTCTCATCTTTACATTTCTTACCGCTCATTTAGTCATCGAGCGGCCGACCCTGGCATTTTTTTTTCAAGTGGTAAACTGCGCCACGTATGATTATGAATGTGTATTAACGTGTCAGCACTCAAACAAAAGAGAGTTATGTCAATAGTTGAGCAGACAAACTTATGATGTCATATTTTGTGCTGACTTTACAAGAATTTGATGGGTCCACACCCTTATGCCGCCAGGAGGCAAAACAGATCATTTTCGCCCTGATGCTTTTTAGTTTTGTTTTGTTTTGTTTTGATTTGGTTTTCCTCTTATATTTTTTGCTGACTCCTATCCTATTCATTTGCACTCAAAAAGCCATTGGGATTGAACACAGGTTTTCCACTTCATATCTGAACAAGCCCTACTAGAGCCATGTTATCTGTGTAGAATGAATTCATTTGACATTCTCACTCAGGCAAGGGGGATGGGTGGTATAGCCAGTAACAAAACTATTGTTGTAATAGGTACGGGTAGATCAAATGGAAAAGAACAAGTTTTGCCACTTGGGAGCAAGGATTACTACTTATCTTTTCCATTTCTTTTGGTTTCATCTACCTTTTTTTTTCTCCTTATTCCCCCTCATTTTCTTGCTCCCTTTCTCCTATTACCTATGCTGCTGTGCCATGACAAAAGAAAGCAACTCTGATTTATTTCTAACTGACTTTTTCTTAATTTGAGGTACCGCTTTCTGTATGCTCTGCATGATAATGAAGAAATTAAGGTCACATGACCCCCAATTTCTGAAATATAGACACATAAAGATGAAGCAACTCCATAGACTTCCACATAAAACAGTGACATATTTTCTTCATTCAATAAGAAACTTCTACAGAGTTGCTTACTTTTGTCATGGGATGGCAGTATGCTTTTTAGACTGATGCCCATGTTTCGTGGAGTCAAACCATAGACATATAATAAATTTACTGGACGAAAAGCAGCAGGCGCTTATATCATTACGCGAATGGCATTAGGCCCCGCCTCTTTCGGATCATTTAAAGGTCGACCTAAGCACCCAACTTTCATATCTACTGCGCGAGTGGCGCGTATCACTTTTATTATGATACTTTGATTTAATGCGCATTTGTTGCGCATTTGTTGCGCATTGATTGTGCAGCATTGTGCATATTTTTAGCTAATGGGCGTAATGTTTTAAAACATGCACAAACGCACGCGACTCCTTGGAATCATCTTACAAAATGAATTATTCATTTTTGCTCATAAATATATTGATGGGTGCTTAGGTCGGCCTACTAATGGATCTGGACAAAATGGCGGAGCTTTAGGGGCCTGAGTCAAACCCTCCTTTTCAAGCATGAGTTAAAGTGGCTAGAAAATGAGAAATCATGGGGAAAGGCAGGGTGATCTCGGATGAGAGGGGGAACGCAGTCGGCCGCTCGAGTTTCAAGAAAAGGGAGCATTATAAAAGACATTTCTTCTACGTGTTTCAAATTTCGCGCAATGAAAAAGCTAATAAACAGCTAGTCATATGGAAAAACAATTACATGGCCAGCTCCCTAGGAGAGCCTAAGGGGTGTTACGTAATCCGCGGCGACGACGTGTCGGGGAAAGGCAATGAAGTTTAATGGCTAGACTAACAAACCAGAAGTAAACTATATTTTGTATTTTGAAATGTTGGAGCATTTTCCAAGACGTTTCTTTGAGTGAACACAATGAGACCCGTTAAGAGTCTAAACACTTAGAGTTGTTGAGAAATGTGAGAACCCGAAGTGTATGACTAGGTTGAGTTCGGTAAACTTCGTGCTGTCCAAACTGTTATCGCATTAGTCCGACGGGCTCGCATAACGGACGGATTATAGTGTACAAGTAAACAAGCCTTTTGCAAATTCGTTTTCCCCATGATTTCCCATTTGTTGGCCTCTTTAATGGGCATTTAATAACCAAATTGTGACTGCATGAAGTTTTCATCCTATTTAGTTTTTTTTGAAATCATTTATGGATCATTTTAGGTGGCAAGACCTCACTCTTGGATTGTGCTGCATTGTTGCATTGGCATTCATGAGGGTAAGAATAACAACACAAGAAGTAGATAAGTTTCATATCCTCACAGAATTTTGAGACCTAATGAAAAGTTCTAATAGGTCAGAATGATTTTTAAAATTTACTGTGTTACCCCTTGTAGAAAGATGTTATACTATAACACTGCCCACTATTTTTCCTTGATCTTCATGAAAAAAAGTGTAGAGAACTACCTGAGTCTTCAAATAAATCCACGATTAATCCATGATTCGACTTGCTATAGATATTAAACTAACGAAGAAATATGTACATTCACTATTGGTCCTGCAATAATTTGGCTATTTTCGTTGATCAAACATACAGGTTTTTGATTTGCACACAATGTAAGCATGTTGTTTTATTTCCCTTTTCTTTATCCAATCTAGTTCATGAAGAACAAAGCTCAACAAAGAATAGAAAAGTTAGGGAGGAATCCACCACTGAAGAAAAAGATACCATGGAAAATTGCCTGGGTGTTTGGAAGTGGTGAGTATTTAGTTATTTCATGACAACAGGGTAGATGATAACAGTAATGATGATAATAGTAATAAAAATGATTATGATAATAATAATGGTAATAATGATAATAATGGTAGTAATAATGATAATAATAATAGCAATAAAAAGAATAAGAGTAATAGCAGTAATACTGATAATTATGATGATGATGATGATGATGATGATGATGATGACGATTGACCAATATGTACCATAGCACTAACAAATACAGATGTAGGAAAAGAGAAAAAATGTACAGTTTCACAGGAAGTAGATCCCAGAGATCACTGGGGAAAACAGGTAAGTAAGTTTTTAGGGGTCTTTTGAAGGTAGCAAGATAGGTTATTTCTCTTATGGAAAGTAGAATGTTATTCCATGTCTTTGATGTGGCCATGTAAACAAATTTTTCAGCTGTTGAAAGTCTAGATTTGGGAATGATGATTTTGCACGCAGATTATGAGATGATGTGTATATTTTTAGGGTGTCATTAAGAAATTTCAGGTATAGATAAGAGGACGTGCGCATTAGTACTCAACATCATGTTATCAACATTCAAAGGTTGCTTGTATTCTGAAACATTTTCGCTAATCATCTTTATTTACAATGCTAACTATGTTAAGAAAATTATATGATGCCTCGATTGAAACTAATGTTTTGATGAAATGCTGTATATGATGAACACATCTTTAACAATCAGTAGTTATTTACCCTCCATTAATAGACAAACACCATTAAGATGTAAACCAAACTGTGTATCTTTTTTATTTTCTTTCAGTTTGTTACACATTGTAAATATATTGTAAACGTGCAGCTGAATTAAGACACAAATGTTTGTATAATTCTGTAGTTATACGTGTAGGTGTGATTGTCGTGAGCTTGTAATTTATAGCGAAAAATCAATTGCATAGATTTAGGAGGGAGCACTTCTGGCCAGTGGCGTAGCTAGGATTTCATTTTAGGGGGCGGTAGTGAGCACGCGAAGCATGTGAATCACTGAGTGCGCCAAGCGCGCTCCCTAGGGGGTAGGGTGCAGGGAGGAGGGGGGGTTTCCCCCTTCTGAAGTTCCGGAGTTTCTTTGTCATTGCTCCTTGTCTGCTCCCGCTCTTCTTACCCTTTTCTCTTCTTGCTCATGTTTTTTTAATCTTCTTTTTTCTTTTCTTTTTTTTTTGGCATGGGGGAGGGGGAACGACCACCCATCCCCCTGGCTATGCCCACTCCCTTTTGAGACCCAAGTGGAATACCTCGAGAATGCAAGTTCAGTTGTTTTTTTTTCCATTCCCCAAAAAGAAAAACAAAACAGTACAAGGACATCTGCGCTTTGTTTCTTTTTCTTTTCGCTTGTTTATCAAAATTTTTCTGATTACTGTTCCCCCTGTTTTGAGAAATCCTCAAGCAGTGCTTGAAAGTATTGTGTAAAATTGATGGAGAATAAACTGCAGGACTTACTGCAAACATTCAGACATGCATACTTTGGTTACATTTCCCTGCTGCTTTTCTGCTTCCCCTATGTTTTGTTAGCTCGTAATGCTGTGGTCGTCATCATAGCAGCAGGAATAACCTACGGTCTTCATGAGAATGGCAAAGATGAAGTCTTTACCATTGTTGGTAACATCACTGATGGTCTTCCACCATTCTCTGTGCCAAACTTTAGGGCTGATGACATCATCAAAGTAGGTTATAACCTAATTTGTAGTTGAATTTGACTTTTGAAAATGTTGAGTCAGATATACGTTATTGGTCATGTAGTGTAGCAAATTTTCTTAATTTAGCAGCAATAGGAAACAAAGGCAGAAAGATTGTTTGCATAATAATGATGATGAATTCTTTTTTATCTGACTTTGATAACATTGGAAAAAATTCTAACATGGTCTTATAATATATGTAGGAAAATGCTCTTGACCTCAAAATAGAGAGGGAAAAAAGCACATTTAGAATGAGGCTGCAAAGAGCACCATTTCAAATTATTTCACTATGATATTATAACAAAATGATTAAGAGACCTTGTAGTAATACTCCCTAATTAAAGCAAACAAGAACAGCTGCTCAGAATTGCATATGGCAGCTGGTAGATTGAATGTGAACACAGACAACACATTGTACTTGTGATTTCTTGTACTTACAAATATTGATTAGAAAGCCAATAACTCCTTGCCAGCTTTTCATTGTAGACTAGTCATCTAAACGTAGAATGTTGTTTTAACTTTACTTACCTTATTGTAGATTTATCCATGCATGTGGTCACATTCTCATTTCAAAATGAAATTTCTATTGTCCAGTTGAAGGATTTTGATATTATCTGGTGGATGATGATAAAATTAGGGGCCTCAAGATAAGCACTGAAAATAGATGAAATATTTTTGTCCTTAAGTATAAAATTTTTCATTAGTTTGTCTTTCTCGCACTTGTCTTTTATATAACAAAAGCAAAAATTAGCCTTATTGTGAAGAACTTACCTTGTTGTAGATTTACCTTATTGTAGATTTATCCTTGCATGCTGTCACCTTCTAACTTCCAAATGAAATTTCTGTCGTCCTATTGAGACACATTTATCCAATTGGCCCCTAAACTTTTTCTTGAAACTTTTCAGTGCACTCTTTGCAAGGAGTGGATAATTTTATGAGAAAAAGTTTTTCTTGGATTTAAGAGCTATCATTCCAGGCAATTGAGCCAGCCACATGTACATGTAGATGGCCCTAACTTCGTAAGTGAGAATCTGCATGCTCTAGATTTTCTTTTTCATGTAGCAGCATGCAAATCCTCCAGCAGCTTTGCTGAGTTAAAAAGTGAATTTATTTTACAAAAGGGGACCAACCACCAACAAATGTTTTCTTGTATGTTCATGATACAAAATATAGACTCTCCAGACATAGTTGGTTCAAAGTATCCCCTTCAAATAAAACCCCTGCAAAGTGCTATACCAAGTTTTACCAAAATCACTTCCAAAATAAAGGTAAATGTGAATGACTGTATAGACTATTAATAAAAGACTCTACACACTGAAGGTAAACTTTGCATCATTTTCTCTGTAGGCCTTAATGCAAAATTAAATCACTTTCTAATCATTATTAGTAACCTTTTTGTTGGTAGACATCAGGGTAAAAAATACTTTTTTTTCTTACGAGAGCTATTCTCTGAAAAAAATAGTTCCCATCGACAACTTTACAGGAGCTATTTCTAGGCCCAAGGGAGCTATGTGGAATTGCCTGTATCCCATTTTTCTCGTTATATGTCAGTTTCACTGCTCTGAGGGCACAATTGGCAAATTTATTGCTTATTTTCAGAGCTGAGGCAAGGACGACTCTGAAGAAAATGGTCACCCCAAAGAATTGGGTTTTAAGGACTTAAGGACGCCGTTGCCCTGGGGTATTTTTTACTCTGGTAGACATCGTGTTTTGGGAGAAGATTTCATGCCTTCCAATCATTTACAAATTATAATTTTTGGTGATTGGTCCCTTTTGAACTAACTGCATGTGCATCTGTGTACTAACTCCTTGTATTATATATTTTCTTTTGTTGCATTTAACCTCCCCCCAGCACTTAAATGTGGGTCTTATAATCATTCCCATGCTTGGCTTTCTGGAAAATATAGCTATTGCCAAAGGATTTGGTAAGTGCTTTCCGCAGTAGTTACACATGCTAAAAATGGATGTTTATTCACTCAAAGATAGATTAGTTACTCTAAAGTAAAAACTCTGTGATTTTATGTTTTAAAAAATACAACAAACCTAATTTTCCCTTATGCTGCTTCACTGATATTCATACTACTCGGTTTATCTATTCCTCTTTTTATCTACTGTAAGCTTGAAATATTTCAGTATATAGAAATATCTGACAGTACTTCTCATAACTCATATGGCACAAGATTGCAGATGTTATTAAAACATGCAAAGTAAACATTTTTAATGCAGTGCATATTTTGACATCTTTGTTAGGTAACTTAAAACATTATGCAGCACAAAGAGGCGTAAAGAGCGCAAAATGCACTGTGATCTGTAATTTTTTCATTAAAGACATGTCTTTCCCTGCCACTCCATTTCATTGTAAAGCTATTGTATCTGTCTATGTAGACAGTTACGGATATACAGTCAATAACCTCATTAGAATATTATCAGTATGGTATTCAGCATACCGCTATTTATCATCAAATAATTAGGTAGTCCAGAATTCATGAAATCTATTTTGTGAGAACATTTAGTGATAGCATCCCTGAACAGATGATACAATTGCTAGATATTTTATTGCCAAAACTAATAGCCTGCATGTTCTTATTGATGCTTTCACTATTAATGAATATTATTTCATTTGGTTATTAGTTTTTGAAATTGTTGTTGTTGTTGTTGTTGTTGTTCATTGTTTTCAGTTTGGCATGTGTGAATTCAAGTTTGCAGTGAAGTGATGTGTAATTTGTCATGACAAAAATGACAATACATGTACTATTGATAATCAATTGTTGTTTTGTATGCTTACTCAGCTCGTAAAAATGGCTACCGTTTAGATACCAACCAGGAGCTTATAGCTATAGGTAAGTTACTTGTAATATTTGTGAGAATAGCATTTGGTTTTTCTAAAATTTTACCTATATGGATACCCAATACCAAAAATCGGTTTAAAGATAAAATCCTAGTGCACAAATTAACAAGTGGGACCTAAAGTGCAAAGATGAAAATTTTACCTAAAATTTTAGCTGAAATTTACTTACAATATATTGCATTTTTCAATTAGTGTCTCACTTTAACAATAAGAGACAGAGTTTGTTAAATGTTTGTAATAATGGAAGTCAAACTAAATTATTGATTACAACTTCTGGACTATGTTTACCTCCACTTAACATAGTCTTTATTTACAGGTATAGAGATTGTACTTGGTATAAGAACTGGATATCTAATTCCAACAAAGAAATTTTCATATATCTTTTTTTAATTGATTATGTCAGTTTTTAAGGCAGATAAAGAAATAAAGATTTTTAATTGATTCTGGTTCGTGTTTGCAGGGGCATGTAATATTGGATCGTCATTTATATCAGGATACCCAATTACAGGCAGTTTTTCGAGGTAAGAATTCTTCAGCTTATCTAATAGGATCTAGATGAGCTTGAACTGAACTTTAAAAAAAAATTGGTTTAAAGATAAAATCCTAGTGCACAAATTAACAAGTGGGACCTAAAGTGCAAAGATGAAATGAAGTTTAAGTAAGTTTTCAGTAACGTAGGGCACTGATAATTGTAACGATAATAATCCCATTTTTATGCCGCTTAATACTACATTTCTAAAATGCTTTACATGTAATTATTATTACCCTGTCATAGCTGAGATGCCAAATATGTAGCCCTCTAGCATATCGGGTCATCATATATACCTGGGCACCATTTCATGAAAGTTGCCAGCACTGACAAGTTGTCATTCTCTGACAATTTCAGTAAACTACTTGGTTTTGATTGGCTGAGAAGCACTGGTCACTGACTGTTACTATGATAATTGTCAGAGAATGACAACTTGTCAGGGCTGACAACTTTCATGAAACGGTGCCCTGGATTTAGAGTGTCAAGTCTGCAGTTGTGCATGCACTTGAAATTAGGTGCTTTTGGCAAGATGCATGCTGCTTTTTATGATAGACCTGTTTACTCAATCCTTAAATCCTTGCACAAAAGTTTCTGTTGAAAACTTAAAAGCTTGCCATAGGTTTTTATGACAACAACTTTCGTATGTAAAGTGAATTCCATGTAATGAGATGCCATTATGCAAAGCAGGTGAATTAAAATGATAAGTAACATGGAGATCTGGAGAGGAGCATGCAAAAATTAAAATACAATGGGAAATGGGTTTATTGAAACAAACATGATACTTGGGTCCTGTGGATATTAGGAATGAAAGTAATTCAGATTATGGGTGGCAGCAGTGGGATAGGAACCTGGGCCCCGTTTCATAAAACTTGTTATCAATAACAAGTTGTAATAAGTGTTATAAGCTACTGAAATCCTTACATCTGATTGGCTGAGAGCAAATTTTTCATAGAAATGTGGCAGTTGTTATAACAAAATTTATGAAACGGGGCCCTGACTTGCAACCATAGTCTAGTTTACAGCATATCCAAGAATTATTTGTACGCTGCATATAAACCACACTATTAAAGGAGACTGTGAACCATGCTTGAAATTGAAAATTCCTAAATAAGTTATTATAAAATATACTGAACTGTTGAATAGGTGTTTGGTGCTGCAAAATCGGAAAATATAGCATTGAACACAGCTTAAGTCTGTGTTCGATGCTATTTTCTAATATTGAATTGTATACAAAGAGAAAAGAATATCCTTTGATTTGCCTGTAGTTACAAATCATGATCATTCATATTTACGACCCATTATGCACGTCATTGCTTATTTTCAGACATTTGTGTGGTCATTAAAGTTTAACTCGTAATGCTTCAAGTAAGAATTGTATACCGTATCAATTCAAAGGACATCATGTCATCTATCAGGAAAATGAATAAACAAGCCATGATCATTGAAGCATTATGGTTCAATGATAACAGAAAGGTCTGAAAATGATCATCAGTGAGTCATAATCATTTATGCATTAATGATCGCAATTTGTATCTACAGGTAAGTCAAAGACCATGATTTTCTCTATAATTTGATATAAAATTCAGTAGATTTTATGATAACTTATTTAGGAATTTATTACTTTAAGCATGGTTCACCTTCTCCTTTTATAGTGTGGTGTATGTGCAGTATACAAATATTTCTTGGATGTATATCAGCTGGAACTTCATTACAACAGAAGTGATTGGTCCACCCCTTCGGTATAGGAGTATTCTAAACTCACAAGACTTTGACATAAATGAAGAGCCTTCTTGATGAACATACAAAACATCCCATACTGAAAAATTCCTTCGCATTTCATTCAGAATTTAGAATCTGTCACTGTTAAAATAATAGTGCATTTATCACCAGATAAACTAGATTCATCTCTGTCAACACTCTGGTACAATAATTACCAATAAATGTTGGAAATGATCTAGAAGGTCAATATCTTTTCATATCACAGGTCAGCTATCAACGAGCAGAGCGGTGTCAGGACCCAAGCCTCCGGTATTGTGACGGGGACGCTGGTCCTTCTCTCTTTAGCCTTCCTCACCCCGCTATTCTTCTACATTCCCAAAGCTTCCCTTGCAGCTGTCATCGTCTATTCAGTCGTCTTCATGATTGATTACCATCTCGTAGTCAGGCTGTGGAGAGTTAGAAGTAAGCCATTATTTCCAGGCTTTAAAGGGGGTACCCAATGCTAAGACAATGTTCTTTCATTTAAAAGAGCATGATTTTATTAGCAGAAAATCATCTGCCTAAAGTTTTTTAAAAAGTCGTGTTGCCAAGAAAAACCCAAAATATGGTAAGATTTCAGCCTATTTTTGGCCCCTCAACTGTGTCCCAGTATCACTTGGGTACCCACAATGACGTCATTGTGGTTACCTTGTCACGCAATTCTAGAAAAATGCGTGCAAGGTATAATACATATTGTACAGTCTAGCGCACGCCACAACTGCAATGCGCGAAGCTGGGTAACTACATCTAGGTCATACCTCATACTCAAATTTTTAGGTCAACCCTTGACTAATCACAAATAATGTGCCAAAATGCATTGATTTTGATTGAAAATCATCAAACATTTAATGTTATTGATCAAGAATTCTATTCTCGATCATATATCAAAAGATTTTTAACCATTCTGTAATCACTTTAAAGAATTAATTTTCTGATCCATTCTGAAAACTGAATTGAATATCCTGACAATTCCTCAATTGTAATAGCTTTATTTCCTGCCATTCAGACTGCAAAAGAAGAGACTCAACATGCCAAATTATTGTTTTTGATATGTAGACTTGGTCTTTGGTCTTATTGGCTACCCGTCTGAGGCCTGGTGGTCTCAAATGCTAATTTAAGCTCATGTGAGTTATGTGCTGATTGCGTTTCTCCCTTTAATTCTCAGTTAACGGAGCAGCAATAGGGCACCATGCCTCACTGGGTGGAGCTGAGAATTCCAGTGGGTCGTGCCAATGTTGTGAATTTGATTGAAGTTTTTTGTATGGGATATAAAATTAATTTGTAGAATACCTCCATTAAGAGAAATGTTGCTGGGCTAATGCCATGAGCGTCCTTGGATGGTGTGTGTGTGCTCTGTTAGGTTTTCACAATTATTATTATTATTATTATTAGACCTTGCTCATTTTAACCCATTCGTGACAGGAATTATTTAAAGTCTAATTTTATCAGCTTTTATTCTTCAAATTGGCAACACCAACATTTTTCTTTTATTGCTACATTTTTCTTATAACACATCATGTATCTGAAATAAATATAAATTGACAGAATGTATCATGAGAAGTCATAAAGTTGCCAATTTGCATGGAAAAACGGTAATTTTAACATTTTCATCGCATTGCCAATTTAAGGATTTTAATGCTTATTTTCCTTTAAAAAATTTCAGCATCAAACAACAAATATTGATGCAACGAAAATGGGCACAGTATGTGTAGAATTTTTTTGCTCTTTCTGCTCATGTTTTGGTATGATTTTTAGGGCTCTGCATCAAAAGTTATTAGACCAAACACAAAATGTGGACCTTTTGTCACAAATGGGTTAACAGTTTTATGTTATTGCAAAGAGATGTCATTGCTATTTCTCATTACTATTACTGAGTCACACTCTGCCAAAAAGATTTTCTATGCTGACTTTGAATACCAAAATCAATTCTACCATTTCTTGTAATAGTCCATCTGTGTTTATGTAGTGAGAAAGTTAGCTCCATAGTACGCATTTTTCTTTTCAGTCACTACTAAGACCTGTATTTATGAAAATTGTATATTTGTAAAGGGTATGAATGGTTATTTGGTTTTATTTTCAAAAGGTGTAACCTCCTCACTGCTCTCTCTGGAGGATGCCAAGCTATGTTTATCATCCCATGTTGATCTTGTTTTAATTATTCAAATTGTCATTGGGTGAAATATCTTGTTATTTTCAGAACCTGACCTGATCACCTTGACAATGACTTTCATCATATCTTTATGGCTTGGAGTAGAGTATGGTACTATCATTGGTATCCTGGTAGACCTTCTTATGCTGCTCTATCCCTACGGCAGACCAGGCTTCAAGGTAATCTTAACACATACTGCCTTTGGGAACCGGGGGTGTTTCGCAAAGAGTTAAGTTTGACCATAAAGTCGCACTTAAATCAATTCCTAGTTGCGTGCTGTATATTATGCATCACTGCATTGGTCTGATCACGCTCAGGGGACATGTGCAGTACCACGTTACTGTACACTTTGGTAACGGAGCTTTGTGACCAAAATGCACTTATAACTGATACTACTAGACTTGTAATTCCCAGATTAAATCTTTCGTCTGCTGAAAAACGCTTTAGTATAAGTGCTTCTGGAGCGTGGAACAATCTCCCACCCTCAATCCGAGCAATAGAAACTGTCAACTTTCAAAAGACAACTGAAGACTTACCTTTTTCCATAGAGTTAATTCTTTTTGTTGATGTTTACTTTGTAAGCACAATGGTATTACTTTGTGTATAGCTCATTATAAATTACCATTATATTATTATTATACCTGCCAGAACTCTACAGTTACCAAAACGTGCAGTCAATAAGTGAATTGCCTGCACATTTTGGTCTACTGCGCATATTGGTAATGGAGCCTCAAGACCATGTGGAAACTATCCTAGTTATGATAGTCCTACTGTATTGGAGTTATTGGTGTAGAATAAAGCCTCGACTGGTTTGTTGTAGGGGAACGTCTCTTCGTTATTTTTCGAGAGGGAGTTTAATATGCAGTTACCAAATTGTGCAGTTTACCAAAATGTGCCATAATTGACACTCACTATTGGGAAGTCTTGTCAATGAGATTACGCCTTATACCAGATGCACAATGGCACTTACGCATGACTCTAAGTCCAACTTAACTCTTCATGAAATGCCCTCCAGATGATTCTTGCAGCCTGTGGTGATTTCAGAATTCAGTAGTCTGTGAATAAACCCCATCCAAGATAACAGCCTGGGGAGCGTTTCATCAAGTGTCTTGTGAGTGATTTATACTAACAAAGTTGCTCTCAGCCAATCAGATGCAAGGATTTCAGTTACTTATAATAGTTGTCAGTAAAAATCACAGACAAGACACTTAATGAAAGTTTCTCTGAATTCACAGAAGAGATTTATATTAAAGGGGGTACCCAATGCTGAAAAAATGTTAGTTCATTTAAAAGAGCATGATTTTATTAGCAGAAAATCATCTGTCTAACGTTTTTTAAAAAGTTCTGTTGCCAAGGAAACCCCCAAATGTGGTAAGATTTCAGGATATTTTTGACCCTTCAGCTGTGACCCAGTTTCAACTGGGTACCCACTTTGACGTCAAAATGACGTCAAAGTGGGTACCTTGTTGCGCACTTCTAGCAAAATGCGCGCAAGGTATAATACATGTTGTACAGTCTAGCGCGTAGCACAAATGCAATGCGCGAAGCTGGGTACCCACTTTTACGTCATACCTTATACCCATTTTGGGGGGGTCAGCTCATAACTTTTCATGAGAAAATTAGCCAAATGCATTGATTTCGATTGAAAATCATCATATTTTTAATATCATTCTTCTTAGAATTCTATTCTCGATCATGTATCAAAATTTTATTTACCATTGTGTAATCACTTTAAGACCATAGTTTGAACTTCCATAAGCATAGTGTGCGTATATGACCTCTTGGCCAATTGGCTGACAGCAATGCACTTATATACATTTACTCATACTTCTTTCAGTCCACAGCAAAGGTTTCAACTATGGTTTAACTATGGTTTAGACTAAGGTTTACAACAAAGTTCTTTTGTGAATTTGGGCAAACAAGTGTATCACTAGACTTTCTAAAGTCAATTTCAGGGTCATTTTTTTCACAATGATAATCAGTGTGAAGCGGCCTCATTATGCAAAAAGCTTTGAATCAGAGCAGGTTTCACAGTGCATGCATATTTGTAATCATTTCTGTTTCAGGAAGAAAATATGTAACTCTCCTTAAAACGTATAGGCCAATTCCACTATGTGAAAGGGCAGCAGACTGGTTACCATACTGTGGTGTGTACCCAACTGTTACAGTACATAAGTCAATAGAGCGTTGCGTACATTCGTTTGATTTTTTCTATTTTGGACCAACATACGTAGATTTCTTTTAATGTTTGCATTGAGGAATAATCAGGGAAGTTCAGGTCGCAGCTGTGCGGTGCTCAAATGCTACAATAATTGGAGAAAGCTTAAAAATTGGAAGCTAACTGAGTGCAAAACTCACTAGCCTTTGACTCATGAAGCCTGTTTGTGTGAGAAGCCGTACTCCCTACACAGGTTTCCTGACAAACTAAGGGGAAAAGGTAACAAAAGTACAAAAATACATCATACCTTCATCTGTCAGATATGGCCATTGTCTACGTGATCTACCCATGTATCCATGCTTTATTTTATTGATCTAGAATAAAGTTAATGAAACAAATCAGGGCATCATCTTATATCTTTCACTGATTTTGTACACAGAGCCAATTGCGGTCAGCGCGCTACACACTGCAGCTATCGCATTGCCGATAGAGGGCACAATACATAAATCGATGATGGAATTGGTCTATACATATCATTCACCAGACAGTTTGATTTTGTGGAAGGCAGGGACATGGGCAGGTCAGCATGATTGAATGATAGAATAGAAAAATAGATTTTAAAAAAAATGATCATCATTTATTGAATTCTATCAAATACAGAAGTGCCATGCTGAATTTCTTTCACAAGCTACAAATGGCGTGGTACAAATTAACTTTGATTTATCGATTCTTTTTTTGCTTACTTCACCCTTCTGCAGTCTGGAGAGGATGATGGCAATGTTGTGATCATTCATATGGAGCAGGGTCTGAGGTTTCCTGCCATGGCTGAATTACAGAACCTCTTGGATGACAAGGCTCTCATCCAAGAAAAACCTCCCTCAGCCATCCTAGATTTTTCAAATGTATCCTCAGTGGACTACTCTGTCGTTGAGGTAAGCGAAGGTTTAGTAGCAATAATAACATTTTCTAAAACATGAATGCGGAATTTCTAAGTTGGCTTAGCAAATTTCTTCTTTTTTTTTGTTGGCATTCACTAATTCATTGGGGTTTTTTTAATGGTGGCAAATGTCTTGTACAAATCAATATCAGAAGCTTTATATCAGGATTTTACACTCTTTGAGAATTTGTATTAAATAGAATAAAGGAGGGATGTTAAACAAGAGTTTAAGTGTGTTACTGAAGCTGAATTAATGAAGATATTTGTTGTATTGCACTGTGTTGTACTGCCCCAGATATTGTCTATGCATATTGTTTCTTTTCATCATGTTGCAGGGTCTCAAAGACATCGTCAAATCATTTTCAAAGAAGAAAAGCAGACTGGTACTAGCAGGTGTGAGGGTATGTATCACCAGTGATAGAAAGATCCCTTCTTTCTATGAATTGATGTTGTTTTACAGTGATGACCCCACACGTCTAAGGTTAATTTGGCATTAGTTGTGGCCTTTTTTCTAAAAGATGATATATGGAAGTTGCATGGTTGAATTCTGAACCGAAGTTTTTCTGACCTTTGTATCAAAATAGTCCCTTCCTCTCTTCCAGGTATTAGTATACAAATAATGCACATGACAGAGGGCATTAATAAGAATTATTCACCCAATAGTAACTTTGGAACAGTTGGAACATGTGTTTAGTTCCAAATTTACAGAAAGTGGATAATTCTTACTAACACCCAACCAAGTTACATGCATTATTGGTTCTATAAAATGGTGAATTGCCACAGCTTTTATACAGTATGGGAAGCCAAATGAAAAAGTAATTTTTCAGCGGTCATTAGTACCGGTCATAAGTAGTAGTCATAGCAACTTTCACTGTTAGGCAAAATAAAGACTGGTCATGAGATAGATCTCAGCCAATCATTTGATCCATATCACCTTTTTATAATAATATCTTTACATGTCTTGGAATAACATTGAGAGAAAGGAATGAAAGTTGACTGGGATGAAAGAGGTCATTTTGTCAAGACTTCTTGTTTATTTTTTATCTACAGACGAATGTCAAAGCCATCATTGATAGAGCTAACATTGAGGATGTGCTCATCTATGAAACTGTTGATGAAGCCATTGAAGGGATTGATGGAGCCCTGCAGAGGATGATCAAGGAAGATGATCCTAATGAGAACCATGAGGTGGTTCATTTAGGTGATTTGACAGCTGGTCCAAGTAACAGATTGAGCGATGTCCTGGGGGTGGAGGAGGAAATTGGTAAGTCTGCAGGAAGCCTGTTGTTCTGCCTTCATGTGCAGTCCGACTTCGGGAAATTCCTACTTCTTTAGTTTTTCTTGATGAATCTTTTGCAAATTTGAGAAATGTGTTGCTAATCTTTAAGCAGAAATGCGTATAGTTTTGTCAAAAAGTGATGAGTTTTGTTTCAGTTTCCTCAATGCACTGCCTTCATGGAATGTCACCATGGCCGTACGCAGTGGGGGGGGGGGGTGGGGGTGGGGGGGCAACCCCCCCCCCCCCGAACCCCCCCGAAATTTTGAAAACTTGCGTTTTTTACTGAAAATTTTCACAAAGTTCACCAAAAGTGTGCACCATATCCTTCAATTTCACTTTAAAAAATGCAAAAGTATCCTCATGACCAGCTCGGTCACTTCACTCCCTCGCTTTCAAGTTTCTTCGAAAATTTTTACTCCTCTTGCCCCCCCCCCCCAGGAAAAAATTTCTGCGTACGGCCCTGAATGTCACCCATAGTGCCATGGTTATTTATAGTTTTTATTTTATGAGTGAATGAAATGAGTAAAGTGAGAAACGTGTTGCTAATCTTTAAATAAGAAATTACGTTGTGAGTGTGTCCATGGGGGGGGGGGCTCTGTGGGTGTATGTGAAGATTTGCTGTATGTGAAGATTTGAAGTGATCTAAAATGAAATGTAGTTTGAGCCTTCATCCTTTTTGTAGCATCTGTTTATCCTGTTTTCCCCCTTGTTTATTAGACACCACCAAAATGGACCACCAGGATGTTAGCCATGAAGATGAAACTAAAGAAGAAGATAGTAGGCAAGATAAAAAGACCAGCCAAGATACCAGCCCGCATCAGGATGGCAGTCACCAAGATGAAAGCACCTCTGACGGCAGTGATAAAGATGGCAAGGTCCAAGGTGGCAGCGGCCAAGATGGCAACGTCCAGGTTTCAGAGCTGTGATGTAGGAGCTAAAGGTGTGCTTACCGTGACTGAGCCTGAAATTACTCTGGTTCCCATCCATCCGAGATGCGTATTGTAAGACAACAGAACTGTCTCTAGAGTATTTGTAATTGGCCAGTCCATGGGATTGGGTCAACCTTTACAGCACTGTCCATGTAACAGAAGCTCATCCATTAAACACTGAAGATCATCTCCTCTTGAAAATGAATGTATAATTGTCTTTGACTGTAAGCATGCCTGTTTCACTGGATAATCTTTAAAGGAATGACTATCAAGCTCAATTCTTTTTTTTTACCCCCGTTACATGGACATCACATTTATATAACATTAAAAAAATTTGGGTTAGTGTTATTTTAATAAAGCATGATCCAGGGGTACTTCCAACTTAGCCGGTTACACTTTTCTTGTTGAAATTAGTATTGAAAAATGTTGCTTGGCTTTAAGTAAGGCCCTGTTTTTCATTTCTGGTATGTCACAAAGGTTGACCCAACCCCATGCCATGGACTGACCCAGTTATGAGGCTAGAATGCCTTCTCAGGGTGTTTCAGTCAGTATCAGGCATAGAGTGCTTGGTATGTCTTGCTTGATGACATCGTCAAACAATAGACAGATGTCTGTCACTAAAGCAGGTGACATTTACCCTAGTGTAATATAGTTCATAGTCTACTGATTAGAGGAGCAGAAATTGCCATCCATTCACTGTCATTCTGCAATGAAAAAAATAATGAATAGAGTTAATTAGATATTAATAGACCAGTGACCCCTCTTCTGATGTAAGGGATGTTTCTCAGTGAAACCCACTGCCCCGTTTCGTGAAAACTTGTTATCAGTCACAGCTGCCGCATTTCTGTGACAAATTTGCTCTCGGCCAATGAGATGCAAGGATTTCTGTAGCTTATAACAATTATTGCAACTTGTTATCGATAACAAGTTTTATGAAACGGCGACCAGATTAGTGGTCAGTGTTTAGTTGAGAAGTGTATATGATGCCTAAAAAGGAGTTGCTGTTGATTGTGACCTTGTCTTCTACAGGTTTCTTTAAGTAGAAACAAAGATATTCATTGGAATCTACTGAGAAAGGTTTTATTTTTTTTTATTAGATTCGTAATAATACTGATACATGTATAATATAGTGATGTTGTAGATATTATAAGAATGAACAAGATTTCATGTTATATGCTAAATGTCCTGCCATGAAAAATAAAGTTATTGATATGTACTTGTAAATTACTGCAGGACTAGAAAGCCGAAATATGAAAGAGTAACATACTTTTTTTAACAAGTAATATTTTTCACCAGAGACGATTTTGTTAATGTGTGATGATTTTGTTTTATCATTGGCAATAATATACTAGTAATGAATTTAGGCAATTTTAGGCGAATTTTTATACATATATTTTATATAGATATATGTTTGATAGATGAGTATATCGTGTGCATTGTCTGTTCTCATATGAGATGTTATGAAGATTTTGTAGCATGGTATTTTATCATGAATAATTATATTTTAACTTAGAGAAATGAGTGCAATGCAATGTACATAATTCTGATTATGTGTGTGAGAACTATACCAAATTTGCCTTACTGATTTTCACAGTATGCCAAACAGTTTGCCTAAATTGCAATGAAATTAAGTATTCTTGCTAGGGGAGAAGAGGTCAATACCTCCGGACTCTTTAATCCTTTGAGTATGATTTCTGTTTGGAAAAAACTGCAATGAGATTAGAATTGAAAGAATCAGATATATTGAAGTGCTGTCCAAAAACTGCTAATGAAATATTAGCCTTTCTGGCCTTTACTTGGGCTAGAAGGTCCAAATGAAGAGTTTAATTCAAAAAATTAAAAACCTGATTTATCCCTTTTTGTAAATATAAGATATTTGCAGTTGAAGTTGCTAGAATATTAAGAAAATAATAAAATTTTTGATACTTTAGATCATAATTCAAAATTTTTCCTTGATATATAAGAAGTGAGGTATCAAATGGATTGTATTTTTGTTTTTGTTTCATACATTGGTTCAATTAATTGAAAATGTAGAAAAAGAAAAAATCAAGGCCTTTATTGTTTTTTGCAAGCAAACTGTTCAAATGTACCCTGTCATGTTATAATGGCATCCAGTATTCAGGGGCCAGTTTTTTTTTAAACAGCCATAAGACTAAGTTCATGGATATTACATTGAAACCTGTGTTAATTCTACTACAAAACTACTACAGAAACTGGCCCTAGGACCCTAGTCATAAAGAACTCACATCAAAAACTTGTAGTCAGGTTGTAAGGTGTGTGCTAGGATTTAGACTTTGAGTGAAGTTTAGATAGATTATCTTTATGCAGCAAATAGGAGTTCTCTACCCGTTTTATTTTTGCTAAAGTGATTTTAAAGGTTTATGTTGCAAAGAAATGATGTTACATGTAAATGCTGCTGTACAGAGAAAATGAAAGTCAGAACTGTTTTGAGAAAATGGTTGTGGAAATATAAATAATTCACTGGCTGTAAAACAAAATACTGAAATCATTATATCTCAGTTTAGGGAGTTAGCTGCATTCCTGCATTGCTTCATGTATTTTACCTTAGATATCCTAGATATATACATTTTTCTGTGTGCATCTTTTTTGTATTGATGGGTGATATTACAATGATATTCTAGAGTAAGAGTTAGATTACAGTGAAACCCACCCCACCTTAGGGAGATGGGAAATGTGGCCATTTTTGGCAAGTGATCTGTACAGTTTTCATTAGAATATATTTCAATGATAAACACTGCTCGGGGTATACCCCCATCTCCCTCCAAAAATGTGTTCCTTACAGATGGATCTTTCTTTTCAGGTGGTTGCCAAAGCAGGTTTCACTGGAAAGAAATTGAACAGTATCATGTGTTCTCTTCCATTCAATTCATTTTTGTGGATCCATCCAGTATTCAAATTTATCCAAAAATGTTCCTCTCAGTATGCCATCCATGTATGTTATAATGGTCCATTGTTCATGGTTATTTACAGTTTTACACAGAGTGTATATCTATGAACTTTGACCCAAGATACTGGCATTTTTTGAGAAATGAATTACAGGATATTCACGTTTTTAAAGATATTGATACATGTAATGATATTTCATGTATTTCAATGCAGTTAAACAAGAGTAACATAAAATATTTCTTGTCTTCCATAATTATTTGCGTAGTACATGCATTTGAATTTTGATTGATTAACAGTACTTTTATATGCAGTTTAATATATGTTGTATATATATTTTGATGAATATACAGTACTCTGTATATATTTGATAAACAATCAGTATGTTTCTATCAGGTAAGATACAAACACTGCTTAAACAGAAAGAGGATATACCTTCACAGTGTTTGGTAATTAAAGTGTTTTTTTTTTCTTGTTTAAGTCATGGAAGCTCTGCCAGATGTTACTTGAATGGAAGCAGCTTCAGAGATGTACCTAAGATACTGAAAAAGAGAATAGAGATAGGCATTGTCCTTTGCACAGTGTTTACCTTTGCTTATAGATAAATCAGTAATGAGACAAAGAAAAGGTTTGGCGATCAATCCATGCACACCTTTTTATGCAGAATATTACATTGTGTATTGTGTGTGCTGCCTTGTAAATTGACCATTGTCATGCATATGATCATTGAGCTCGATACATTTTTTTTAAATGTTAAGCAAATGTATCACCTTGATCAATTTTTGTATTTTCAGGGAAATTATATTACGTGTTCAGAGAATTTTTATGACTGATTGTAGGGAATGATTTGTGCTTGTAATTAAAGAGACCATTATATTGTCATGTATAGTAATGTTCATTAAGTTTAATAAATTTTTGTACACTCTGCAAATGTGGATAAGTGGACATCCTTATTTTTCTAAGAAATTCACACTGTAAAGGCCTGCTCGCACCTTACTAATCACAGCAATGGTAACAACAAACAAACTTGTTGCCACTGCAAATTGTCCCCCCCCCCCTTGTCATATTGTCTGTTAGGAGCCAAAAGGGCATTATCATGTATCATTTTATACAGCCTTCTGGCTCCAAACGAATGATATATGAAATGAAGAGGAAATGGGTGATGTTCGTTATTCTGAAGGTTTGTCATTCTGAAGGTTTGATAGTCCGAAAATGAAATAAGGTTCGTTAGTCCGAAAATAATTAACAAACTAACGTACCTTATTTCATTTTCAGACCAACAGGCCTTCAGACTAACGAACCGTTACCTTTTTTCATTTTCGGACTAGTGAACCTTCGGAAAAACAAACCTTATTTCATTTTCAGACTTAATGAACCTTCGCAATAATGAACCTTCGGAATGATGAACCTTCGGAATGATGAACCTTCAGAATAACGAACCTTTGGAATAAACGAATCTTCGGAATAACAAGCTGTAACTGAGGAAATTGCAGTTGTACCTTTATACCTCAATTATTTTAATTATTTATGCTAATGAGACACTCTCACTGATTTTATTGCCTCTTCAGGATCACTCTGCTACCATTTTGGGGGTTTTGGGGGGGGGGAGGGGGAGCGGGGCAAGCCTAGGCAATTATATCTGTTTTCTAATAGCAACATTCCTTCGATGTAATTATAAGTGGCAGAAGAATGGATGAAGGCAGTGTCTAAACTCTTTGATTGACAGAACCCTAGCTATTTTATCGCCGCATAAAATCTTTGTGAAGTCTGACAACTTTCATCATTATCATAATACGTGTAGGTGATTTCTCTCTCCAGGCCTTGAGAACCTTCATGCATAGCATTAGGTGAACAATAATTATAAAAACAACAATCACAATAGCAACAATAATGATGATGATGATGACAATTATAATAATAATAATAATGATAGTAATAATGATGGTGATGATGATGATGATGATGATGATGATGATGATAATGATAATAATGGTGATGATAATAGTTATAATGATCGGAATGGGAGTAAGAGTGGAGAATTCAAACCAGTGTTATATTTTGGACAGTATGTGTGTGAGAGAGAGAAAATTGTTACTGCAATGATTTATGAATGTCATAATTTCATCATTGACATTTTTCTATCAGTGATTATATATTGTATACATGTGCAAACAAAATTAAATCAATTAATGTAAAGGTGACGCCTTCAATGATTATTTTGTAATCTTTTTCCAGATGTGCAACACAAAGAAAGTATGCCCTGTACCCCTGTACACAATTGGTATTTCAAACTGAACGTTTATAGGGTTTAAAACTGCAAGATTGTTTGGTGATGTTATAATATGATGACTGCAATGGGAATTAGTATAGTAAATGTGACAACTGTCGAAAATGTTGTTACCCCCTCTCTTTTTTGTAACTATCTTTCACTTTCCATTCTTTACTCCTCCATTTTCTTGTCTTTTTTCCCCTTGTTTATCTGGGGGGGGGGGGGTTCCCCCTCTTTCCTTCTGACATTTTCTTCTTATCCTTTTCCTTTTCTGTTGTAGAACTTTTGGCAGCGAGGGGTCCGACTATCCTGGAATTCTGCAGGAAGATGTACATTTTGGTGACAAATCTACTTTTTAAAGAAAATAGAGTTTTTTTGTCGGTATATTTGGCTTCTCTTTCTTGTAGAAACAGAATGGTTTGGGACAGCAAGCAAGGTGAGGTACCCAAACAGCGTCATATTCGGCAGATATATAGGTGATAGGATGTATTATTTATATAGAGAGGATTATAACGAATTTTGATGACGAAATATCATTTCCAACATGAACATGAATGCATATCTTTATCGCGCGCTGCGCTCGCTCGTGTGATACTTATATACAGAATGGTTGGGAAAGCAAACGAATTTGGCAAAAGAGTTGACCGAATATATAATTTAGATATCTTATAGGCCCATGGTGTATTTTGATGATGAATTATCACTTCTCCCTTTTAAAAAGTGTAAATATTTTTCCTCGCTCGCTGCGCTCACTCGTACACTATTTAGATGTAGGATTGTTGGGAAAGCAAACGAATTCGGCAAGCAAGGTGACCGGATATATAAGTTATATATCTTATGGGTTCATAGTGTATTTTGATGACGAATTATCACTTCTACCCAAAAAAAAAAGGTGTACATTTCTTCGCTCGCCGCACTCACTCGTATGATATTTCAACGCAGGATGGTTTCGGAAAACAAAAACAAAAAAAAAACAAAAAAAAAATCGACAAGTGAGGTCGCCAAATTTACATTTATTTCCAAACATGTTATAGGACTATAGTGTATTTCGATGACGAAATAATATTTCTATTGTCAAAAGAATATGTTTTTCCTAATTGCCTCACTTGTAATATAAACAAGGTGGTTTCGTGAGACAGCAAACAAGTGGACCGCCGATTATATAAATGAAGTCACAATTGCCAGCAGAGGTGACTATATCATTCAGATCTTATAGGCCTACAGTGTATTTTGAGGACAAAATAACACCAAGAGTGGCTATTTTTGGCTCGATCAGGAAAATTAAAAAAAAGGATGGTCCATAATCTACAAAGAAGCGTCATCCCCCCCCCCGAAAAATAACAATAAACGCTCTATACTCCATCAAAATGATAAAAATCTACATCTGCGCTAATGTTTGAAAATAATTTCTTGTGAGTTTTTTTTTTTGTGTGTGTATGTGTGTGTGTGTGTGGGGGGGGGGGGGTTCTTAGATTAGACTTAGAACGTAGCATAACCACATTTGTGCCGTGGTCGAGTGGTCTAAGGCGCTTGACTGGAGGCGCAAAAGTCGGTGGTTCGATACTTTGGTTCGATCCCCGGGACGGCACTTATACCCTTGAGCAAGGCATTTTATCTACATTGCTCAGGACCCCTATGAAAAAAAATCGTTCCCAGGGGCCTGCATCTACTGGAGTTTCCCTATCTTGACATTTTGGCAGGAAATCAAACACGTCCTCTGTCGACCAAATAAAGTTAACATGACGTCGAAGCAATCTGGATTCCAGTTATATCTTACGGAAGCACCCATCAGTGCTGGTTTATCGTATTATTGGCCTGTACATTATGTATTACTGTTTATATGATATAGAGGAACACACGTGTCCCATTCGTGCATCATACCTTTTTAATGCATATAACTATTTCAAAATGTTTGTGGGCACATGGAAATCTTTTTTTATAATCCTTTGCTATTGGTGTGAACGACGGACACCTTCTTGAAATAAACTATATTTTGATGGAAGAAAGGACACTTCCATTGATAAATACATGTACTGCAGAATAAATTCTAATGAAAATGAAAACATTGCCTCTTTAAGGAGGAAGCATTTGAGTGCTTCTTTTTTCAGTAAATTTGCACGTTTTGGCCCCCTACCCTCACCTTTGAAACAAAAGTTTATTCATTCAATGAAAAAGATTGCGTGGATTGTTGATAATAAAAGATTTGATTTAGTAGCAAATGTGGTCAATGAACTTCGAATACATAAACTTTAATTGCTGCAATGTAATCAAATCCACAAACTTTACTGCAGGGAGTATCGACCTGTGAGTGTTGTGGCCGTTGCGTAGCTACAGCTGCGCAGGGGACCACCCCTCCACTCCCTCCATGCAGGGGCGGCGCTACTGGGGGCAGGGGGCAGGGGCGAATGCCCCCCACCCTATGATTTTTCAAGTAATAAAAAAAAGAAAAAAGAGGAGAAAAAGAAGAAGAAAGAAGGTGTAAAAAGAGAGGCCTGGGGTTTGCAACTATAGGATACCCCTATTTGTTCATTTAAAACATCAATAAATTCATCCATGTGTAATCCCCCCCCCCCCCCCATCAAATTACCCTGGCGCCGCCCTAGCCTCCAACCAGTGGTAAAAAGGAAGAAATGAATTTTAAAAAATGTCAGAAAAGAATAGAAAAAGGAAGATTGTAAGAGCGTCTCCCGGGTCGATTTCTTTCTTTCTCGTATTTCACCCACCAGTACTAGTAAACTAAAATTAGTGCCACTCCCAACCAACAACAGTAACCCATTTATGGTATGACCTACTCTACGCCACTGAGTGGAAGAGATGGAATGAGGAGGGGCGACCACAGAGCAAAATTTCGATGCTTTTTAGAAAGACCAGCAAAGAAGAGAAAGAAAAATATAATACAAGAAGGGGCGGACCGGACAGGGACTAAAGTTCGGTTAGGAGTTCCGATGTGACCTCCCCCTCCAACCTGCAGTCTATAAGCCGATATATCGGACAGCCCGTGTGAAACTCTCCGAACTCATAGCACATGGCTAGTTCGTGCCTGTGAGGACGACCTGAAACTACAGAAAAGTGCCTAAAATGGGCAAAAGAAAAACAAACTGAGTAGAGAAAGAGAGACGACTTATAAGGGATGAGGAGGGAGGTGATAAAAATACTGGAGAAAGCAAAGAGACAGAGAGAGAGAGAGAGAGAGAGAGAGAGAGAGAGAGAGAGAGAGAGAGAGAGAGAGAGAGAGAGAGAGAGGAAAGGGGGGGGGAGACAGGATAAATGTCACTCGAGTTGAATGAATATTTTACGTACTCTGAAAATACTTCAGGCTTATAATAAAATATTAATGAAATAGAAAAGCTTTACGGAAATCCACCAAAATAATTGCTGCAGTTTCATTCTTTTGTAAAAAAAAAAAAACTTATGATAGATTGTATATTTTGTCAATCGTACGTTAAAAGACCTTTTAACCTGCGTGCCAAGACAACTGCTATACATATTTTTGTAGCCACAGATTAGAAGCACCGATTTATTTGTTTGTTTTGTTTTGGTTTTGATTTAGTTTGTTTGTTTGCTTGCTTTTTTGTTTTCAATTTTCATTTAAGAGGGGGGGGGGGGGGGGGGTTTGTGTGTGTGTTGTTGTTGTTTTGTTTGCTTGTTTGTTTTTAGGTTTAGAATTAGGTTTAAGTTTGGTCGGTTTCCCGTCTTATATACATCTGATAATGTAATGAGAACATTCGATTTAACTCACACATGACCTTTATCATGTTTATGAGAGCGGGTAAACAAGTTTGTCTGTATGAAGCAACACTATAATCGATTAAATTACTTTCATCAACTTTTTGCTTAGCTTGTGGTCACAACACACTAATCATTTTCTAACAGAGTTAGGTTTTCAGTTAAACGTATATATATCTTATCATTTTGCGTCTTGAAATATGACTTTTGTATTACTGAATCAAATGTTTTTGTTGTTGCTTATGCTTTCATTCTCATAAAGATGATTCATAATAATTATTTCAAACGGGGGGGGGGGGGGGGGCTACACCCTACAAGCTCTGCTTTTATCGACCCTCCTTCGCTTTCAATTTCATGTTATTAATGTATTGTGTTGTGCAATGTGATCTACATGTATGTTAACATGTAAATATGTAAACTTTATATCACTTTATATCACTGTAACTGTAAATATAAGATACTGAATGTGGAATGAATGAATGAATAAATGATGGAATTCAGTGTTTCTAAATAGATGATCGGTACAATGTTTATGTTACCACTGTGCCACAGCTTTATCGATGCTCCCTTCATAACATGTCCCAAGAGAATACAAGCAATAATGATTTGTATAAATATCAGAAATAAATAAATAAAGTAGATAAATAAATAATTAAATAAATAAGAAACTAAGTTATAGCAAACGATCACGAGTTTTGTCTCTCTGCTGTAGTTTCTTGCGCTAGTAGTTGTAAGTCTCTCCAAACACTGGTTACAGCGGTTATTGGTTTAAAATGTCATGTTCTCAATATTATCAAAGCATAATTTTCATGTTATATTCTATGTTATACTTGTTAACTGGGCTCCCTTGTAAAGCAGGCCCTCTGTGGCTCTGCGCAAGGCCATTCTACTTTTCATTGTTTATAAATAAACGTGAAAAAAAAAATAAAATAGATAACATTACACTCAACTGGTGTTATATCCAGCTCTTCCGTTTAATAACCGAAGAGCTTGTTATCTTCCCGTTGTCTTTCTTTGTCATGCTCACTGAATTTTTCTATAATACTGATATCATAATTCTATGATTCTTTTTCTGACCATTACATCATCTTTAAGGTGTTTCCCCTGACTTGCTGGATCTACCAAGAGGATGCATGCCGTACCCCAACACATAGAAACACATGCATCACAAACTTAGTCATGCAGTTATGCAGGGCTGTGTTTTTATCATATACAAACTATCATAATCTGCATCTTTTGAATTTTGCACAGGGGAGACATTACACACTACGGTTTTATTTAGTCAAAGATATATAACGTGGGTTCTAAGATTTGATTGGGAGATATTTGTGGCCCAACAGGAAGCGCTTGGGTCTGACAATACGTTGACCCCGGTACAAATCTTTCTTTTGACAATTTTTTTTTTTTATGTTTTAGGTTTAGGGTTAGGGTTAGGGTTATGTTTTGGGTAATTAAAAAAAATCAAAAATTAGAAATAACGTGAAACTTTAAAAAAAAAAAAATCAAGTCCGATACTAAGGTTGGTGAGGTTGTGAAACGTCTCCCCGGAGGCCAACTCGCATCTTTTGACCTGCATCAGGGGGGTGTTTCATAAAGCTGTTCGTAAAGTTACGCATGACTTTACGGACAACTTGAATATGAAGTGTCAAATGGGATTCCCAAAGTTTTTCCTGATTTTTCAAACAATGTGTGACTGTATTTCCCATAATCTCAACTAAACTGTGGCAATAGAAATGTTTGTAGAGGAAAGTAATGATAATCCACGTCTGCATATTTCACTTTTAGCTGATGCGATTTTTAATGACTGAGAATTCCAGTTGGCTTGCCATATTCAAGTCGTTCGTAAAGTCATTCGTAACTTTACGAACAACTTTATGAAACACCCCCAGGTCTGCTTTTTCCATTTTCTTTGTAGGTTGGAGAATAGCCAACACGAACAACTGCCCGGTCAAGGTAAAGCTTTAACATTGAAAATAAAACAAGAACTTAACCCTCACAATTCCGATCATTAAAAATAAAAACATTGTAAGAAGGATTATTTTATCCTACAAAGTCCATGCTTTAACACATTGGAAGGGATGATAAAAAGGAGTTTAGATTTATTATTACGATAGTGCTTCCCATAAAACTTTAAGCAGGACAACTTTGTCTAAATGATCGACCATATTCTAAGTTAAAGTTTAATTTTTGATTATTTATTTCAGTACAGGCCAAATGGCCGGATATAGAGCGACACAGGGCTTGTTTTTATATACAAACTACATTTGCAACTAGAGCAAAGACGGCTAATTAGGTTTATATAATCTTTGACTTCTGAATCAACACTTACTTCAGTTTGAGTTAAGGGCACAGAGGTGCAATAAATCAACCCACATATGGATAATATTCAAAGAAAAGGAACCAAGCCCACTAAAAATGCTGTTAAAATTTGAAAAAATGAGGGCAAGGCAGTCTTTTGTTTTCATCATGTTATTGCATTCTCTTGATTTGTGAAAGACCAAACTAGTAACGTTACAAAGAAAGAGAAAATGCTTTTAAGAAAACGGTACCTTAATTTTCCGGATCTATTAAATTCTTAAGGCGCGCCCTGCGCCCTTGGAATATCAAACAAAGGGGCTTTAAACTCTTTGGAGTTTATTTAAATACAAGGCAGGTGCGATCTTATGCAGTTCGTATTATGGTAAGTTTAAGCTTAAAAGTGTTCTATTTGGTAAATATGCTACATTTGACTTGTTTTGTTAAGTTAAGTCATAAAGTTAGCTTACGAACTTAGGAGCTTCATACAAATATCAAAAAATTTTTCCACACTAGCATCTAACAGAGAGATTCTAATTTGAATGAATAAAATAAAAATTAACTTCCTTGAAACGAATTTGAATGCTCGAAACACGTTAGGCACCAGCCACTTCTTAATCATTTTGATTTCAGATATTTTAAATTCTACCGCACCTTAACGAAATCGTTTTTCTATTAACACTTTTGAGTGCTCAAAAACGTATTTGCGTGCTCTAAAATGAAACTGCTTGCTATTTGTATGAATTTGAATGACCGATAGACACGATACGAGAGGTATCGTTTAATTTGAATGACCATTTTTACGAATTTAATTGGCAAGAGTTTGAAATTGACCGGGATATCCTATATTATTCTATCAAGATCCTTCCTCTAAAAAAATATGCAATTGTAGTTTGTTTTTTAATATTTCAGAGTAAGGCTGCCTTGGTCACCCCCCCCCCCCAAAAAAAAAAAAAAAATAATAATAAAGAAAACACCCGAAGCTCGGAGTGTAGCTTTAAGCGATTCTTCGGAGAATACAGCCACAAGTTCGCATGCAAGATGCACGGACTAGTGATTCATTACTACCTGCATGAGATCCGACCAATCAGAAGAGTTGTTTCTCTATAAACATTGAATATACATGGTCATGATGGTGTGTCACTTTGTTTTCAGAATATACTCTCTCGTGCTAGAGGCAAACTGATTGGTTGGAAGTGCACGCCGACCTTCAGCCAATCAAGACGGCTGTTTATCTCAACCTCAGAATGTCAATGTGTGTCATGCAAAAGTCTGTAATTGATTTACCAGTCATGTTTACAGCAAATACCACGAACAATGTCTCAATCGTTTGCCTGTCCGACCAGGATAGAAGCAGTTGAAGGATATAGGTCACAATGTCTTTGTTGATGAGAGGGAAAGAAGTGGTTGAAATAAAGATCAAAATTCTGCAATCTTGATTTAAAGAATCAGTTGTTTGGGGATATTTCATATTCTCTCTTTTTCTGCCTCAAATAACATTATCGCCCTAGTTGTAGTTGGTTAAATAAGATGTTGGTGCGTCGACAATCTTGCGTCTTGTGCACCAGGTGCTTCACAGAGATTCTTCTAGTCTGTTCTCTTAATCATTTTCAAAGATTTAAAATGCTACCATTGTCATAGTTTTGTGATAATTGGGAATTCACAGTGACAGTATTTAGCCGGATATAACCTGAAAGTGTTTCTTTTTTATATCAGCTTTTTCAGTTGTTACCAAGTGCGTTATTCTAAATAAAGAAGTACTGTAGACATTCTAAAATAATCATGTTTTAGTGAGTTAAAGAACCCAAATCATAAGAGTTAGTGCTATTTTCAGTTTGGTGAAAATGAGGGCAAACAAGGACGTACACCTTTCTTTTAACTTTGAAATCAAAATGTTACCCCCCTCCCCCAATAAACAAAACAAAGCAAAACAAAAACAAAAAACAAAAACTGAAAGTGAAGTAGAATCTCACTTGTAACTGTGTAATGCCTTTGTAAACTTTATGATACCCAGAGCATTTTCCTTCAAGTAAAGCACAATATGCGATTTTATTTTAATTGCATGGTAGTTTGCCCAATGATTGACAAGGCGATTGAACGAAAGGTGTTTCTTTATGGTAGTTGTTAAGTGCACTCAATATTGATACCTGAATGATGGTTTTCATATAACGTGAAGAACGCATTATGCTCATTCTCTCTCTTCCTCCCTCCCTTCTCTCTCTCTCTCTCTCTCTCTACCTCTACCTCTCTCTCTCCCTCTTGTCACATCAGTTTTGTTATTGCCAAGAGCTCTATTAACTTGAGATGGGGGCTCTTTGCATGTGTACTATGTTATGTATGTAGAACAAGCGGATCCAAGGGGCAAAGAGGTCGTTTTACTGAATGATTGTCCATCTTGACCGACTGCATGCGAACAAAGCGAATAGGCCTACATGTATATGTTTATAGCAATCAGGGGACCTATATTAAAGAGCTTGCGAAACAATAAATACCAAAAAAGAAATAGAGCAGAGACCTATTTAGAACCCGGAAACTTCAGGTTACGAAACAGCTTCTCTTATGTTGCTCATTGCGGTCTCCCCATTTTAGTACTCAAGATGAAAATAAAGGCTTAAGGGAAGACCCCGAAATCATACTGGTATTTGACCAGAAATATATGAAAGTTTCATGGCAGATTTGTCTGTGGTCCCATTCACCGGCGTAAATCGGTTTCGAGGAGTGGGGAGATGATCGTAATATTCTGCATGAATTTCTAGCATGAACTAACACAGGAGTAGACACAATTTTTTCTTCTTTATTTTTCACTAGAGATTTCATTCCAAATAAATAAATAAATAGATAAATAAATACATAAATAAATAAATAAATAAATAAATAAATTAGTAAATGAATAAATAATAACCCTCATCCACCCGCATATACACCCACACACATACTCTCTCATCATATTTCTGGTTTTTAATGGCATTTCGAATAGAAATCTTACCGTTGTTTATGACTGGATTAATAAAAAAATTCAACAAAAATCAATTGATTAAAATATTATTTCTTCTTTGAAAAGTGTGGGGGTATATTTGTAAACGCCCCCCCCCTCTCTCTCTCTCTCTTTCTCTCTCCAAAAAGTGGGGCGATATATCCCTCCCCCCCCCCCCCGGATTTACACCAGTGGTCCCATTACTTGCTTCTGTGCGCAGTGCAAGTACTCTTCGGGTGAAATTTAGTGAATTTTTCATCAGTTTGATAGTCCCAAAATCTCACACCAGATAGCTGTCTTTAACCCGTTGGCTACTGGTCCTATATATTAAGTCTATGGGAAAGAGAGAAGTCAGTATTCAACGAGTTCAATCTAACTTATTCAATTTCTTTTAAACAGTTTCTTTCACATGATAGTCGCATGACCGTAACTCCAGTTTATCTTTAACAGTTGACAATTAAATGTTACTGAAAGTAAGCCTTACCTAGACCCAGTAAATATACAGGGAGTACAGGTTTTTCATTGCATGCAAGCAACAACATCCTCTTTTGGTTTGGCTTCCATATGGTTCTTAAATGTAGAGGTACCCTATATGAGTATGATCAATCATCATTATGTTCGCGAGGAAAGATTCAACCATATCAATCATAAAATGAACGAGATTCAAGTACAGAATGAACGTTACTAACAAACACTTAAATTTCTTTTCTAAATTTTCACATATGTACGTATAAGGAAGAAAACGTGGCCAGTTTATATTCAGGAGTAAATGCATCAATTTTGCATTTATTAATCAATTAATTAATCGACTGACTAATCAATTCATCACTGCATTAATAACATCACATTACATCCGTTTTGTATATAGTTTCGTCTCATTTTTTTAAATATCCTTTTTATGATAAATCGTTAATAATTATTGTATGTAACCTGTTGCACATACATTCAATCTTTAATGTCCATCATAAGCTGTTAGAGTTGCAACATATAGGGTCAAAACAGGCTAGAAATTGCATTAAATCAATATCCTACAACCTCAATTCATCTCAAACAAAGATGGGAGAAATATAATAAGGTAAATGGGAACAGTTGGTCAGAATGCAATCATATCACACAAAACATTTATCTTTCTCTCGCTCTCAGTTGATTCTTATCCTGAACATGATATGAAAAATAAAATGTCATGTACCCTTAAAATTCACATATTATTTTTCAATCTTGTATATTTTTTTACGAAATGGTTTTGCGAATATTCAATCACAAAAGCGAGTTAATTATGTTGTGTTTGGACCAAGTGCGATTTTCCTCACAATCCCTTCGTGCACTCTGTACATGTTGTATGCTATGTAAATCGTATGTACCCTTATTTCATTTTTTTTTTGGTTTCATTTATCATTTTACGTAATGGGCGTAGCGCATATCCAATTAAATAGAAACGATTTAATTGTGAGAGATTTGTTTTGGACCTATTAAAAAGCAAGCCACGGAAGATGAATATAGAGCGATTTGCTCTTGGACGAGAAAATTGTTCTTGTAAAGATGCGGGCATGATATATACCCTGAGCAACTGATTGATGAAACCTTTGCATTCACTATTAGTTGCAATGGAATACATAAACCCAGGGCTCTACAATACAATAGTTAAATGAGTATCATCCCGTTCAACATCTGGAGATATTTCACTTGAATTAGGAGAGCTAATGTTTACAGAGGATAATCGCCTTGCATGTTGAGAACCGCTTCATTTGGGGGACTACTACTCGTTCTTCGAAGGGCAAATGTGAGTGGATATCCTCACCTTTTCTAATTTTTGCTCTTGGATTCTCCCACGTTGTTATGAAGTAAACATCGTTTCAGATATTCTAGTGATGTAGATATGGTAGAGCAACGTGTATGGTGATTATATCTGACTACAAAATTTCAGTTTCAGCACATCACATCTCACTCTGCTAACTCTTTATAACCGAAGGGAAAACAACACTAAGAAAAAATACAACTACAAGGAGCAATTTATTTCGAAGAAAATTCAAGGGACACGAGAGAAGAAGGTAAGATCAGTTTGTTCTATTTCTGTTTCTTTTTGTTGTTGTTTTTTTCACAATAACGAATTCAAATATTATGCTTCGCAAATATTTTTAAAAGACAATGGCCAATTGGCATTTTTATCCTTAGACGATATCCAAAGATTTCCATAGTTAGATGGTCTCACTATCATAAAAAAGGGTGTTATGATTCACATCCCCACGATGACCAGGGGAGTGTTTCATGAAGAGTCTTGTCGGTGATTTTTCACTGACCAATTTGCTCTCAGCCAATCAGATGCGAGGATTTTCAGTTGTCAGTGAAAATCACTGACAAAACTCTTCATGAAACGCTCCCCTGTTCTTGCTTTTGTTGTATTTCTCGTTCCTTGCCTTTTTTTTCCTTCCTCTCATTCGGTTCTTCGATCAATCAAATTTATCAAATATTCACTGAATATTTATAGACTAATATGTTACACGTTCAGTAATTTATTACCATTAAATAAACAGTGACTAGTTAGTTGGTTGGTTAGTTAGTTAGTTAGTTAGTTAGTTAGTTAGTTAGTTAGTAGAAAATAGATGCAAAATTAATCACAATAATGATACATACAATATAAATAATGATGATAATAATCACAATAAAGTTGATAATGATAAATGACATTAATATTAATGTAATGTGATAATGATAATAATATTAATAAAAATGAAAACATGTTACGTTTAGCATATATTAATTTTCCTATTCTGTTTATTTCTATGATGTTTTCAAATGAAATTAGTAATGGCGCAAGTCATGCATGTTTTTGTTCGCTTGTTTGTTTTGTGCTTTACTGTAATTGTTTTTTTTTTTTTAGCAGTAAGTGCTTTTGATTTGTTTCTTTTGTACAAATGTATTTATGTTTATGTGTGAAAATATACCAAACAAATGTGACAAATTTCAAGTTTTAAATTCATGGACAATAAATGAACCTTATGAATTAATGAATATTCACTGAACATTCACAAGAGAAACAAAATGATATTCTGAGACCCAATTCGCTTACTGAGGCTAGGCCCTTGAGAATTTTTTGCTCATCTTTTCCGTTCCGTAGACATGGTAGAAGTGTATTTCAGACAAACGAGACGTACGATAGGGGGTGGCATAGGGGTGCAGCTCCCTGAGTTTTTCCTTCTTTGTTTTCTTCTTTCTTTTTTTTTCCTTTTTTTTTTCTTTTAAGATCCGATATTCGGGCAACAAGGTGCCCAAACATTCATTCGACAACTTCCTCTCGCAAAATTTGTGCCCAGATGCCAACTCTTTGATATCATTATGCATTTTTATTCATTGTTAAACTTGAAGAAGAAAAAAGGGCTCATAAGTAGCATATTCAACCTCGCAGCTATAAGGTTATTGCTTTGGATAGTGGAATGAGAACAAATAGTATATCTCCTTCCTTTTCTGTAGAAAAAAAAATTATCTTGAAAAATGTCTTGGAATCTAATTCAAAAGACGGTACGAAAAAATCTTTTCAAAACATCGATTTATATTGACTAAATAACACATCTAGAGTTCACATACATATGTCATGTATGTGCAATAAAAATCAATGTTTGCTCATGATGATAAGACATAGTGATGATAATGATTAATAGATTATGATACTAATTAGATAAATTTGGCGCAGCTACCATATCAATATGCTCAAATGCATGCGCTGTGATGTAACAAAGCTTCTAACAATGCTAATGCATCATACAATAATAATAATAATAATAATAATGATAATAATAATAATAATATTAGTAATAATAATAATGATAATAATAATAATGATAATAATAATAATAATAATAATAATAATGATAATAATGATGATAATAATAATAATAATAATGATAATAATAATAATAATAATAATAATAGTAACAATACTAATGATAATAATAATAATAATAATAATGATAACAATGATAATAATAGTAATGATAATAATAATAATAATAATAGTAATAATAGTACTAATAACAATGATAATAATAATAATAATAATAATGATAATAATGATAATGATAATAATAATGATAATAATGATAATAATAGTACTAATAACAATGATAATAATAATAATAATAATACTAATAATGATAATAATGATAATAATGATAATAATAATAATGATAATAATAATGAAAACTACCGGTAATCAGACGCTTCTGAAAAAGTTGAGTCTTTAACAAAACTTTCAAGACAGCAACAGATGGAGTTTTTCTTATTTCCAGTGCCAATTTATGCCAAAGTTGTACAGCAGCGCAACAGAAGGCAATATCCTCAAAATTCAAATACACATTACAGCAATGCCCTCGCAGTTTATCTGTGGAGCGCCGGGAATCATCATAATCATTATTATCATCATTATCATTATTATCATCATCATCATGATCATGATCATCATCATCATGATTATCATCATCATCATCATCATCATCATCACCATCATCATCATTACCATCATCATCATTGTTGAAATTGAAGAGGATGATAGAATTTAAATTCTCATTCATTTCCTTCTGAAACAACAAAATCGTTACAATGTTAATAAATATAGGCCTATGCTACATAGAAGAGGCAAACACCCGAACAGCGGAGACTGTACTGGGGAACGTGGGCATGCTGAAGACGTCATGACATTAATAAAAAGCATGTTGATATAAGAACTATGTCATAGACATTATTTTAGCGTTATCATGGTAGAGGAATGATGATGATATAGATTACAAAAAAGGGGATATTTTTATCATTGCTTTTGTTGTTATTATTGTCATTATTATTATTACTATTATTATTAGTACTATTATTATTATTATTATTATTATTATTATTATTATTATTATTATCATTATTATTATTATTATTATTACTATCATCATTACTACTACTATAATCATCATCATCATTATTATCAATTATTGTTATTTGTTATTTTCACATCTAAAGCTAAAGTGTAGGAACACTGTTACTTTTAGGACATTTCTTTTATGATATTTTCCAAAGTCCTTTGAAAACGCATAGAGACGTTAGATAATAATGTGATATGCGCTATACTAGAACGGATTATTATCAAAAGGGAGTTAAGTGAAAAGAAAGCTGACAAACTTCATTAAAACTCAGCCTTTTCACCCCAAAGTCAAATTCGAGTCTATAGGGCCATCACTAGGGACTCCAACCTACTGCTGTGTCCTGAGCAAGATTCCAACCAAAGGGATTTTTTGAAAAAAATATATATATATACTGAAAAATAAAAGAAATATAAAGCACTGAACTTTGGCAATACACATACACTGAATGGACCTATCATTGCCAATTGTAAATAAATCACATAACAACTGAGCATGTTGTACCTCTTTGAAAATAGGAGCAATGAAGAAGTATAAAATGATACCATACGGTCCAACACAATGCACGATCAATCAAAACTATTTGCTGGTTCCAAATCCGCGTCGATTCCAAACCCCTGTAGCCTACCGCTACCGTGAATTACTGTATAGGACTATCGGATTTTGAAAAACAGTAATCTGAGGGGAAAAAAACTTCGTCCAAGAGGAACTGATTGATACAGAAAAAAATCCATCATTTTTTAAATTGTAAAATAAAATGTACGTTCTATTTAGAGGTTTCGTCAGGATCTATTTGTAACGTTGTTCGTGTAGGGCGTTTGTCGAAAGCAAAGGCTCCCTTGATAAAAAAAAAATAATAAATAAAAAATAACGGGCCATGACATATTTTGAAGCTATCATGTAATTTCCATTCAAAGGCAGCTAGCGTTACTAGTATTTGGACAAAGATTGGTTAGGTTTAGGGCTGCAATTGGGTTTTAGATTCAGGTTTAGCATGTTTAGGGAAAGTTCGGGTCAGTAGAACAATTGCATAAAGAGTATGTGCTGTTCAGCCAAGGTAATCGATCAAAACAAGCATGTAATTATACTTCTTAATTTTAAAAAGTAGAGACATTTTTTTTTCTGTAAAATTTGTAAACAAATAACTGTTCTATTTGTGAACAAAAGCCCCTTGCATGAAACATTCATTTTGGAACACCGTTTCAAGCAAATTTATGGCAAATATGTGAACCGTTACATCACTTTCATACCTCATTTTCACTTCAAAAATTTCCTTTATTTTAATTTGTACTTAAATAACTTCCACGCCCTCGGCTCCCTAGTTATATCAAATCAGTGCAAACCAAATTTAGCCGCGGGGGGAATTTCGCGAATCTAAAATTTCAAAGGATACCAACTCAAAGCTTTTAGCAGTCCCCTACCAATTCACTCAGAGAAAGGACATTTCATTTAGTTACCCCAAACCACCCACCAGCAATGATACACTTTATGCACTTTTGGGATATGCTTCACTTGACTGATCACATTGTTGACGACATATTGCACGTTGCATTCACGGTTGTTATTACAATTTTGTCTCCTAATTATCATTCTGATTCATTATTACTGTTCATTATCATTACAAGTAAGCCTGGTTGATCAATGGTTCATTTCCATAGTAATTTGATTCAATTTAATTAACAGTGGAAGAACTGAATAAGTGAAGAAAAAAAATCCTCTAGGAAATTTGAATGATTAATTTGCTATTGCTTAACCACAGTCGTATGGAATACGCATTTCTTCTTTTATATATCACAAAAAAGTCTATAACCAGAAAGGCGTTAAGATGTGTGTATTTCAAACATAACTAGCAGCCTCGTGACTCTGATCTGACGGAAGTATTAGTTCATCTACGATTGCGACGATAATAATTTTATGTAATTATCAAACAAACTAACAAACAAGTTCAGTTCAGTTCAATTTTATTTACCCTAAACAAAATACATACATTCAAACTATCAAGCTTGCATCAAAATGTAATGGAAGGCAACAACTCAGAAAGCATCAAGCTTGTGGCGAATGAGCCAGAATAACTATATCCCATTAATTATCACAAATACTGATACATGATACAAACAGATGCATGGTCTGAATAATGTCAGTTTTGATATATCCATCTAATAAAGAAAGATGAAATGCTTGTTCAGTAGCTCTTCTCTACCCTAAATTTTGCCAGGACCTTTCCCAATATATCAACAATTCCATAAAAAGAACAATTTGAATATCTGATTGAGATTTTTGCCGGAGATAAACAAAATATTTCGCATACGTAATTCTAATTTCCATTCAGGAAATGCCGAAACATTTGCATTCATTATTCTCTGAAGAAGAGAACATAATCAAGATGGTGAATTGCCACTTGGCCTAATCCCACTTCGTCTAATGCCACATGGTCTAATCACATTTCGTCTACAACCAGTTTGTCTAATGACCATTTAGTCTACTTATCACTTAGCCCATTTAGCATTTCCTCTAATTTCCAGTTAGGCTATGCTCATTTCGTCTAATGCCCACTTGGTGTAACACCACTTAGTCTATCTGATTAGACGAACCAGTGATAGACCACATGGTCATCAGACGAAAATGAGGAAAACTAAGTAGACGTGGCAATTAGACAATTTGATCATTAGACAAATTGACAATTAGCCCAAGTGGGCATTAGACCAAGCGATGATTGGACCAAACTGCAATTAGATCAAACTGATAGTAGACCAAGTGGGTTTAGCAATAGTGGTGACAGACGATCTTGGAATTAGACCAGCTGGTATTAGACCAAGCGGCTATAAATAATCAAGATTATATGTATATGTAACAGTCAGGCCTATTTCGAGTCAGTTACTTCTTCTCTCTCTCTCTCTCTCTCTCTCTCTCTCTCTCTCTTCTGTCTATCTCTCCCTCTCTGTCTCAATCTATGATAATTTTCTGTCTCTGTAAATATGTCTCAATAACTTTCTGTCTCTATATTTCTCTCTATGTTTCTCTTGTATATATCTCTGATAATTTTCATCTTTTTTTGCACCCCACTGCACTCTCTTCTTCAATTTTGGTATTTGCTATATTAATCAGATAATTATGCTTGTACATTTTACGTCATTTCTTATATGATCTTCTAAAACAATATAAAATAAGGCTACCTTTTGTTGTTGTTGTTTTAAGAATGTTTAAAAATCTAATGAATATCAAGCATCTGATTTAGAAACTAATATTGTCTATCCATAAAAGAAAGTGTGCATCGGTTTTACTCCAATAGTCCGCTTTTTCTGAGGATACCAGTATTAACTTGTATACATGTATAAGGATATACAGTATTGGGGTCTTTTCTGAATTCCACCCTCAAGACCAATAGTGCTTGAAGAATTCACCCTTTTTATCCCCCCCCCCCCCCCTTCACAGAATGGCCCATGATGAGAATTTCGACATCGCTGAAGAAGTCGCCCGAGGTCTGGCTTTAAGATCCCACGAAACCATCTACGTTACGCAAAACGATCACGACGGCTCGACAGCACTGGTGGGTGGATTCCCATACAATGGCTACATGACGAGCGGTTCCTATTTCAACTACATGACTCCATCTGTGACTGACGAGACATATGCGTCATCCATGGTTTCGTCTAACTCCGATCAGGGCATCTACACGCCATCGTGTCCCTCGTCGACCAGGAAGCGGGGCGCGGTCGGGAGGAAGCCGCCGAAAGGTCCAGATGGCATACGGCGGTACAGCAGCCGGCGCGCGACGTTCGAGCGACGAGACCGCATCAATTCGAGGGAGCGCGACCGCATGCATCAGCTTTGCGATGCATTCGAGAGGCTTCGTCAAGTGCTCCCATGTAAGCGACTAAAGCAAGGACCACATCGACAGAAACTCAGCAAAATCAGTACACTCCTGCTTGCACAGAATTACATTCGCGCTTTAGAACTAATGCTGCAGGAGAGTCCAGACGACACTCCAACATCAACTGCAGACCTAGATTCTAATGGATTCATCGTGCCTCAAAGTAACATCCCTCACCCGGGTAACCATGGAAACGGCCATTCAAACGCCTACTATTGCGTCGGTGAAGCTGCAGGGTTAGAGAACAGTTTGGGTACAGTTCAGTATTCTTACGACACCGAACAACTTAACCCTACTTACACACAAGAGTTTTATAAAATGGAGTCCACGACACAGTATCAATATTTGTGAAGAAAAAATAATGCATATAGAAAATGTGGGATCAGGAAACACAAAAACGAACAGAATCACTACATTAAGTGCCTCCTTTTAATAGGACGCAAAACAGAACAATGTTGAATAATGCATGTAGAATGTGTTAATTATATGTTCGAGTACTATCTTTGATGTCGTAGCGATGGAACTGTTATCTTGGGCGTGTACGTAACCATGGTAACCTAGTAGACATGGATGGGTGGTTGCTTTGGAAAGTATTAAGGGATTCGAAACAATTATCCTATGTGGTGATAGTTTACATGGTTTATAAGAATGTAGTTGTCTTCCGCGTTTCGTTTTCCGTGAAATGAATTTCATTGAAGTGGATTGATATTCTATGAGAATGTATTTTGTATGCAGTGACTTCTATCGGGCACGTAATATTTTTAAGGCACAGCTATCAGTGTAGAGTGTAATATACATGTATAATGCACTCATTTTACCCTGTTTTAAGGAGGCACATAATTATTTGAAGATACATTTACAATCCCTCGAAAGGTTGTATGAAACGGAAAGAATACAATTGTCTTTTTAGTTTTTCTGTAACATGTGAATAGTAAAATTTGAGTATATTTGTTTATTCAGTGTTACTCGGTTTCTTTAAGTCACTTTCTGGCAGCCGTTATGATAAGTTATGATAATGATAATGTTTTGATTAATAATTAAAATCCGTTACAGTGGGCATTTGAAGTGTTTGCTTTGACTATTCAGTTCTGTTTTTCCCATGGGTTTAACACATCGAAGAGTCAAATGGAAGTCTTCAAACCCATTTTCACGGATTGCAGGATCTTCAAGTAAAAACGTAAAGTCTTTTAACCACAGATGAAGCCACCATGTGTAAAATAAACTCAATGAATAAATAGACAAATCAATAAATCAATAAATGAATGAATGAATAAATGGACATTTTCTTTCTTTTCCTCTTTTTTTTTCATTCTACAGAAAAAAATCCAGATGAACCCCATTATCCGCCCATGCCTTAACATGCTTAATACATGGACAACCCAGTTCCCGTGGGCACTCTTTCTCGTTTTGCAATCTACCTCATTCTCATTCTTACTCCAGGGTCCCGTTTCATAAAACTTGTTATCAGTAACAACCGCCACATTTTTATGACAAATTTGTTCTCAGCCAATCAGATGCAAGGATTTCAGTAGCTTGTAACAGTTATCCATGGTTTGTTATTGATAAAAAAAAAAAATGAAACGGGGCCAAGTTTCTATCATCAGATAACTCTAAGTAATAACTATGGCGATTTTCTCATGTTAACACGCGTTTTATTATTGTCATCATGACTGTCTTCGGCGTCCCTAGCACAAGCTCAACTGCTTAGTTACATAATACTGCATTTATTTACATTCAATAATCACATTTCACAGAAGGAAATGAATGTGAATTTCAATTTCCAAAATATTTTTGGGGCCTTTGGGAAACTCCCCAAACTCCCTATGTATGTCCGCCCGTGCAACACTGTAAACAAATATGTTCAGCTAAAACAAGTGCTTTGTTTAAATATTCAATGAAATAACGACAAAAATCTACAATCTCATCTGATCCATCTGATCATGTTACCAGTGGTCACTGAAATTGAAGAGTCGAATTGTATTCATAAATGACTGTCACATAAAAAAACAGACGATGGCATATTATGAAATACGTAATTAACCATTTTGATCCTGTGAAGTATCAGGTCAATATCATTACATACGTCATGTAATTGAAAAGAGAATGTTTTAATGAAATTGCATAAAAGCAGATACATAATGGCTGAAACAATGCAATCCATTCTTAGATTAAAAATAAATAAAATTCGACCGACTTTTTATCTACAGTCTCCCACTTATGAAATAATATAAGGAGACAAAAGGAATTGGAAATCATGGTAATGAGCCAATGCTCGATTACCATTTGGCTTTAAGTTTTCTAAAAATTTTATTTACGGCATTTCGACATGTCTGGTTCGTCACGTAGTGGATAGCAGGATTCCAACTTGTGTTTAAAACCGAGGTGATACCCGAGAAAATTCGAAACCATGGCGGTAAAGCGAGACCCGTCGCCCTGTCCAAGGCTAAAAGTGCCCACGGACACCATGCGATCCAGTATGACAAAGTGATAACAATAATCGTCCGTATGCCTTTGAAACTGTTGCCTCGGTGAGGGCCTCCTAGACGATTGTTCACTTCTCCCTCACGACCCCTGACCATGTTTCCTTGTGCCACGTTGATGCGTCTAGATTGCTTTAGAGAGGTGTACAGGATTTGAAAACTGGTAACAAGTTGTATGGCAAAACCAATGCCTAATGGTAACACCAGAGTGGCCCATACAGGATTGGTAGGGTCTTTATTCAGCAATAGCAATGAGCAAATTAGAATAATTGACATTATAAACCAAGCAATTTGGCAGATACAAATGTTTCTCCGAGTAACGAATGTGAGATACTGTAATGGTCGAACAATCATGACGCAGCGACATACATGTATCGTTAAAACAATATACAGCGTTTGGTACATGGTGAACACAAGCAGCAAGGGAGTTAGTCTGTACAGGAATCCTTTTATACAAGATATGAGCAGAATGGACGTAGTCAGCAAGGTCATACACGACACAAACATATCCCAAAAGGCAAGCATCTGATAAAGAAATGCCTCTATCTCCCCAAAGGTATTGCTTTCCTTGATGGCGCAGATGATTATGGTGTTTAGTGTGACGGATGTCACAAAACCCACAGAAGAAATACAAGTGAGCGAGAGGAAACTGGGGCCACTATCAGCATAACCAATGTGATGACACGACGTGGAATTACGTGTGTTCAGACCCACAAGTAGATCCATGGCCATATCCTGACTCGTATTTTGTAACATATCCAGATACCAGTTCAGTTAAGTTCAGTAAGCGAAATGTCCGAAATATGATTCCTTTGAAACTAAAGAATCGATATGAAAAGGAAGAGAGGTATGTTTCATAGGTCCTACCTGGTGCCAAAGAATGTATGACCGTATGCATGTCGTTAAGCGAGCACCAACTCACAACCTCCTTGCTCTGCCATTGACTGTGGCTAGATGGGCAACAATGTTTGAAGTCACTCAAGAATGACGTGTGTGCAATCTTTTGCCACCGCACGCAATTTAAATGAACTACGCCTTTTCAAAAAGCACATGTCCTCTTTCATTTAGAAGTCAAGTCTTAAAACCAAATTGCTTAAAAGCATCATCTCTTTAGTTTCCTAAGCACACTCTAGTTAAAATTTCTATGTTTCCTTCCACTCATTACGTCTTATTCTGGTATTAATTGCCACATCACGGACGAAAACGTGACCATCAATTTCTGAGAATACCTTGGAAAGGTATTCTCAGAAATGTTGAAAGGTTGAGTGACAACTGGGTAAATTTGGTTAACAGAGAAACGTCAATTCACATTAAAAGAGCGACTAATGAAAGAGGTGAAATGTATTTAACAATTACCCTAATGGCAGAATTTTGTCTTTGGCGAACAATATTATCAAAACTCTTCCCTAAATCAGATATCAGAATAAGATATGGAAAACGGAAGAGACACAGCTTAATACAAAAAAGGGCGTTCAAATGTAGAAGGATCTTAGATAGAATTAAACTGTTTTTATTTCTTTTCATTTTAATTACGCCGTCGTGAACGTATTATCTGACGTCTAACCAATTTCACTGCCTTTAATAATGCACCCGTCTTGTCAATGCAGAAATCTGTACACACTATACGAGGAGATGTAATTACAGAATTAAGAGTTAGTTATGTGGGTATCTGTCATGTCTGTCGGAGGTGTAATAGGTGTTCCGGTAGTTTTCCAGGGGTACTTGTCCAGTGGTTTGCAGTGCTGTGTCCGAGTCCGAGTTGTAAAACCCGCGTCCGAGTCCGAGTCCAAGTCATAGTCTCAAAGTCCGAGTCCGAGTCCGAGTCATCACCTCAGAGTTCGAGTCCGAGTCCGAGTCCAAAAGAAAAAAAATCGAGTCCGAGTCACAAGTTAAGTTCACATTACATTGGACATCTTCCTAAACATGAAAACAAATTACATCTACACCGGCATCTACAGTGAAACCTCATAATAGAGAGTTCAGTTATAACCAAACGCTTTTATAACAAGATAATTTTGCTGGTTCCAACTCTTTGTATTTCTTGGATATTTTTTTTTTCAATCCTGATATAACGAGGCAATTTTCATGGTCCCAAGAACCTCCTTACAAAGAATGATCACTGTAATTCCCTCCCTCAAAATAGATACCAATACTTCAGATGAATCCTCTTAATAATAATATATTTATATTAATTATATTCATCAATCAATCCCAAATGCATTGTTTTGTTTATTGTACAGGTATTAAGGTTCTACCTATAAATTGTACTGTACATGATTATTTATATACTATTTTTTATTTCAATATTATATAGTCATTTATTATTGAAGAAACCAAATGTCAGTGTTTTAAAAAAGGCGCAACACGGCACGGCCGCTACTGCTTGGACTCGTGCGTGACTCGGCGCCGAGTCACGAGTCACGATTTCTGGGACCGAGTCCGAGTCCGAGTCCAAGTGAGAAAAACTGGACTCGAGTCCGAGTCATCAAAATTGAACTCGATTGCTCAACAGTCAATGTTCACAACTTGTCGTTTAGACTTTACCAGAATGAACATTACTTTTCAGCTCCAATCTGAAGTACGCCGTTTGTACGTATATTTCGTGAAGAGAATGACAGATTTTTGCTTGCTTTGTTGTAACCCACAGTGCCATCATCCACACAAATGCTAACTAGTGCAGCAGCGTGTCATACCAATGACGAAGGAGTAGAAGATTAATGAAACTGTCACTCACACTTACGTTTTTTTGTTTCCTGCGCATGTTACCATGGTTACAAAGATAGTACTCCACAGTGCTCTTTTAATTAAGGAAATCTGATGAAGCCATTTTGTCCGAAACGATAATCATGATAGTGATAGACAAGGACGTATTACGAAGAAGAAAATCTCTGGTTTATAGAGTATTTTTACACTCTGGTGAGGTGGGGTGTCGAACATCATGTAGGTAAAGTAAGCATTCGATATATTGACGCACATCATCACATTCCAATTTTTTCTACACCAATTTTCAAAGTAATGTATAAGGCAAGCTGTGTAATGATGCTGGATAGGCTTATGAATTCGGTCTACGTGGCCCCTCTTTCTTCATGCTGACCTGACACCCGCTCGTCGCTTTCAACCTGAGGTGTTCTTGACTGGCACGTACGTGGACAAAGGAACTCGCAATGGAACCCACGGAAGGTCGGACTAAATGGTAGGTAACTGGTCCAGGTCCATCTCTGCAGCTGGTTCGTTCCAAACGGTGGATTATAGCAGCTGTTGGTCTTCCTCTCTGTTTCAATCCCTTCTTCATTCCTACCGGCGTCGTTGCCGTTGATCTGCCAGTAGTTTGTAATACCCCGTTCTTCAAGGGTTCCTATACAGGTATCAGAGAACAGCAATAATCATATTTTTGTAACATAAGTAATTCTTGGAACTGTCGCAGTTACTGCAGAAAAAACAATAATTTGAGTTTCGTCCGGTAGTTTGGAAGCCTAATCATCGCATCATGAATTAAACCCATTTATGAAACAGCATTAATATATTTATGTCGTATTATTCTAGTACCCCCTGTCAAATCCTTGCCTTGCTTCCCGCTAACAAATCGGGTTTACGTCAATTGTCCTTATCTGCTTTTTTTCATATACTACGAAATCTACCAAATTGTGCATTTTTTTCGATTCTTTGATTAAACCTTTGGATTTTTACAAGTCAATAAATACTTCAATACCTCGTCCAGTGAAACGCATAACGGGATTCAGCGTTTTTAAAGTGTAATAATCACCTACGAAAAATTTACAGCTACGTGGTATGAAATAGCCCCCGAAAAGCTTTACCTGGCATTCTAGGGGTTAACGGTTATAAGGAATTTGAATGAAATTAAGGAAAGCATAAGACCACATAGAGCGAAATAGAACAACAATTCGATTCCACAAACGCCCCAATTTTATGCCCGTGCGTAAGTATAGTTCTCACTATATAGCAGGGGCGTAAAAGGTACCTGTTATCAGGGGGGGGGGGGGGGCAGAGCCCAAATTTCCCGGTGACTAGTCTATGTCTAGAATCTGTGGCGTAGCTAAGACTGCATTTTAGGAGGACGGTAGTGCTCCACCGGCGTAAATCAAGTTTGAGGAGTGGGGGATGAAAAACTTTTTAAACAATTTTTTTCCCTGTCACACACATTTTCATAACTATTTTGTGAGCGAGCGAAGCGAGCGAGCCAAAAAATAACCACTTTTTTGTTTTCAATACCATTTTCAAATAGAAATTCTAAAATATAATGGTTATTTATGATAGATATTCAGAATTTTTACTTACTGATTGAAATATATTTTCTTCCTTAAAAAGTGTGTCTGCATGGGGGGGGGGGGGGGAATTTGTACACACCATCCCCCCTCTCCCACAAGTGGGGGTGATAGATCCCCCTACCCCCTGGAATTTACGCCAATGTAGTGCCCCCTAGAGGGGAGGGTGCAGGGAGGGGGGAGTTTCCCCCTCCGGGGCAAAGCGCGGAAGCTCCGACGTTTATTTGAATTATTAGTTGTCGGTAATAAAGTCTATCTTCTGCGGCATAACTAGGATTTCATATTAGGAGGACGGTAGTGCTCCCTAGGGGGGAGGGTGCAGGGAGGGTGGAGTTTCCCCCTCCGGGGCAAAGCGCGGAAGCTCCGGCGTTTTTGCGCTGTCAGTTCCCCCTCTTCTTACGCTGTCTGCCTGTTATGGGTTGGGGGGACATTATGCATAGTCAAAAATTTCCCGGTAATTAAGTTTAGAATCAGTGGTGTAATTCTCTGCCTGTTTTCGGAGGGGGGGGGGGGCAGAGCCGGAAATTTTCCGGTAACTAAGTCTAGAAATAGAATATGCGGAGGTGAGCCCGCACCGCGAGTTGCTTGTTGTGAAGCCCTTAGCCGGTGGGTCCCAGGGTTCTGGCTTAGGGCCCCTGATGGGGGTCTACAGGGAAAGCCACTGCGGGGGAGCCCCCAGAAACTCTGGGGTTTTGGTACTAAATTTTCCCTCATTTCTTTTGTTTCACTTTGCTTTCTTCTTTTTCCCTCTTTTCCCTCTCTCTCTTCTTCTTTCTCCCCTTTCTCCTTTTTCTTTCCCTTTCTCCTTCTTTCTTTCCCTTTCTCCTTCTTTCTTTTCCTTTCTTCTTCTTTCTTTCCCTTTCTTCTTCTTCCTTTCCCTTTCTCCCTTCCTTTTTCTTCCTTTCCCTTCCTTTCATTTTTTCCCGCTGAAATCCTTCAGGGGGGCACTCTGCCCCCCCTGCCCCCCGTGCCCCCCTGTTGTTACGCCACTGCTATATAGTCGCTTTTATGTTATGTTGAGCAGGTGTTGAGGGTATGTCTTAAACAAGTCACAGTATCCTTTGTCGCAATAATAATTATGTGAAGCTCATATTTTGAATAAAGTACAGTGACGTGGATTCTCTAACACATGAAGCAAAATGTCTTTTGTGATTAATAATAATTCAAATAACTTCGGCACGATGACAGCCCCATTCCTCTTTTGGAGAACAAAGTTTGCATTAAATCTTAAAATTGCACATATCACAATCAATATTTGATTTTTAACCAGTGATATATATGCCATAGCTAGTTGAAAACAGATCAATCTATATACCCAAATCTTTTCCAAGTAGGTTCCAGTTTGCATCAATATGGCTTTGTTTGGCAAGCATGTATCCATGTAGTTACATTTATTTATAGTGCTTTATTTTTGAGCTTTATTTTCATGTACGTTGTATATATGTACATGTTTCTCTTTCAGTATGGTTGAATATTGCAATTCAATCTTGGCATCAAAATCTTCCTTTAATGAAACATTTCAATGTACGATCTCATCTAAGGCATGATACTTAAAGTTCATACCGGGCATGGTGTTGTCCAAAATGAATCCCACCACAGCTCCAATGAACATACTCGCAGTCAACAACACCTGCAGGACTTGGTCCCCTGTGTCAGATCCTAGAACGAACAAACAAAGCACCTTATTGGTAGTAAAGCATAACACAGAATCTGACTAAAAGACTATACTGACGTGACCCCACACGATCTGTTCCTTGACACAGTCAGCGACTGACAAAGTCACATTAGGTTTAGGACTTTTCGGGGTCTTATTAAGTGTTAACATGGTCAATGAGAGTTTGTGTAGTCCCAATTAAATACCTTAATCCATCTGCACCATCTGCCGTCCTTTTCATACCATGTCATTTTAAGTTTAATAAAGACAAATATTTTGTAATCATTTCATTTTTGATTGAGGTTTGAGAAACTTCAGTATGCTCATTCAACTTCTTGTCCCAGACCTATCAGCCGTTTTGCTCTAACCAGTGGCGTAATGAGCAAAATATAAGGGGGGGGGGCTGGACAATTGGGAGGGGTCCAGTTGCTGACGAGCAAAACAAAAGGGTCCTCAAGGAAAATGAAGAATAACAGAATGAAAAAAGGTCCAATAGCTAGATATTCAAGAAAATTTCTACGCATTTACAATGTTTAAAAAAAAATAGTAGTGATTTTTTTTTTTTTTTTTTTTTTTGGGGGGGGGGGGCAGTAGCCTCCCCCACCCCCGCCAGTACGCCATTGGCTCTAACATCCAGGTTCTCTTATTCATCCATTAATTGACTGACTGACTGACTGATTGATTGATTGATTGATTGATTGATTTATCCATCCATTTATTTACGTATTCATTAATCTATTCATCTCGAGACCGTATAGTAACGACCGCAGAATCAATCTCACCGGGTTTACGTACCTGTGTTTATTATCCCTGGGTTGTTCCTCACGTAAGATGGTACAGCGAGCCCACAGTAGAAGGTAAACCCTACGATGGTGAGGTTACGTGTGGAGGTCATGTCAGCGTACTGAAGGCTCGAGAATCCCACCGCTGCCACCATTGCTGTGTAGAGGATAAAGCTTAGAGTTAACCTTTTACTTGCCACGAATGCAAATTGGCACAGTAACAGGTGTGCCACACGTGCTAATCTGCACAGTAATAGGAAACATTAGGCAAAAGGATATCTGTGCATTACAAAGGATCTGCATAATAATCCATTTCTAATCGTGCCAGTCTTGATTATCTACCAGCTAATCCCTTTACCCTCTTGCTTACTGGAAACTATTCAGTAAACTTTACACTCCGGAACCAACAATCTCTCAATGTTTTCAAAAAACACCTAAAAACTCACTTGTTTCATTAATAAGTTCATCGTAAAGCGCATTTGAACATGCAATATGCATGATATGGAAAATGCGCTATATAAATGCATTATTATTATTATTATTATTAAACTAGAATATGTTGGTAAATCCACTCCTTGAGATATAAACTGCGGCACAGGCATATAATTTGAACAGCACATAAGGAGTTAAGCACAACTAAAGATCTGCTTCACGTTCTGTCAAGGGGAGTAAATTACATGAATCCTCATTAAATGAGGATTCATTTCAACGTACTACAGAGAGGTAAGAACGCTTTAGACTTTATTTTTCAAACTTATAACTGACTTAAAGAAAACAAGGTTAAATGCTAGTAGGAAAGCAACTGAGGGATCTTCGGCTTTTACGTTCTATAAGAGAGACTTGGTAATGAGAATTGATGATGATTCATGTCGCTGCATGCCAATTCTCGAGAAAGCAAGTGATATTCGCAAGGTTAACCCATTACATTTAAGGGAAAATTGTGGTCCCCGTGCGAAAATATAAACCTATGAGAAATGAAAATCTAGTAGGAATGGCGTTATGGTAGTAGGGACACCTACGGCTTTTAGTTTTATCGGAGGGACGTGAAAATGAGGATTCATTACAGTCTTTCTTGCAGTATATAAGACTGAAGACCACCGCATACGATCCGAATGCGACCAAATTTTGGATCAAATGGAAATTTGCTTTAAGTGAAAGTTTAAACAAGTGAAATTATCTTATTTGAGATTCGGAATAAATATAGGAATACTAAAATCGAAATCTTGGTTAACTCCGAGTTTTTAGCTCAGAGTGAAGGCCAAATCGGCTTCAAATCGTATCCGATCGCAAGACTGCTACGATTCGGAACTGACTTCGCTTTATACCTACAAGGAGGCTCGCAGTAGTCCCAAGCTTTAACTTTTGTATTCATACAAAGATTTAGAACTTTGCATGGAGAGTATGAATTTCCATGCTTGGATGTTCATATCAAATACTATGACAATTTTTTTTTCCAAAATCGAATCGCAGACAGATCATGTAGTATGCGGTGGGCTTAAAAGAGGAACTTTATTCTTCCATACACAGAGGTCTTGACAGAAAGAAGTGGAAATTCAATTCTTTATTATAGGTCGTATATTAAGGGATCACCTCCTTTGAAGATTGAATCCACTCCAAATTATAGTTGAATCTATTTCCAAATACTGGCTAGATAACTCTTTTAAAAGTGGATTTCCACTCTTACAGATCTGGGGGTGTTTCATAAAGTTATGAATTGAATATGGCAAGCCAAATGGGATTCTAAGTCATCATAAATCGCATCAGCTAAAGGTGAAATATGCAGACCTAGATTAACATTACTATCCTTTACAAACATTTTCATTGGGAAGTATATTTTTGCCACAGTTTAAATAAGCTCATGGGAAATGCAGTCACACTTTGTTAAAACTGTTAAAACGTCAGGAAAAACTTTGGGTATCCCATTTTGCACTTCATATTCAAGTCGTAAAAGTCATGCGTAACTTTACGAACAGCTTTATGAAACACCCCCTGGAGAGTACCTGTTCCAAGCACGACTACACCTCCTATGATGGGTTCTGGTATGATAGCAAAAAAAGCCCCTAGTTTCAGGATGAAAGCTGACAAGAAGAAAATTAAGGACAGCATTTGGATGACCAAACGACTTCCGCACTATAAAATAAAACCGGTTAGGGAGAGAAAGAAAGGGATCGGGGGAAACGGGACGGTGGATAGGAAATTAAAGAGAGTGGGGGGGGGGGGGGTGATAAACTGGTATAAACAGACAACATAAAGTCAGAGGGGTACAAAACAAAAAATGCAGCTTGCCTAGATTATTGATCACTGTGAATGTTTTGAGATAATGTGTAGTCAAAGTCCGCCCCAACCATTCTCTAATTGGCAAATGTTAGCATACAATACAACGTTATATATTTGGCGGCAAGTGACATTCACTGGCAAAACGCTTCATAGACAAAATTATAGAAGGGGATAAATATAGCAAAAAACCTAGAATGGTAGAGAAGATTATTCAACATGACAGGCTATAGTTGTGTTGATTAACCTTTCCTGATACATATGATTTCCTGACACACAAATGATTAAACAGCAACTTACTGCATACGAGGAATAAGGACGGCATCAGTGACCGGTACAGCCATTGACACAACTTGTGAGTGTGATATCATATAAAAGTGAATGCTACATGGGAGTGGCAAGCATATGGGCTATTACAGCACTAGAATATATCCGAAGGAGGAGCAAGAGAGGGTCATTACACCTCCTGACTAATTTCAAGAAAAGAATGCGGTCAAATTTTTAGGAAATCGTTGTCAACAACTGAAAGACGTCTATAAGAGTTTTAGAAACGCGCTCAACATAGTTATACGAATCGTTCCCAGGTAAAGGCTCTAAAACATTTTGCCATGGATCATCGTAAGCCGAGATGCATTCCCCTCCTATAATGGCTAAGCTCTAGATATGCCACTGCTTCCTTGGTTCGAATAGTGCAAGTAGGCCTACTGACTCAATCCACGTGACGTGTCGTGTTCAAGGCCGTACGCAGGAAGGGGGGGGGGCAAGAATATATTCAATAATTTAGGAGACACGCAAGCGATGGAGCGAAGCGACCGAGTGGGAGCATTTGCATGTTTAGAATTGAATTTGAACAATCTAGTGCACAACTGGGGGAAATTTGGTGAAATTCCCAATAAAAAGGTAAGGAAAAATAGGGGGAAAAAGCGGGGTTTTGAAAATTTCGGGGGGGGGGGTGAGCTGCCCCACCCTGCCCCCTACGTGCGTACGGCCATGATCGTGTTCAACAAGCACTGAACAAGCATGGAAATTTACCTTTGTAATGCCCACGATGCCTATATTGTTGCTATACGAAGTTGCCAGCGACCCCGAACCCCATGCCGCCGAGAACAACCCTCCGATCCCCTCTATACCGATACCTCGATTAACGGCATGAAGCGGTGGAGGAGGGGCTCCTGATAGCCTGGCACATGCGTAGTAATCACCAATAGATTCGATCATGGAGGAAACTACAGCAGCCATTATTCCCAGTACCCCACCTGCGGTGAACTTCGGACTACCCCACTGCCCTGTAAAATACAGAAAGGGATTGAGATTTACAACACCAAAGATTTCATTACATTTGGTTGATACTGTTTCGTCGTATCAGAAACGCCTTTAAGAGATGCCAAAGGCTTTTTCTTGTACACTGTTAGAACAGTTGTTTAAAAATCATTAGGTTGTTTAAATTATGAACCTACCAACTTTTGTTTTAAAAATTTTGTATGTAAAACATGGGGATCTTCTAAACAACTATTGGTAGCTTCATATTTTAAACAACCTTATGATTTTTAAACAACTGTTCTAACAGTGTAAATCAAATAAAAAAGAAGGGGAAAAATCCAGAAGGAAGGTAACAGTAAATCCGAAACAACAGTCAACCTGTCACAACTGGATTATTTTTAAATTGTGTCATATTTTGTTCAGCGCTGGCTGCGCAAGATATAAATTTAGGGCCGTTTTGCCCTAATGCCACGGTTTGTTTCACTTCAGTACTTTCATAGGATGCGTTTGATGGGAATGCAATCAAGAGAGGATGCTTTTCATTGAATTTCTTAAGATTATGATAACCCTTAGCATAATGATGTAAGGCACTCTCTACTGTAAGCTGCATTCAGATGAGGGACACAGGTTTGTTAAAGGCTGCACTCAATCTAAATTCAACCTTTCTACAAATTGCAAATATACAGTTTCTAGTATAGTGTTTTACTGCAAACTTCATGATATAATATCTTTATGCTACACTTTTCTTGCAATCATAGATATTCAGTCATGAAGTGAGGAAATTAAATCAACGTAAAGAGACCATCAATTACGGTTTGCCTTTACCGGGATACGGTGCATAAAACCAATTTGTATTCGCAAGGCCTTCGATTCGAATATCTGTACGTGCCAGGTATCCAATAGCCTCCGGATCATCCTTGAATACATTTGTAACCGTAAATATGTAGCAGACCAACCAGGCAATGATGATGGCAAGGAATATCTGCAGAATGTAAAAAGGGGTTTAGATTATTATTTTGTTCAGTATTGTATACATGACAAGAAACAACATGAAAGCTTAACAAGAAGATAGGCCTTTATGATATAACTACTTCGAATCTCAGATGCACTTCTCGGGACTTCTTGTCGTAATCAAAAACAACTAAAAAAAATAAAGATCGGTCATGTGTCATAATAGATTAGGTTTCGTCAAAGCAAAGCATGTATGGCACGCCATGTCTCGAGGGAACCAACTTATTGTATTATGCAGAAGTTGCATGTTCTAAATCAGATTATAATGTTATACCAAGAGAAGGTAATATCTGAAAGTATTATGTATAAGGCTGTTAATTATGTATAAGGCTGTTAATTGGTAATAGTCAATGATAATAGTTTGTTACTTTACTAGTTCTTCGCCAAGGCGTATGGGCGCAATTTCTCCATTGTGGCCGAATTAAGTCACTTTCTATTTTCTAACTGTTGTAAGCTAACATAAATGTAACCATTCAATAATGGAAACCTCATTGCCCAATTAAGAGGCTGCGGTAACACATCTGTAGCGATGTTACCAGTGCAGTCGATGTGGTGTGGGGTATATTGTAGCTCTGTTGCAGCTTCCAGTCTAGCGCCCTCACCTCGTCAACGACTGTAGTCCTTGTCACATACTGTATATCATACTAATCGTTTTAGATAGCTTTTAAATCTATCATTAACCTCTTATCATACTAATCGTTTTAGATAGCTTTTAAAGCTATCATTAACCTCTTACACAACTGACGTAATATTTTTAAAAGAGGCATATCTGCGGCTTTTCCATGAACAGTTGCAATTAACTCCTCTTTTCGTTCTTTCTTTTCTGATTGCTTGCTTGCGTATCTTGATATTAGAGCGAATAGCACGAATAATCACGACCAACAGCTCTCTGACTTAGGAGATGGATACTAACATTTTACCATTTTAATGATGACCACTATCAACATCATCTTCACCAAAAGTCGCGCGTGACTATCCGAAGCCTGCGCCAAACCTACGAAAGTGACTGGCGCTAATAATCTGAAGAGATTGAGGAGCGCCATCACACCAAGAACCTACCAACCAACCAGCATTTGTACTCACGGGAAAGGCCTTGAAAACAGGGAATCGAAGCAGATACATTCCCCTTTCTCTTGTAAAACCAATGCAAGGGATGTGTATACCATCGATGTACTGGGAGAATAGCAAAATAAGCACCATCGTCCTTCAGAAGGTGAAATAAGCGGGGAAAAAAAAGAAGTAAGGCCTACTATACGGAGGTGTGAACGTATCAAATCACTCTCCCGGCATGCCTGGGCACGCCGTTTATTTAAAATTGTGTAAGAAAACTTTTCCACACAGTATATTGAATTGACCTAGTTCTACTTCACACACCAGTAGACATAGGTTTAGGTAGAATAAAAAAGCTACAATTTATCCTTACGTGTTTTAGATCTCATCGTAACTCCACAATCTAACATTGTAAATGCAGAATGAGGCTTAAGAACTCTTGATGTTTGTGTTGAACAATCTTAAAATACACAGGAGATCTGTTGAACTTACAAGCCAGAGATTCCCCATTGTTCGCTTGCCTGAGTTGTGACGAAGTCAAAGAGAGAGAGCCCGATCAGTCCGATCGTTGGGCCTATTGTTAGTGGGCCAATCCTTCCCAGGAGAAAGCCGATGATTCCAGAGAAACCTACGAAAACTTCAAAAAGGGACGCTAAGAGGGCGCCTCCTTGAAACTGGAGAGAAAAAAACAAACATAGGATTATAGCCTAATATCTACCTTTTTGATAATTACTGAAAAAAATCATATTAGGCCTATGTGTGAAACCCATAAAACTAATTTAAGCGCAAGCGCACTGTCTTTTCGACATTAAAATAAAATGACCTTAGATAACAATAATGCCACGCTAGGATTCGAGCCGACATCCCTTCGACTGAAAGTCAAGTGACAGGACCACTACACACGACACCTCCAGATATAATGCTAGGAGTCCACTGGGCCGGCGCCAGTTCGCGCCAGTTCGCGCCAATGCAATTTGCTGTGGCGCCTAGTGTCGCCAATAAGGTGCCTAGTGGCGTGCAGTGGCTCAAACTGCCTCCCAACTGGCTCGTGGTGGCTCGTAACGGCGCCAAATTTGATGCTAGGAGTCCACTGGGCCGGCGCCAGTTCGCGCCAGTTCGCGCCAAAGACTATGTGATTGGCGCGTAGTGGCTCGCTGTGGCGCCGAATTAATGTCCGCTCGGCATGTTGTGTGTCGCCAAGTGGAATAAACTAGGTGTCACATGGCGTGCGCCATTACATTCCAGTGGATTCCAATAGGCGGATTGTTTGCGCCATTTGGTGCCACTTGGTGGACACTTCGCGCTGATTGCTCGATGCAAGTGGCGCGACGAAAATTTTAAACATTTTGAAATTTCCTTGCCGCCAAATTCAAATTTGGCGCCGTTACGAGCCACCACGAGCCAGTTGGGAGGCAGTTTGAGCCACTGCACGCCACTAGGCACCTTATTGGCGACACTAGGCGCCACAGCAAATTGCATTGGCGCGAACTGGCGCGAACTGGCGCCAGCCCAGTGGACTCCTAGCATGAATTTGGCGGCAAGGAAATTTCAAAATGTTTAAAATTTTCGTCGCGCCACTTGCATCGAGCAATCAGCGCGAAGTGTCCACCAAGTGGCACCAAATGGCGCAAACAATCCGCCTATTGGAATCCACTGGAATGTAATGGCGCACGCCATGTGACACCTAGTTTATTCCACTTGGCGACACACAACATGCCGAGCGGACATTAATTCGGCGCCACAGCGAGCCACTACGCGCCAATCACATAGTCTTTGGCGCGAACTGGCGCGAACTGGCGCGAACTGGCGCCGGCCCAGTGGACTCCTAGCATAAACAAATAATTGAAAATTTCGAGGATCCAACAATTGCGTCAGCGACAGGTAGGCCTTTCTTTCGTGTCTAAAATATGGGGTTAGGCTGAAGGTCGCAATTTTGTTTCAGGTAAGGTTTAGGGTTACCATGATTAAGTTAAGTTATATGGGTTTTTTACGGGGGAGTTGCTGCGGGTAGATGAGCAACCATTAATTCTGGAAAAGGGCGTACAGTCAAATTTCTGACGAACGAATAAGTGTCAAAGGACGCATCGCAATAGAACCATTACATGAATTGCTCTTTTGGTGCACTCTCAACCCTATCTAAAATAGCAGGCTATGAAATTTTAATATGTACGTCAATATTTACAATGGTTTGGTAGCAAAAATGCACCCCAGTCATAAACGATCTGAATTACCTCTTGGATTCGATGAAGGAACTCTGCTCGCGCTTCTTCTCTTGTCGTATTACTCCCGTTTACAGCTACTGTACGTGAACAAACAAGAAAAAAAATGATATTAACCCATCGACTACGTATTAAGTTTATTCGAAAAAAGTAGCCAACGAGTTCAAATACAAAGACCAAATACCAGGCAACCAACGAGAGAGACACATGGCGAACAAGAAAACCGATCTATAAACATGCAAACACAATCGGTCAGTTGGATCCTATCTGGCATTAGTGTAGACAGGTCCTCATACCGGGGAGGGATGATTAACCCATTCGTACATTATTTTTGAACACACACACATATATGAGTCCACCTTAAAATGTGGGGGATGCATCCCCCATCCCCCCACTATCTACGCTCCTGCTGTCTAGAGTCGGTTAGTGTGACTGAGATTTTGGGTATAAAATGCATTCCAAAATAATGCATCTCTCGATGAATAAGTTCAATTCTTAGTATTTTCACGATGGCATAAAATTTTATGTATCAATCCTTAGGGGAGATATCATAGAACGAGAAAAAAGAAACTAGCAAAATGTGGAAGTTTGTGTTGCCGGAACACTTGGAAAACCAAGTATCATGTGTTTTAGGAAGTTAAAATGTCCTAGAAGTAGCTGTTCGAGGATGATAGTCATGATAGTGGTCCTTTGAAAAAGTTTTCAGGGGTTCATTGATATCACATTCTTAAAAAGTAGTTATCTGGAATGGTTGTCCGAAATTGTAGTCTAGGGATGGTTGTTCGAAATTTCAAGCATGTCAGGTCGCGGTTGTGCTCTATGTACATCTGTTTACATGGTTTATCAGTCCTTTTTCCCCACAAAGATCGAACACGATTGTAACTTCATTGTTAAGGTTGGGGGTCGGAAAGGGTCATATACAAGACGAATTACCTTCAACGTTTGGACATTCTCTATGGAGAGAGAGAAGCGTAAAAAGTGGCAGAACAAGCACAAACGACGGTCCCTGAACGATTGGTAACCTGAAGAAATAACGTAAAACTCTAGTAAATCTTACATATTGTTATCTCGCGTTGATTCTTTTTAACAGATGAAATTCATGCCTATTGCAAATTTCCAAATTTATTGTGATGAAGGTCAAACTAATACGGTAGTAAATTCCTGGTATGAAAATTATGTTAATACTATAAATTTGTAATGTAAAATAATACAGATATATCCTACTAAGTGATACGTGTAGCCTGTATAAGTAAATACATAACTGGCTTACTACAAACCTTACCTTATTATGACCCCAATTCATGGAGTTTGAAACCTTTCAGTGGCCCTTGTTCAATAAACTAAATAAACCAAATTTAAGCAACACATTAAGCAAGAAATTTGAAGAAAAAAAATAAGAAATTACTGAGATTTCAGAAGTTGTTTTCACACATCTGCACATTGGTGCATAATTGTATATTTACGAAAACTATAGTGTTGCAGATATCTTTTAAAAAATAGACCTACAACCTCACATTCTTAACCCCTCTACAGACAATGCTTGGGCGTACCTTTGTACAAGTAAGTTGTACGGCGGTGTCTGAAAATATGTGATAGCCCCCCCCCCCCTCCCCCCCCCCCCCGCTCCTCATTAAAATTCTTGCAATGCTATCGTGACCATAATTATGCGCCTCGTGTACAGTAAAGTGCCACAAAGAAATTTACCTTAAGCATGTTAAGTTTAACGTAGATGCTTTGCAAGCTGGCTCAGGCAAGCATTATACCGAATACATGTGACAAAGGAAGAATGACTGGGCAAGGATTTCTTTTGTAAGGAGAAGGGAAGCTTCGGCGCCATTCCTTTTACCATCCATACAGACCCTCTTTACAGTAACCCTCTTGTTACTGTTGTTTTACATTTATTTGAAAATTGGGTTCGAGTAAGCTGCCTTAACCGGGGGCGAATTTATCGACACTTTTTTTTTAAACACTTTTACACAGAGTTTACATATCCTACCGAACGCCAAATGTTGCTTGAATAAAGGTCTGCAGTGCCGTCACCAAGAAGGTGGAAGAGACGAGTTTGGAGATGATTTCGATGTCGCCCTCGATGCAGAGGAATGGAGCGAGGATCAGAGGGGTGATGAAGATGAAACTGAACATACCCAGATAGTGCTGGAACAACAGAAGTGGAAGAACTGTGAGTTCTGGGAAAGGTGAACAATGAATTTGTGACCCTTGTCATTCTTTTCGTGTTAGTTTGGAAGAGCGTGCAGAATAGCATGATGGTAAACTTTTCCTGATGAACATTTTCCCTGCAAGGGGTGGCCTTTATTAAAATGCCCTCATCGTTGACATTATGATGACAAAATCGGGCCAAACGTTTATACCTCATGTGAGTGAGCGGGGTGTGTGTGTGGGGGGGGGGGGGTAGCATTCTGTGCTCATTTCTGTCGGATGGAGTAAATTTCTTATTTTGGAGATTCCAAACCTTACACTAGACATCAAATTTTTATGTATGGCAGAGTGACCTAACTTCGAGCAGGTCCAAACTTCGCGCACAGGGCCATATCTCAAAAACTAGAAAAGATTGTGAAAAACTGGTAGCACCAACGGAAAGAGCACCCTAAAATTACCCATTTGGCAAATTTGGCAGGGTTTTGCGTTCGTTCTGACAAAAACTGGACTTGTCGACAAGGGTCTAGAATTCCTCTTTTCGAGAGACGATCATCAAAATTGTAAGTAAAATGTGGTATCAAATTATTCAGAGGCATTTTGTCTTCCTAGTAATGCAATTATCTTACCTTTTATGGATCTCTATTTTGTATTAATCACTTGAAAATTGGAGTGCGCGAAGTTAGGTCTCTTTATTTTTGTAAAACTTTTCCAGGTCCAGAGCGGTGCGATACGACATCGAATTTTGCGATCGCGATATCTCGGGAATTCTTCGTAAATAACATGTTCTTCTTACGCCCATTTGAAATCTAAAATTTTGCTTTGCTTTTGGTGTCATTTAAATCAGAATAATTTTTGGTAAAAATTGAGAAATTATGGATCAAAAATTGCCTTCATTAAAAAATTAAAATGTGCGCGAACTATGGTCCCCCCCCCATCATACCATATACCCAACCTTTCCATACAGCTTGGAGACAATTTCTTTCACTCACCTTCCCCTTAAAGTGATTACACAATGGTAAGAAAAAAATTGATATATGATCGAGAATAGAATTTTAAGAAAAATAACATTAAAAATTTGATGATTTTCAAGCGGAATCAATGCATTTTGGCTAATTTTCTCATAAAAAGTCAAGAGATGACCAAAAAATTTGAGTATGAGGTATGACGTAAAAATGGGTACCCAGCTTCGCGCATTGCAGTTGTGCTGCGCGCTAGACTGTACAACATGTATTATACCTTGCGCGCATTTTGCTAGAATTGCGCGACAAGGTACCCACTTTGACGTCATTTTGACGTCAAAATGGGTACCCAGTTGAAACTGGGTCACAGCTGAGGGGTCAAAAATATCCTGAAATCTTACCACATTTGGGGGTTTCCTTGGCAACACGACTTTTAAAAAAATTTTAGGCAGATGATTTTCTGCTAATAAAATCATGCTCTTTTAAATGAACTAACATTGTTTCAGCACTGGGTACCCCCTTTAATGTAGGAGAAAGAGGTATAAGTCAATCTAGCTTCCCGGCCCTTATCCATAAAATCTGAATTAGCCCATTCAGCCATAATCTTAATTGAGACTTATAATACATTGTGAGAAAAATTATTCTGTACTGTCTGTGCAATTTTTTTTTTACTCGGGATTTTTTAATCATTGCACATGGAGCGTCATTCAGTAGCCTTATACCTAGACTAAAATAATCCCTGAAAGGAATTTTGTTCATGTGTCCATGATTCAATTATTCGCTTTTTGAAAAAGGCCGTTCACTCAAGCATGGCTAGTCGAAGAGCCTGTCAGTCGTTGACTCAGTACTGCTTCATGTAATTGACACCTTGTTTGCAACCGACATCAAAAGGAAAATAGGAATTAAAATTTGCTCCGATATTTAGAAAGATTAAGATACATGGGCATTTTCAAAATTCTTCTCTGTGACATGACTTGTCACAATGTTGCAATACAAATACTAATACGATTAGTCATACAAAATATAAAAACCGTGCCCTCCGTTAAATTTTTGCCCATGGACTGATTATGTTTTTATGTGGGACATATACGCTTCCTTTAAATGCAAACTGTGTTTTGCCGCGATCAAGAATTATCAACATCCCCTAAATTTTTGATATGAGGTGAATTGCAACTGTTCCTCCCTTAATAAAAGGGTTTCAAAGAATGGTCGTATCGAGTTATACGTTACTGGTTACAAAAGGAACTATAAACATAATAAACTATACAATTATTTTATTTGTTCATACTTAAGTAATGAACTTTTAAATGGCGGCGTTCAAATTTAACGACTCACCTGCAATGCTAACATAATGGTAGCATGCCAAGGTGGTTTGTCATCCACGCTGTACAGCAGTCCTCCGCTCCTTTGTTTTTCTTTGTGGATGACTGCTCTTTTCTTCGCAGCTACTCTGATGATGCCACGTGATTCTTCTTCTCGTTCTTCGATCATTCCATCTTCACTCAAACTGGTATGAGATATGGCTGGGATTTCCCACTCTTTTGGTCCATCTGCTGGTTCCATTTTTAAAAGATCTTTGTGGATGACTGCTCTTTTCTTCGCAGCTTCTCTGATGACGCCACATGATTCTTCTTCTCGTTCTTCGATCATTCCATCTTCACTCAAAATGGTATGAGATATGGCTGGGATTTCCCACTCTTTTGGTCCATCCGTTGGTTCCATTTTTAAAAGATCTTTGTGGATGACTGCTCTTTTCTTCGCAGCTTCTCTGATGATGCCACATGATTCTTCTTCTCGTTCTTGGATTATTCCATATTCACCCAAACTGGTATGAGATATGGCTGGGATTTCCCACTCTTTTGGCCCATCCGCTGGTTCCATTTTTAAAAGTTCCATCATTAAAGCTGGCTATGACTGCTGTCTTAACTCCAGTGCCTTTCAGAATGATTTATTTTTCATGTGTGCTGTGCCTTTATCGCTATATAGACCACAAAGGCCAAGGTTCATGACATTAGACCTTTGATATGCTTGAGGGGGGGGGGGGGGGGGGAAGGTTTATAAGAAGCGATGTCAATTGTATGGCTTTTCGGGATCGATCTAAAAGGAGAATGCAACCCAGACATCAGTGTGCTTTCAAGTGAATGAAGAAAAACGAGAAAGGGTAGACAGTAAAAGTTTAAGCAAGATCGGACAGTCTATTCAAGAGTTGTGAATTTTGAAAGTTTAAGTAAATTATTATTATGGGGGTCCTTTAAGATGGCAACTCCATCAGAATATTTGATGTCATCACGGACAACTCTCCATTCATTTTATTTAATTTTACTGAAAAAAGACCGTTCACTCTAGCATGGCTAGTCGAAGAGCCTGTCAGTCGTTGACTCAGTACTGCTTCATGTAATTGACACCTTGTTTGCAACCGACATCAAAAGGAAAATAGGAATTAAAATTTGCTCCGATATTTAGAAAGATTTAAGCAGTGGCGGCACCAGGATTGTTAAAGTGGGGGGGGGGGCAAATGGAGGGCAAAAGAAAATGTTGGGGGCAGGGGCAGTCAATAATTTTTTGCGTGTATGGAAAAATCGAGCTTGAAGCGCGAGTTTTAGTCGCCAGCGTAAATCCACCTTGAGGAGTGGGGGGGGGGGGATAATTGAATTTTTGGACGATTTTTTTTCCCCTCTTAGACACATTTTGATCAATATCAATTTAGGGAGCGAGCGAATAAAAAATAACCGCTTTTTGGGTTTTTAATCGCATTTTCAAATAAATGTTCTGAAATATGACGAGCGAGCCAAAAATGGCCACTTTTCTTGTCTTCAATCGCATTTTAGAAAAGAAATTATAAAATATGACGAGCGAGCCAAGCGAGCGAGCCAAAAATAACCCCTTTTGGGGGTTTTCAATTGCATTTTCAAATAGAAATTCTAAAATATGATGGCTGTTTATGATGTTTATCTATCTGTTTATTTATGTTTATGATATTCAAAATTTTTACCAACTGATAAATCAAAATATATTTTCCTCCTTAAAAAGTGAGGGGGGATATTTGTACACACCATCCCCTCCCCCCTCTTCAAAAAATGGAGGGATAAGATATATCCCCACCCCCCCCCCCCCATTTTTCTGTTACACTTGATATAGAGAGAAATTTTTGTAAAATCAGGTTATAATGCTTAATGGAGCAAAGGTATTGATCAAAACTAAAGCATGAACTGAACATTTACATTACAAACTAATAGTGTGCGAGGAAGCCAACAGCGACTGAGAGAAAAATTTTCAACTTAAAATTCAAGTTTTGAAGAGCGGAAAATGGTATTTTAGAGCACTTCACAGCTTGAATATGATGCTTATGACATCTACATGTACTTATTAATACAAATTACTGTATAATTTTTCTTTTCAGTCCTCAAAATTTCTGGGGGGGGGGCAGCTGGGGGGGGGGGCAAAGCTTCTGAGTGGGGGGGGGGGGGGGGGAAATGCCCCCCATCCCCCCCCCCCCCCCCCCCTTGGTGCCGCCACTGGATTTAAGATACACAAACGTGGGCATTTTCAAAGTTCTTCTCTGTGACATGACTTGTCACCATGTTTCAATACAAATACGATTAGTCATACAAAATATAAAAACCGTGCCCTCCATTAAATTTTTGCCCATGGACTGATTGTGTTTTTCTGTGGGACATATACGCTTCCTTTAAATGCAAACTGTGTTTTGCCGCGATCAAGAATTATCAACATCCCCCAAATTTTTGATATGAGGTGAATTGCACCTGTTCCTCCCTTACTAAAAGGGTTTCAATGAATGATCGTATCGAGTTATACGTTATTGGTTACAAAAGGAACTATAAACATAATAAACTATACAATTATTTTATTATGTTAATAGTTCCTTTTTCAATGAATGATCGTATCGAGTTATACGTTATTGGTTACAAAAGGAACTATAAACATAATAAACTTTACAATTATTTTATTTGTTCTACTTAAGTAATGAACTTTTAAATGGCGGCGTTCAAATTTAACGACAAATAAATATCGAAGTGCAAAATTGTCACCTGCAATGCTAACATAATGGCAGCATGCCAAGGTGGTTTGTCATCCACGCTGTACAGCAGTCCTCCACTCCTTTGTTTTTCTTTGTGGATGACTGCTCTTTTCTTCGCAGCTACTCTGATGATGCCACATGATTTTTCTTCTCGTTCTTGGATCATTCCATCTTCACTCAAACTGGTATGAGATATGGCTGGGATTTCCCGCTCTACTCTGATGCTGCCACATGATTCTTCTTCTCGTTCTTCGATCATTCCATCTTCACTCAAACTGGTATGATATATGGCTGGGATTTCCCACTCTTTTGGTCCATCCGCTGGTTCCATTTTTAAAAGATCTTTGTGGATGACTGCTCTTTTCTTCGCAGCTTCTCTGATGACGCCACATGATTCTTCTTCTCGTTCTTCGATCATTCCATCTTCACTCAAACTGGTATGACGTATGGCTGGGATTTCCCACTCTTTTGGTCCATCCGCTGGTTCCATTTTTAAAAGATCTTTGTGGATGACTGCTCTTTTCTTCGCAGCCTCTCTGATGTTGCCACATGATTCTTCTTCTCGTTCTTGGATTATTCCATATTCACTCAAACTGGTATGAGATATGGCTGGGATTTCCCACTCTTTTGGCCCATCCGCTGGTTCCATTTTTTAAAGTTCCATCATTAAAGCTGGCTATGACTGCTGTTTTAACTCCAGTGCCTTTCAGAATGATTTAGTTTTCATGTGTGCTGTGCCTTTATCGCTATCTAGACCACAAAGGCCAAGGTTCATGACATTAGACCTTTGATATGCTTGAGGGGGCATGTTTATAAGAAGCGACGTCAATTCTATTACATAACACTCGTACAAGTCTTCAGAGGTTAGCATATCCCAGGTGTTCAGGCAGTGGAATCACACAAAGGAATTCAAAGTAATTTAAAATTCAAATGAGGTATTGGCCGAACCCCTATAAAAGGCCGGCGTCTCGAGTGGTATTCATCTTTTCCTTGTGTGATGGCAGTGACGGACAGACCAGACCAGATGTATCTTCTACAATTCAACGAGCTGGAGCCAGTGGGCTGTTCTCCCCAGGTAGGTATAGCAAGGAGCTGGTGGCTAGAGAACAGCAGCTCAACTTGCCTTGTCTTTGTGACTCGGCTTATGGACTGGGCGCGGCCCTGTTCCAATACATCCAGACATGCTCGGCATGCTGGTCGTATAGAGACTTGCAACACTCGCACCTCCATGGGTAGGCCTGATGCTGGACGTACTTCAGAAAAAGTTTGCTGGTGTTGCCTTGCATATCTTGGCGACATGGCTCAGCATGAACGTGGGCGAAGCCCCGTTCCATTTATTCCAGAATTGTGTAAAAGGCTGGATTTACATGCAAGCAAAGTGACATTCCCTCCACTGAACTCCTTCCACAACCTTTCTATGTGGACCTTATGTCAACCTGGCGACTGAGTTTTGGGATCGGTATCCGATTCTTCTCTTCTGATTTGTTTTTCAGATTCCCTACTTTTTCATCATAGATGAAATAGACCACTACAGTATACATGGCTGTACACTGTAAAAATGGTTAAAAAAAAAAAATAAAAAAAAAAAAAAATGCCAGTTCATCAAACTTATTGGTATAATTGACCGAAAGTGCGGTTAAAGCGAATTGATGCTTTCTACTCAAAGGAAAGTGTGAACTGGCCTGGATATCCACGTATGCTCGTATGCATGGCCCAACAATTAAAAACCAACCAAACAAATAAACGCCCTAACTGAAAAGGGGTAATGAATATGAGCTACAGCTCATTAAAATGTTCCAGTTTTCCACTCCTTTCCTTTCAGGGAAAACTATACGAGAATTGAATTAAGCTTCAATCAAAATGAAGGCCATGTACTCTTCGTGAACTTCTCGGTGTTTGCATTTATGTTTTGCACATCGAGCAATTCTGCAGTTACAAAGTATCGGGGAATCATACCAGAGAAATGATGGGACCTTTCCAAAGTCCAATTTGAATCCTCAATACGGGATTTGTAGCCACGTCAAAGACGGTGAAAATCCTAGCCAGTGAAATAAAATAATCACAGATGTACATGCGTGACTCGTACAATTAATGTGTATGTGACAAAGATTCGCTATTCATGATAAAGAACGTACACCGTCAAATAGTAAACCAAAATAGTCAATGTAGAGAGTCGATATGTAATATTCAAACGCACGGATCTCCATGCTACCAAAAAAGCTAGCTATATTCCTGTTTCTTTGTCATGAAAACCTTGTTTTCGCACATGGTGTAATGACTGAGGAAGATTCTCTTAGATGGACCACCAACACAACCTTTGGATTTGCTCACATAAGTCTAAAACTTTCAAAGGGAGACTTTGTGATCTGCAATTATATTCTCCTTTGGAGAAATAGGCATGATTATGAGCTATGGCTCAATAGTCTTAATTGAATCTACTGTCATGAATATTATTCAAGACATATTATGACGCACAGCAGAGGCAGACCATTGTACTGTTCATGGAGCCACTCCAAATTAAAGAGAAAAAAACTGAGAAGAAAACGTAAACTCATTTTTATTAAACCTTTCAGATTTATAAAGTTCTGATTACTTCAAGAGATGTATTACTTAACATTATGAAGCTTTGAGATGTAAGCTTTTCAATGCCGTGATTCTTAGAAAGTAAATAGATAAATAAGGCCTTCTTCAAGTTGCCAATATACTACCGCGTTCAACGCTTAATTCTCGTTGGCTACGGTGATGTGGTGTCCATTTTTAAAGCAACATCCATGAAAGGGCATACCTTTGATATTCCCTCAAATAATTCATCCGAGATAACATCTTGAATGTGTTATCACCTGCACTGCATGCATTGAAAAGGATTGGCTAATATCCTAAGCAACAAAAAAGCCCTTGTTGGTTAACTCACTAAAAATCAATACAATGACATGCATTCTGTCATAATATGGTTTGGAAAGTGCAACCATGCACTGTACTATTCTAATTTCACTGAACCAAACACTGAAATTTCGAGATCGTAAGAATGCTTATATCGTCCATTCACAACTGTTTCTCTTAAGCATGTTCGGAATACCTTTGTCGTGTTCTATTCGTGAGCGAAAGAAAATTTTCGAACACTTGCATCATTCAAAAAAAAAAAAATCTCAAACATGTTGAATGCTTGTTCTGTGTGCGACCTGCGTCTATGGTACTCAAAACAATTATCCAGAGCTCGTGGCTTTTAATTTCGCCACTGTCTCCAATGCATTATCAAACAAAGGGAGAATACTTGAATTTGTATACCCTTGATTTTAATGCAAGGTACTTGACCTCTGTAGGCATATTTTGACGTCTTTCATTTCATTTTATCACAGAGAGACTTGCTCCAGCCAATTATACATGAATGGTTTCCAAGCAAGTTGAGTTTGTCTTATTATTGGTGGTACAAATACACTACTGCTGCTTAGCTTGCAGAGTGTAGTTTATGTTATAACGTTACCCACTGATGATATCCATTCATCACATAATTTGAGTGGGTACAGCGATCCGTTCGTATAATTTTGCAAATATTAACTGCTCACTGAATGATAACCACAATGATTAACATTTTGACTCGATAATGATCACACGCTAAGTCTGACATTGGCAATTTTGTGTGAAAGAATGATATCGTTGGACTCGAAAGGAAAATTATACGCTTTCACAGTGTTTGAATGTTTTCTGCTTGTAAACAACAGCAGCAACAACAATAACAACATGATGATGATTTTAATCAGCTATTGTTTGATCTGTTGATCATGGTTTATTGTACATACGGTATGTTTTTGCATCGAGATGAACAGATGAAAGAAATAGCTTATCTTTTGCAACGAGATGATTCATTGCATTGCTGCTTCGTTTTTCCGGAACATATTTCCTCTTAATATCAGTTCGGTAGATACTTTGGATTGTTTGAAATCAAACTTGAAAACGGTCATTCTTTCTCTTTTAGTCAGTTTCATCATGCGCCTTGGAATGTTTTTGATGCGATATACATGGCGCAATACAAGACAGTATAAATCTTATGACATCACTCAAGAATAGTCATTCTGACGGGTTACTCTTTTATTGTGGAGAGTCTTCTTTGTGTTCTCAACACATATCAGACTGAAATGACCATGTGCGTCAAAGCCGTCAATCCGTTTCATAATTTCAGATGGACTCTGTCCAAAAACTAATTGCTGACAAGACCAGTTGGTGCAAGAAACTTGCTTATTTTCAACAATTTTCCTTGCTTCCGACACACTTTAAATGTTATATATTCATCATTCTCTTGTTCGTCTGTGAAAATATTTTACAGCAAGAAAAATAATCATTTGAATTATGATTCGTGCAAGCAAAATATTCGTGTACAGTGATACTGTATCAAAATAATCACAAAATACCAAAAGGAGCTTAAACAAAAGCACTTAAACCCAAGTGCCGAAAGTTACAATGAATTCTACTTTGCTCATTTTGAGCCCCCACTGATAAATAAATTTTAAAAAAGACCACTCATCTTATCTGTCGGATAATGATACGGCAGTATTTCCTGCTCTAGACATTCCTAGTTCACCCTTTTTGTTTTAAAAAACGTCGGTACTTTAAGTTGCCTTGATTCAGGGGCCTTTCTTTGCTTGAACAAATAAAGCAGTCTCGCTTGTCTATGATATGAGAGTATTCTTAGAAATTTATCTCATATTCCACTGAAAGGAGATCTTAATGACAAACATAGATGTTTGTATCTTTCGTTTTGCAGATCATCTGTGCAGTCGTTGATTTGAAGGTAGTCATTAAATACATTTTCAGACATGAATGAACCAAGATTTCAGATGTTCGCAACAAAATTTCTTCATTAAAACTGCATAAGGAAAATTAATTTATGAATATGATTTGGTCAATCGTAATTATACGATAAAATTGATATCACAAAATCACAATTTTGTTTTGCGAAAGCTGTCATCAATATTTGATGTGAATGGAGATTATTACTTTGGAATAAGAATGTAGGCGTCAAACGAATACATTCCATATCACCCTTTTGTTTCGTTAATTGAACTCAACGGCATGTATTTGCGGGAATCAAAATGATAAGAAACGCCAAATACGAATTACCTTATATCTATTGTGATGTATATTCTCATTACTTGTCAAAAGTAATCAACAATGAATCTACTAAGTTGTTAAACTCTTTGAGCATACTTCTCGCATCAGTGCACATTATCAAATTGAATACATAATTAACGTTCTCCTTGACCATTGTACAGTGAAACTGAAAAATAGATAATGTGCTTAAGTGATATCTATAAATGCAGTATCAGTACTGTACTGGAGAAAGCAGAATATAAAGAAAATATCAAAAGAACAATTGTAATTATTTCTCCTAAATTAATTGAACATGTATAGAGTTAAACAAATGAAAGGAATGATCTTGACACTTATCATTATGATTAAAATGAATCAGATGAACTTCATCATGTTCATAGTTTTAAAAGGGCAATCAAGTTTTCCATGTATGGAAATGCGTCATCTTCTGTGATTGGCTGCTTTGAAGATGCTAACCTCTGAAGACTTGTACGAGTGTTATGTAATAGAATTCCTAAATTATACAAATAATAATGAAGTATAATTAGAATTCTATTTAATTATAAGAAGTACAAGTCGAAGAGGTCCCGCCCTTTATTATCTTCTCACATTGTTTCGGTTTTCCCTCCCTGATTCACAGAAGTTGACAAACGGTTGCTTTTGTGTCTTCTCATATTTCCTCCAGGGGAAATGCGCAGTATTCTTTTATATTGTTTGCAAACAACTGTTTTCAGAGAATTCAATTGAATAAAATGTCCGCAATGTACTTTGTACATTTCGTTTCCCTTCAAGGTTTTGAACAACACATTGATTGACGGTTTACTATGAAAGAATCAAGTGTGAAATACAATGAATGATAATTCTTTCAAACAACACAAAATGATTCCTTTTGACAAGAATTTATTTTCATTTCTCCTTTTCTATTTATATTTTCACTTTGAAAGATGAATACCACTCGAGACGCCGGCCTTTTATAGGGGTTCGGCCAATACCTCATTTGAATTTTAAATTACTTTGAATTCCTTTGTGTGATTCCACTGCCTGAACACCTGGGATATGCTAACCTCTTCGACTTGTACTTCTTATTATTAAATAGAATTCTAATTATACTTCATTATTATTTGTATAATTTAGGAATTGTATGGCTTTTCGGGATCGATCTAAAGGGAGATCCATCAAATTGGTTTAAAGGAGAATGCAACCCAGACATCAGTGTGCTTTCAAGTGAATGAAGAAGAACGAGAAAGAGTAGACAGTGGAGGTTTAAGCAAGATCGGACAATCTGTTCAAGAGTTGTGAATTTTGAAAGTTTAAGTAAATTATTATTATGGGGGTCCTTTAAGGTGGCAACTCCATCAGAATATTTGATGTCATCACGGACAACTCTTCATTCATTTTATACGCAGTATTTAAAATTTTCTTCATTTTCAAGAAAAATAAAGATTCTTTTGATTTATTGCTTGAGTATGACATGGCTACATCAATTCTGCAAGTATTTTGGGAAGAATTATATTGATTCCTGACTTGAAATTTCATGTAAATAAATTATTTTGAAAAATTATGAACAAAATGTGAAAAGTTGTCCACAATGACATCACAAATGCTGGCAAGGTTGCCAACTTGAGGATCCCATAACAGGGATTTACTTAAACCTTCAAAATTCACAACTCTTGAAAGATTGTCCTTTTTTCCTCAGACTTTCACTGTTTACTCTTTAGTAAATAAATTATTTCGAAAAATTAAGAACAAATGTCAAAAGTTGTCCACAATGACATCACAGATGCTGGCAAAGTTGCCTACATGAGGATCCCTTAACAGGGATTTACTTAAACCTTCAAAATTCACAACTCTTGAAAGATTGTCCGATTTTCCTCAGACTTTCACTGTTTACTCTTTTTCTCGATAGGCTCCTTCATATTTCACTCTTGATTAATACTGCATGTACTTATATTTATATGGGGTACTTACCTTCTTTCATATTTTCTTAAAAAATTTACTATACCCTTATCTCGTTTGTACCTCTTATATTGCTTGTCTGTTTGTATCGTATACTTTCTACAAACTGTCAAGACGTTGTAAAATATTGTAAATGTGTGAAATATGAAAACAATAAACTGAAACTGAAACTGAAACTGAAAAAATCCAAAATTAGACTTAGAAATTATAAAAAAATAAGATTGATTTCTAAATCTGTTAGATCTAAATTTTTCAAAGAATTTTTTGGATCTGTCCCTGATTCAAGTCCAAGAAATTTAGAATGCACCTTCTCCCCCCCCCCCTCCCCCCCCTCTCTCTCTCTCTCTCTCTCTCTCTCTCTCTCTCTTTCTCGATCTATTTCATAATCTGCTTGTCTTTATACCGACTCTGAAATAGTTCAATCAAAGATATTGTCTAGTCGGAAATAGGGGTCACCGTGCACCATCGGGGAACATTTTTTAAACCAACTTTTATGTAATGCCTGAAGTGTCAATTTAATGATTTTTCATGTTCCCATTACCAAATCGTGTCCCATGGGGTTCAAAATCGACCATTTTGGCGGCCATCTTGGATTTTTAAAAATGAAAATGACGGATTGTCATATTTTTGGACCTGGACATCGTACAAACATAAATATACACATTTTTCAATATGATTTTGATAAAAGAAATCTATTGGAACCGTTATTTTCACAAATTGAGCAACAATGTTTGAGAAAAATGAAAAACTATTCCCAAATTTGCATATTTTTTGTCAAAAATTTGCATATGAATTAATATTTTTCATGAATGCATGTTTTTAGCATTAGGTTTGAAAAAGGATATGTTTTCGAGAATAGTGATATGTTTCATGACGGAATTCATGACCGCATTCGCACAATAGGAGGGGAAAAACACCAGTGTGTATTTTCCATATTTAGCAAAAATGTGCCAAAAGAGCGACTCTGTATATAGCGTAGCACGTACTTCTAAACCGGGAGCCAGAGGGGTTCATCTTAGCGAAAAGGTGCACTTTTTATGTACATGGCCGTCATCTACGGACAAAACTATGCAATAGGTAATGAACGTGGTGGGGGCGGTCAGGAGGGGCCCCCAAATAGGTCAAAAATTTGAGCTGGCTTGGTGAAAAGCGTAACTTCAAGAAACCTAGTGGGATTGTACAGCACGAGCCCTGAATAATGAATGACCACTGCCAGACATTGTAAATGATGAGTACGCCCGCCAGACGCCCCCAAATGTCGAAACGCCCTTTCATTAGTGTACAGTGATAAAATGGTAAGTTTAATTTAATGGGCTAGATAAGCAAAAACAAAGTAACCTGTTGAAAATTGGTGGAAATCGTTAAATACAAATCCCAAGCACCAACGAAATCGCTTTAAAAATATTTGGGGGCGTTTGGCGGGAACAACTTACCACTGAAAATGTCTGGCTGGGGTCATCCATGATACAGGGAGTCATGCTTTACAATTTCCATCCGGCATGTCCGGTGTCATGGGGTTTTGCGTACTTTCTTTTGCTAATCTAATTCAAGTTGTCATCTTCTGCGAAAGGCGCCTGGCTGGAATGCTCCCGAGGGAGTGGAGAAGGTGCATACATCTTGTGCGGGCAAACTTGAATCTGATGTCAGGGTAATAATATTTCTGAATTTAACGGGTTAGACACATCGCCGAAATGTATAAATCGCTATGATAAAAATCCAGAATATAATCATAATTATTATCCTCTCGTTGTCATGATTATTGTGCACTAACGAAATGGGTGTTCTAACGTTATTTTGGGGGCGCTTGGCGGGAACAACCTTACCACTGAAAATATTTGGCAGAGGTCGTCCTGTTCATCCATGATACAGGGAGTCATGCTTGTCAATTTCCACCAGGTTTCATGGGGTTACTTTTTTCGACTAATCTAGTTCATTGTCTCAAAGTTATCATCTTCTCGTTGTGCCCTTACGAAATGGGCGTTTTGAGATTATTTGGGGGCGTCTGTCGGGTACACACCAACACTGATAAAGTCTGGCGGAGGTCATTTATGTATTGAGTCATGATTTACAATTTCCACCAGGTTTCATGGCGTTAATATGTTTTTTAAATCTAGTTTATTGTCTTCAAGCTATCGTCTTCTCATTGTGCCCTTACGAAATGGGCGTTTTGAGATTATTTTGGGGGCACCTGGCTGGTACACCCACCACTAAAATTGTCGTTTATTTGTCTTCAAGTTATCATCTTCTCATTGTTTACTAATAAATGGGGGTTTTGAAATTATTTTGGAGGCATCTGGCGGGCTCACCCATCCATACAGGAAGTCATACTTCAAATTTCTACCAGATTTCATGGAGTTGCTTTGTGTTATTAATCTAGTTCATTGTCATAAAGTTATCATCTTCTCACAGTGCATTAATTAATGGGCGTTTTGACATTTTATTTTGGGGGCGTCTGGCGGGCTCAATCCACCACTGACATAGTCTGGTGGGGGGTCACTCATGCATGGATTCATGATTTACAATTTTCATCAGAGTTCATGGGGTAACTTTGTCTCGCTAATCTAGTTCATTGTCTCAGAGTTATCATCTTCTCACTGTGCACTATGATGGGCGTTCTGACATTCTTTGGGGGCATCTGGCGGGCACAACCCACTACTGGAAATGTTTGGCGCGGATTATTTATGACACAGAGGGTCAAGCTTTACAATTTCCACCAGGTTATAACAGGTTATTTCGATTTTCTAATCTAGCCAATTGTCTTAAACTTATCATTTTCTCTCACTGTACACAAATGAAAGGACGTATTGACATTTGGGGCGTTTTGCTATTAATCTAGCTCGTTGTCTCAAAGTTATTGTAATATCATAGTGCACTAATGAATGGATTATTGAAATTGATTTGTGGCGGGCACATCCCACCATTTACAAAGTCTGGCAGTGGTCATCGATTCAGGTTTCATGAAGTTACTTTTTTCGCTAATCAAGCTCAATATTTTGACCTATTTGGGGCCCCTCCTGACCGCCCCACCACATTGTGCACCAAAGACGTTCATTCCCTAAAGCACAGTATATTCCGTAGACAGTGGTAGATTATAATATATATACGGCCACGCACATGAAAAACCGGACTTTTATGCTAAGTTGAACTCCTCTGGCTCCCGGTTTAGAAGAATACACTATATGCTACATAGGCCTACATAGAGAGTCGCTCTTTTGGCACATTTTCGGTCAGTACGGAAAATACATACTGGTGTATTTTCCCTCCTTCTGTGCGAATTAAGTCCTGAATACCGTCTTGAAGCATATCACCATTCTCGTAAATATATCATTTTTCAAACCTAATGCTAAAAACAGGCATTCATTGTTGGTGTTTACAATGAAACAGAAAGATACTCATGCATATGCAAATATTTGACAAAAAGTATACAAATTTGGGCATGAATTTTCATTTTTCTTGATAACTATGGCTCAAATTGTGCAAATAACGGTTTCAATCGATTTCTCCTATCAAAATCATATTGAACAATGTATACATTTATGTTTGTAGCATGTTCGGGTCCAAATATACGATAATCCCTGATTATCATTAAAAATCCAAGATGGCCGCCAAAATGGTCGATTTTTACCCCATGGGACACGATTTAGCAATGGGAACATAAAAATCACTAAATTGACACTTAAGGCATTACAAAAAAGTTGGTTTAAAAAATGTTCCCCGATGGTGCACGGGAATCCGTATTTCCGACTAGACTAAAAGACGTGCGAAAGACTTGTTTAGTCTTCTGAAGAATATTCCTTTTTCATTAATCATAGCTGATGACATTCATATTTGATTCTGAAAATCGAATGTGCTTAATCTGAATGATTTGAAGCAGCCGTACTCTGAGTTATAGTCATATTGCACAACGATATCCTCCCCTACCCCTCCCCCCCCTCTCTCTCTCTCTCTCTCTATTTCTCTACTCTTCCATGTCTTCAGAGTAGAGATAAATAAACTGAACGAAAAGGAGATGCATTAAAATCATTGTTTAGTTTTGTAAGGATTATTCACTTTAATTAATCATAGATGATAGTACTCATGCTTGATCTTGAATAAAACTCCCTTCGTCTGAAGAGTTGCCCATGGTTAAAAGAGATGACACACTTATTCCCACTGAATTTAAAATCTGTATTTCATTTTTGTAAAAACGATCGAAAGAAACTAAATATGTATTTCACCCCGAAAATAAAGTTTTAAAATCAATTTTTTTAAATGCTATTTATCAAACTGATGAAGCTTTGCTTCAGCGGTAAAAAATGCAAAATTTACAGTGAGTGAATGTAACAAATAATCATAGAAATTCAATAATCAAGATGAATAGCGATTTCAAAAATAACAGTGAATAGTTTGTAAATTATCGTATGCAGAAAGAGGAAATATTATTAATTACAGCGAAGATATATAATAGTTTCAAAAAGCATATGGATTACAGTCTTAAAACATAATCTTAATGTATATGCGAAGCAGGGTACAAAATGTCAACATTGTGATGGGGCAACCTTGAAAAGTTGACCGGTAAATATGTTTCGACGAAATAGCAGTTTCATGTAAATGAGTGTTGATGAGAAAATTAAAACATAAAAGAGACATGATAGTAATCTATAAAAATTTAGATAGCTACTACAATGGGCGCAAGTCCTGTCTTGGGGACAGAACTTTTGAGAAGGGACGTGATATAAACTTCCCTCCCCCTTCAAGATTTGTAAACCTTAAACTCCGTGGAGAAAATTTGGAATAGAAATACAAGGGAAATAAGAAATCAGTCACATTTTGCATGCTTGCTTATCGTAGAATTTGGGAGTTTAAGTAAAGTTACCAGGAAAACGGAGATGACTGTTGGGGTATTTGAGATGCGTCCCCCTAACATTAAACTGCACACAGATTTTCATCCATGCCACTTACTGGTGCTAAAGATAACATATACTCCTGTTGAGAAAGGTCCATCCGGGAGGTGCGAATAATAAAAATAATATACAAACAAATTATGCCGAACCAACAGTTCTTGTGGTTAAAGGAAAAGAAAATTTTCCGGAATCTTTTTACCACTGTACAAAGGTAACAAGTAAGAATAGACAAATTCAGTGACATTTGTAAAGCCTTATATCAGCGTATATATAATCGGAGATTTTTCTGTACATTCCTTTTCACCAAAATATCAATACAATTATATCTTTACGCCCAGCTTTCTGGTTTAATGATAAGCTTACACACATTTAAATACAAGGTAAACATTTGATACCAGACAATAGTAGACATAAGTGTAATAATAGTGCCATTTTTTATTTTTTTTTTTACAAATGTACAAAGGCATCAACTACGAGGAAATCGTAAAAAGTTCAAGTTTAGTGACATTATGACCTTATGATTTGTAACTTTCCACCAAAATATCAATATGATTATGCCCATATTACGCAAAATATATCTGATGTAACGGTCAGGTGAATTACAGTTAAATACAAGCTTTACATTTGCTACTATACAATAAAAGACATAAGTTCAAAGAGCAATTCTTTACAAGTGTACAAAGGTAACAAATCACGAGGAATTCGTTGAAAAGAAATGAAGTTCAATGACATTAAAAAACCCCCGATACTAAGTAATATCCATTGCATTCCTTTTCACCAAAATATCAATACAATTACACCTTTACGCCCAATAGAGTAAATTACACTTAAATACTTCATATGGGACAGAAATAGGCAGATATTGAGGCAATTTTTTTTTTATACATGTGTACAAATTAGATAACAATAACGAGGAGATCGTTAAAAAGAGTTTAAGTTCAAGTTCAGCGATATTTATCTTACTTTATGATGACTCACAATTCTTGAAATTCCTTTTTACCAAAATGTAAATACAGTAATCATGATGGCCGTACGCTTCAATTACTAGTGTAACGATAAGGATGAATTGTTATACTGTACAGTATCCCGATTTGACACGAGACAAAGAGGTAAGTGCATATACATATATCAAACTTATAGGCCTATCCATTTTTCATATCAGTTATCTCTTCAACTGGTTTACATTTTGTCACCCCCTTCTGCATTGGGTGAAAATTACTTATTTTCCATTTGCGAAGGGATACAAAATATCGTATGAAGAGGACGAAAAAATTATTCGAATAGAAGAGTGTATGAGAGGTGGAAAATGAAAGCATGCGGGTCCTTTCTGAAATTATTGAGAGTTGGTCATCAAGAGCTATTGACTAGATGCTGGTTGATGTTGTTTGCGTTTTTGCTTTACTATTTTCCTCTTGGTGCCGGTTGTTTCTATTCCTCATCTCCAGGGTGTGATGCTGTCCCTCGTTCGTGGTTTTAGGAGCTGAGTCAGAAGCGCTAGTCCCTGTCTTCCTTCCACATTTTATTTCATCAAAGTAATACATGAAAGTAAAGATGAATGGATTCAGAGCAGAGTTGATTGGAACGATGAAGATGACACTCCAGGAATACAGAGATGGAGGAAGTGTAATGGTGTTGGTTTGCGTCAAGATACCCATGACAATAACGGGCATCCAGCAACAGAAATCGGTGACTACTATCACGGTCATCCGTCTTGCAACCTTTAACTCGCGTTGGCGAGAGGTAGCTTGGCGAGCGGCCTCCGAGCTCCACCAAACCTGGATGAACATCACAATGTAGCAGATGGCTATGATGATGAACGAGAGAAAATTCACGCCGATGAAGGTGAAGACTGAGAACCACCATACTGGATGTGGTGCTGGGATACTGTAGTTAGCGTTGATGGTTGTAACGAAAGTTGGGTAGTCCTTCGTCGTGATATTGAGAGTGATCTTCTGAGCAGTATCCACATGAAAAGGCAAGCCAATACAAACATCCGTCAATCCATACAGGCCTGATGTATACGAACGCAACAATAGAACAGCCAAACCTGTCACGAATACCACGAGCCAGATGAGCGATATCAGCCAAAGGGAAAGCTTTCGTGTGATTTGGTTTCGTCTGAAGGGGAACATGATGCAAAGGAATCTATCCACTGTGATGAAGGTTAGGATGAACACCGAAGTCTCACTTGAGAGAAACCCAAGAAAACCAGCAAAGCTGCAAGGAAAGGATGACCGCCACTGTTCTGCACTCAGAAAGTACTCACTCCCAAAATACGCATCGGCCGACGTGACAATGATCATGTATACACCCATTAAACTATCCGCCACTGCCAGGCTGATCATCAACTGATTCTGCACCAATGTAGTGCGCAAGGTAATGTCTCGAATACGGAACATGATGACCATTGCATTCCCCACAATCGCAGAGAAACCCAGGACCCATCCCGCAGCCCGCAGGAGATCGTTACGTAAGATACTGCGACAGGTGTCAAGACGGTCAGGTGGCAAGGTCGCTACGCACGAAGCATTCTTACCGAGAAGGCAGCATAGGCGATGGTCAGAGGTTACGCTGAAATTAAAAAAAAAGAGCAAATCTTATCATCTAAGATATCATATTCTAATAGCCCTTTTCAAATTATGACGTAGACTCAGAGCATGGTTTAGAGAGTCTTTCATACACATCAGAGAACGTAGGAAATGAATTTCTTCCCTGGAGAATGGGGTTCGAGGCACATATTGTAGACCAAAGAGAGTGCCAAATGCAATTTTTGATGGGTGTTTTCACTTGTATCCCCCTTTTTGTGATAGGATAAACCTCAACGTCTGAGACTTTTCATTACAAAAGGAATGAATGCTGCACATGGTTTTAAAAACGGCTGTCAAGACATTTTACTCGATCTTAGCACAACTATCGCCCCGAAAATACTTTTTCGTATAGAAAGTTTGGAAATTAAATGTGCATTTTCTCCCATGTCCAGGTAACGCCAACTGCTAATTTCAAAAACTTATATGGATTTATTAGAAAGCCTGAAAATCATCATTAGTCCAGAGTTAAGAGACGATCATCTTATGATACTGCAAAGGGGGAAGTTTTTTTTTTAAAGGTATAATACATGGATGTAAAACTAGCATTTCTTACAGGTGAGTGGTATTTTACCATCAAGTATTTGCCAGCCATGCCTGGAAATATGACTGGGCGTAATAGATACTTACAGGAACTTCAAAGATGGCAGGCCAGATAACGTTTTGAGATGGAGAGTGGTAACATTCGTGTTCTTCATCATTCTTTCGTGTGAAGAAAGTGGATAAAGAGAGAGAAAGAGATAGAGATACTGAAATTATATTTTCTACTCCGGAAAAGGGTCCTATAGCCTGGCAAAGTCGTGTACAGACACTACACTTCATTTTTTTCTACACAGATGGAAATTATGATTAAACTATAAACCATGATAAACTACGTCTACTTTAAAATTTCTTTCAAGTGTACTGATCACCATAGTCAATTTACTCTGCATGCTTTTGGTTCTATTTTGTACATAAATTTGCATATTTTCCCCATTATCTCTAAAGATGCCGCTTTGTATCTTTGTGAACTCAGCATAATGCTGTGTCAAATACACTTTTCCATGATATATTTTGAGCTAAGAATGGGACAAGCTGCACCTTCAGAGATAATGGAAAAAATATGAAATTTTGTGTACAAAACATAATGAGAGCTGCCCTTCTAGTAAACATTGCAAATTTGAGGATCGCCATAGAAAGTGAATTGATTGAATTTCAAACTTTCACAATTTTCTCATTTCGTAACCGTTTTTGATGGAACTTTTTAAAAATTGCTTTTTTCTATCTTCTAATTTCATTAAAAGTGATTTTCCCAGTGTTTCATTGTCCTTTAACCGTTAACCCCTAGAATGCCGGGTAAAGTTTCTACAGGATTTATTCTATACATGTAGCTGTAACAAATTATTTTTCAGTTGATGGGTACAATTTAAAGTTGATTTCTGCTATATGAGGATAAGGTCTAAGGAAAGAATGATACTTTAAAGTGAAAAGGAAGTAGCACAGGGGTTTCATTTTTTTCTTATGAAAAATCAGTGGCATCTCGGTCGGATTTTCGAAGCAGAACTTACAGGTAGCTGAGGTTGCGAAGGCCAGAAAAGGCATTGTCCTCTATTTCAGTGATTTGATTCTCGCTGAGGCTCCTGTCGAGTTAATTGAACAAACACTTATTAATTCTTCGGTGTTGGATTTATTTTAGTGATTCAGGAGACTGGTATATTTTCCCACGCGAAAAGGTAAGTTTAATTGTTCAAGTTAAAAGGTGATTCATTATTTGCTTCTAGGAATAGAAGTTCGTATATAGATGGCACCAAAAAAAAAAAAATAAATGTTTATTTGCAGTGACTTGAATTGAATATAATGTCCAGTAGTAGGTAGTAGTAGTTTTAGTAGTAGTAATAGTGGTGGTGGTGGTGGTGGTGATTGATGGAGATGTTGAACTGTTGTCTCTGGCGTTATCATTCAGGGTTATTGAGTCGCTTTCATAATATAATTTTCCCATTTCCCTCCGATAGAGAACATTAATTGTATGAGAAATAATTTTCTTTTCAGTCATCTTTCATTCATTCATTAGTTTGTTTACGAATAGTTAACATTTTGACTGATTGATTGATCTGTGTTTTATTATATCATATCTTTTAATATGTTTTAAATACATTTCGCTCAAAAAAGAACTACATGTTATTGTAACTTGATGTAAACTTACAGAAGTTTGAGAGCTCCCATTCTAGAAAAGGAATGCTGTTTCAAGTGTTTGATGGAATTAGACGACAAATGCCTAGGAAGTAAAATGAAATGAATGACGTTTCAAACAATGTATCGTGTCATCACATACATAACTTTATAATGCTTTTTTGTGATTTTTTATGATTTATACACGGCCAAGGTTCCTTCCCTTAAACCCGTCACATCACTATACATGTATATCTCTAACGATGTTCAATACAAAAACATAAACATCATCAAATGGATTTTATTGGTATGGCATGACTTGATTTCTTTCGGGTTTTTATTTTCCTTGGGTATTACATTTATCCATGGCCGTACGCAGCGGGGGGGGGGGGGGGGCAAGGGGGCAGTTGCCCCCCCCCCCCGAAATTTTGAAAACTTACATTTTTTTATTGAAAATTTTCACAAAATCCACGAAAAGTGTGCAACAAATCCCTCAATTTCACTTTTAGAAATGCAAAAGCGCCCTCGTGACTAGCTCGGTCGCTTCGCTCCCTCGCTTTTGAGCTTCTTCGGAAAATTTTTACGCGTCTTGCCCCCCCCCCCCCCCAGGAAAAATTTCTGCGTACGGCCCTGTATTTATCAAGGTGGTGGGTTTGCGCCCCATAAATCAATGTACTCTCATTAAATTGCAATCTAACCTTTGTGATACGTTTAACGGTGTGAAGCATAACCAATGCTGAAGCCCGAGATCAATCTTTTACAGTTAACTGAATCTCACCTTGAAAATAGGTAATTTATTCGTAAGATAATTATGGACAACTCTCCCTTGTACACTAAAATATGAATATCCGTTTCCTCGGTCGATTTTCTCAAGGAACCATTTTCAACGAAAATACTGAAAGAGAATTTCATGAGTTTCTCATTAAAAGATATGAAAGTGTGTGTGAGGGTGCGTGGGTGTGTGTGTGTGTAAGCGAACCGGACATTAACAAGAATTTTCAAAGAAATACGTTTTCCTGTTTTCAATCTTGTAAGAAAACTTGTTCAAACAAATAGCTACTTTTACTTATTTGTTTCTTGATTGCATCAGACGACATTTTCCAGATATCCATATCAAAAGAATGCTAAGCTTCCTCTCAGTTCGAAAACAATACTTACAAATATCGCAGTTTGGTAAGACCAACAAATGCGTCCGCTTGTACATCTCTGATTTTGTTATGCCGTAGGTTTCTGGGAAAAATGGTAAAGAAACAGAATGAAAGGAACTTTTGTGAGTTCTTGTATAGTGCTCATGTCTGTCAGAACTGGCGCTCCACCAGCTTTAGCAAGGCGGCCATTAAGGCGCTCTATCATTTCAAGGAAATTCTTCCTACCGGGTACCCATTTACTACACCTGGGTAGAGAGTGGCAATTGTAGATTAATGTCTTGCCAAAAGACATTCGTGCCACGGTGAGACTCGGACCGTCAACCTTGTGATCTACAGTAGGGCAAAGTATCCACTGGACCACGACACGAAAGTAACGTGAATAAACTATAACGATTATACGTAACTAGGAATCGCAAAAAAACAAAAAACAAAAAACAAAATACAAAAAACAAAAACAAAAACAAAAACAGAAACAGAAACAAACAAATAAACTTTCCAACAGATATAAACTATTGTACTCCTTGAACAGCCGTAAACGAAGTACTTCGTTTGTAATAATTCTTTTACAAAATTTTGATTGTGGCTCGAAAACACAACTAAGTTTTTTTTTCTTTCTTTCTTTCTTTACAGTAACAGAAGGATTGTCTGTTCGGTATATGTACGTTGTACGTGTGCAAGAGATTACAAGAGAGAGAGAGAGAGGGTGAATGTAATCTAGTGAATATTTCCTAGATTTCGTTGAGGGTCAGGGACTGGGGGTGGAGAAACACTTACTTCAGCGGATTAACACCACTCATTTCACAACATCATTAACAAGAAGAGGTACCAGATCGTGTGGTATACGACAACAGATAACAAAATGCAAATAGTGTTTCATTTGTAAATATACACGTCACATCCATTACAACCATTCTTTAAAAATGTTTATCAGTCATATTTAATGATGAAATATGGAAGACCTGATGCCGCATTTGAAGATTAGAATATCATTGATATAGTACTATTTACATCATGAAGAGAATGGCGTAGGTCTCAATGAAGAGCTCCTTAGCGTTGACAGGTCCTCATAGGGGGGGAGGGATGATTAACTTATATCTATATTTTGTACACATATATATGAGTGCACCTCAAAATGTGGGGGATGCATCCCCACCCCCCCCCCCTCTCAACCCCTCCCGCTATTTACGCCCTTGGAAGAGCTTAAAAGACAAGTACGGGGTGCCCATAGAAATTTAAACCCGGCAATTCAGATAAGAGAAGAGATATGAATATTCATGACGTCTCGGAGAATTACCATGTGCGCATGCGCCAGGGACAAAGAGTTCGTTGGGGAAAAAAATCGCATTTTGGAAGTGATGAATTTCAATCCAATGAAAGACCAAAAGTTTCTGAATAAAATTTTGTAAAAATGATTAAAATCGGATCAAAACTAAAAAAGTTATTGATTTTTAAAGTTTCGGAATTTTTCGCAAAAAGTTCCTGATCAGTGAATATGAATATTCATTGAGTGGGTTGATGATGTCGTGTCCTCACAATTTTCCACACATAATGTACACAGAAATGACAAAAATTTCATATCTGAGCCATAAAAGTTAAAAGTTAAAGTAGTCCTAAATACTCCTTACATACTTACAAATTAGTATTTAGTCTAATATGCGTGTATGATGGACGATGTTTCATTTTTAGTAATAATAATAATAATAACTCTTATTTACCCAGGGTAGCCACTTCAGCTATCAGCTGATCTTCCAGCGGGCCCTGCATAACATAATATGTATTATTACCCTTCTCCATTCTATTATGCCGAGCGCCTGGCTAGAAGGCAGAAGGTCCCATTTTTATAAGTCTTTGGTATGACTCGGCCGGGGATCGAACCCACGACCTCCCATTCATGAGGCGGACGCTCTATCAATTGAGCCACCATGCCCCCACAGGGGTCCGACTGTGAAGCAAATGAAATTGCTCTGAAGTTTTTATAGATTATACAAGAATAGTGAGAGCATGTCATGATTAATACACTTCTTGAATATTCATATCGCCGATTTTCAAGATGTGTTTGTAAAAAAAATAGCAAAACTTCAAAAATTCACAACTTCCTTATTTTTCATCCGATTTTCATCAATTTTTCACTGCTTTATTCCGAAATGTTAACCCTTTTTATTGAAATAAACTTCATGTCGTCGCAGAGTTGCCCTTTAAGTTATCCTTTGCACAATGAAGATGAGACCCATATCATTTTAGTCGGACCCCTGTGTTGGACAGATGTAACAACAATGCCAGGTCCCTTTTAATGCAGGTGTCGTGCAGAATAAGTCAGATCTTGATTTTGGTGATTTTTTTTTTAAATTTACATTCTATCCGTTTTGTATACTTACAGGCTCCTTAATCCTTGAAATGCGATAAACATTTTCCTTTCAAGATGACTAATCGAATTATTCCTCAGATTCCTGCATGGATTTGAAATGAAAAGAATAATAAAACTAAGTTAATTATCTAGGATTTCAGTAGCTAGACGTAATTCCTTTTTGTTCATAAGGAAGCTTGCAGTTTCGGATATATCTCTCAATTGTGCTTCTTTACTTTTATGTCGATATATATATTGGGATTGCCACTTCAATATCCAACTAATATATACTGCATGACTCACTCTTTGGGGAAATCAGTACCATATTCAAGTATTTACCTGTGTTGTACAATCTGTGAAAAATAACATTTAAGGCAGAAGTTTCTCATAAAGGGCACATCATTGGTTACAATATCGGCTTCCTGAGCCCCCAAGCCATTGCAGTCATTCTGATCTTACTATTTAATTTCAACATAATCACTAATGTTTTACGTGTTAATTTAGACTTCTATTCATTACGAATCCCGACTCCGAGATACTTAAAATGTAAAAAAATTTGGGGTTGTTGTAAGCTTTGAAAATTTGAAAAAGTCAGCCATTTCATCCTTGTGCATATAGCATACATGAGTATGTAGGTACATGTATCTTGTACCAAACTGATCTTCAAGCTCATAATGGGATTTAGTTGTTTAACTTCTTCTATATGAATTGATGAAGATATTCACTTGCTCGACTCCTGCCCACAAGTTGCCCATAAGTTGCCCATACCCCTTCTTCATGTTGACAAATTTCTACATTCAGACCAGTATAGGATTATTTCGACACAATAATTTGTAAGAAAAAACACAAACTTCACATCATTATTAATCTGCTTACAGATATTTAAGTCGACCAGCAAACTGTGTAGAATTTCCGAATCTGATAGTTTTAATCTTGTTGTTGTATAAATACCTATGTAACAGTAAGATGAAAATGAGGGAACGGATTAGAATTAGTAAACGAAAACAGTTACTCATTGATGTTAAAAATCTTTCTCTGAAAATAATGTACATGAACCGGACATATAAAATCAACAGATTTTTAATCATTTAGAATGTGCTTATTACCAAGCAATAACAAAAAATCTTATTAATGAATTATATCATGTGTAAATTATCAGGAGATGGATCCTTTTAAAATTCGTTGTCTACAGAACAATTTTCATATACTGAATAAAATATTAATCAGGAAATCGTTTAGACAGTTTTAAGTACAAAAGGAACGGGGAAAATCAGATCCACCATTTTCATAATAACAAGGTAGACGTTGTAATTTGCTCAAAAACTGAATGGTTTAAAGCAAAGGTTTGGCCGACCACTTCAGCAATACGACTAACCACAACACGCCCCACCCCCCCCCCAAAAAAAAAGACAATCAGGAGCCGTTTCTCACTATTAATCTCAATACGAAAGGCGCATTTTCAAAGCTCAAGATGTGTTTAGTTTACAGTTGGGTAATATATGTTTCATCATAACAACAACGGAGTACCCCAAGTACTTTGTTCCCTCTTTGGAAAAATAACCAAATGCACAATTATTTCACTCGTCCAGCCTTTGGTTATCATCTCCCAAAAATAAGAACATGTTTTGCCTGTAATATTATTGTTTATTCTGGTCCCAGATACTGGAACTCCCTAAAACCCGAAATAAGATGATCTGTTAGTGTGTTTGTATGTAAAAGGAAATTAAAGCTTTTCTCTTGAGAGTATACTGCACTCAGTAGTACTCTTCTATTAGCCACTGTTTATTCATAATGTATTTATTTCTCTTTGATATCGCGTCAGTCTGTCATGTGCACGTGTAATTAACGTAATATTCTATTGATCCATTGTTTTGCATTCCCTGTGCTACTCGGCGAGTAAGTTCATTACAATACAACTGCAGATCCCTCACAAAAACTTTCCTTTCTCTTTTTGTCTTGCTGAGTATCCGTGTGTTCCCACTCTTGTCACGATTTTTAGTTTTGTGTTGTACCGTTCTTTACTATCTATTCTCTACTCTCTAGTCTCTTTCTTTTTCTCTCCCTATCTCTATCCTCTCTACTCCCCCCCGTCTCTCTCTCTCTCTCTCTCTCTCTCTCTTTCTCTACCCTCTCTATTCTCTCTCTCTCTCTCTCTCTCTCTCTCCTATTCTTACTTCCGGTTCTTACTTTTTTCATCGCTTCGTAATCATTTAATTGGGGCCTAACCACAACAAGCACTGCTTTACTTTAGGCCCCTCCACAGTATGAATGCAAGGTTATCGAATTACTGAAATGATTTCTCCTATATTCTATTTTTGTTGTAGTATTATCACAGATCTGATTGTAACTGACGTATGTTGTTTCTTGCTTCTTGATATATATATTCTGTATATTGATTTTATATTGATTTGTGGAAAAGAAATTATTGATACTGAAATTGAAAATGAAATGTGAATTAAAAAAAATTCTTTTGTGTATAATTCAGTGACGGGATTCCAGATTTAGTGGGTTTCTTTAAAAAATGAAAGGTTGACACTTGGGTAGTGGCAAGAGTCTACTTACAATTGATTTACTAGGCTCAAGCCAAGAAATGTGTCAGGTTCAATGCTAGTAAGCTGGTTATTATCCAGTTTCCTGCATGAAAATGGAATATGAGATTCCTAAATAGGCAGCATCTGAAGAAATTTATAAAGTGACATATTTCGAGAGTGAGTTGGCAAGGTATATTAGCAGCTGTACCCAATTTCGTTTGATTCCTTGACCTTGAAAGTGGCATGAAAATGTATACGGTATTTTCTCCGACAATCTGACAATAATTATATCCACACACATGTACATGAGTACTGAATGTGAGACGTTGTTATCAGGGCAAGATAGAGACTTATAGAAAATAAATGTAGAAATAAAGAGAAAGAGGGGAGATAGAGAGAGAGAGAAAAGAAGGAATATAAGACAGGAAAAGAGGGGAAAACAGAAGCTAAAAAGATAAGAAGAAACCCTTCAACTCACTCCTCCCCACCCAGCATACCCAGTCCGTGTGATATATGGCACTCAAAGAGCCCCCTCGACCGTTATCTCCTCGGTCACCGTCGCCGATTCTATTCTCGCCTCTTGAAAGATGTTAGACCCATACTTTATCATTCATTTCACTCGCAAATGTTTTTCTTTTTCTTCAAATAGTTTTTCCCAAACGGTGCTCGAGCAACAAATTATTGCTCAGAACCACTCGAGTACAGCTGCCCTACGATCTATACGTTACTTGAATACTCACAAATATAGGAGATTTCTCAAGTCGTTAAAAGCTCCAGGTTCGATTGATTGAATTTCGTTGTCAATCGCGGCCCTATATGGTATGAAATTTCGGAAGGTTTACACGATTTCTGTCTAAACGATGTTAAAAGATTTTCAAGACAACACTTCGCATTTAAGGAAGAACTAAAAGATTGATCATCTACATGTGTAGGAATGATAACACTTACGATTATGAAGGGCCCCATGGAAAAAAGTGTGCAATCATGAAAATGCCGCAGAAATGGCTGGCAAATTTGATTATGAAAAAAAAAAAGTAAATTGAATAGTAAATAAAATCTTTAAGGGTCTCTTCATTTCTTTGATTCATTCACGGGTTCAGTTTTTTGTTTCTTGGTTTTTTTTTTGGTTGAAAGGATAATGAACACGAGGAAATTCGTTTTCCTTATCATCATAATAATGGACCCCCCCCCCCCCCCCCCCCGGCTCTCTCTCTCTCTCATCCTCCTTCGAGTAGTGACTACATTTACTTACAGAAACAGCAGTCGTTTTAAACCCAGAAATGTGTTGTTTTCAATACAATGTATCTGGTTTCCTTGTATGATTCTGCAACAACAAAAAACCATAGAAAGAATCAGAAATATCCAGGCACATTCAGACAAAAGGGCGGAAATCCTAGGGGACGGAAGGGGCATGTATCCCCACCCCCCACACACCAAACTCGTGTCATACAAATTTATCTGGAGGTCGGTCCCCTTACGATTGTCAGATTTTCAGATTTTCAGATGTGCCCCCTTTTCCCGTTTCCAGGTAAATTTTCGCCCATGGGCACATAACTGTCATGACTGTAGCGTCAAACCATTTCCTATGAAAAGTCCTTAACTTCTGGCCATGTACATATATCTGTGGATCAGGTCAGATATGATTAAAACTCATATCAATCGATCTTAAAATTGTGAAACTGATAAATCACTGTATAAGCCAATATTTTAGCGTACAGATAAAATTTCAAATTTCCCGAATTGGCAATCTCAGTCCTCTGAATTAATCTTGACAAATCAAAGGAATTACATCGTACCAATTAATCTTAAATGTGTGACTTTAATCACCGAATCACCATCCTTTGACATCACAAATCAAAACCTGAATAACCAAAGCGACTACACTGTTGCCCATAGAGCTGAAATAAAATTGTTTAAATCCACTAATGAAATGATTTTACAATGATTTCTTCCAATCAGATAAATATGTACATTCCCAGATTGTATCGAGATATCATGGGTATTTGTTTGCTTTGCGTGACTCCTGAGGCATGTGTTTATTTTAGGCACTTCCAAGGTGAATTAAGGTTTATCATTTATACACAAGATGACCCCATGTATAAGCAACAATTTCGCATGTTTAACTCAATTTGGCCCAAAATTGGACTTGGGTCGTTTTTGTATTCAGAAATTAAATTCTTTACAAAGGTAAACTATTTTCTAGGTCATCGATATGGTTTTGAACCAGTGATCCTGGTAACGATTGCAATCGCTCGAGTTCTGAATCATGTCCGTAGGCTACGCAGCTGGGATTGGAGCAGGGGCATCCCTCAGATATTTCATGAAAACCAAAGAAAATGTAATAAAATATTTACTGCTTTGCATTGCCCCCGCCCCGACTGAAAAATCCTTTTGTTCGGAAATGTATTGGAAAATAATACCTCTGTTAATACCTCTAAGCATCATTAATCATGAATAAATCATATTGTCACAATCAATTGGCGAGTGGCACAGGTAAGTATAAAACATTATTCCAACTTCATGATCAACAGTGTATATTTATGTATTCATGCCTGCAGGAATACTCACATGTTTGTTAGGAGGATCAAACCTCGGAATGCTTCTGGCTGAATGACTTTAATTTGGTTTGGTCCCAATCCCCTTTTGATATGGTTTTAAGCAACACCAAAGCAATGGAGAAAAAAGTGGCATTCGTTACAAAAAGAAACTATTTTTCACTAAATATGTTCCAGACCCGTGTGAACCAACTAGCGAAGAAACGTATATCAGGTATTCCTCCTCCTTACAAAAGCAAAATCGAATACCCAAACGAACAAACAAACAAATGTGATTAGCCAGAGATCTAATGATTCCTGTTTTAAGCAATAACGATTTTTTGTTTGGGGGCATGTGCGTGTGGGTGTGGGTGTGTTTGTTTGTGCATTCTCAAGAGGAGTCCGATGGGAATCGGTGTGGCGAACTTCTGTGGAAAATTGAAGCAGAACTGATTCAGTAAAGGTACGCAGGTTAAAAAAAGATTATTATCGTTACCACTGTCATTGTTATCATTATCATTTTGTCATTACTGCTCCGTTATTTTAATAACAGGTATTAAAATACCATCGCTGTAATATTATTGATATTATCATCTTCATCATTATTATTACTATTTTCGTTATTATTTTCATTATCATTATTATATCATCATCATCATTATTACTATTATTTTCATCATCATCTACACATTGTTATCATAATTTTTAATGTAACGAGTATCAATATCATCATTGTCATTGTTGTTTTTGTTGTTATCGTTGCTTCTGATGTTTCTCCTGCTGCTGCTGCAGTAGCATTCATTATTACTATTATCATTATTAGAACATGCTTAGCTTATCCACTAAAATCAGTGTCTTTGATACTTTTATCAGTAAAAACCTTATCGACTAGGTCAGGTACTCACAAATTTTTAAGCCGAAGTAGACCATTAAAGACATTACTGACGATTGTGGGCATGACGTTTCCTGTAAGAAGCCTATGAAAATGAGAAAAGGGGGGGGGGGGGGGGGGCCAAGCCAGTTGAAAGCTATTTTCTATGAACAGGGTTCCACTGGCAAAAGGTGTACTAGATCGAGGTTTACAAATACAAACGTGTCGTCCTCATGAACCTTGTGACCATGAACTAATCGGAAGGTTAAAAACAAACATGTCGTTCTCATGAACCATCGCACTAGTCGGGTAGTTACAGAGGCAAAAGGTGCACTAGATCGAGGTTTATAAAAAGAGTTGTTATTTTAGACCTTGTACCCAGTAGTCGGAAGCTTCCAGAGACAAAAGGAATTGATCTCATGAAATTTCTGACCATCGATTAGAGGGTTGCTATTACATTTGTTAATTGAAGTTCCCGAAAAACAATATCATCAGTCTCATGAACATTGTGATAACTAGCAGGAAATTTCGTATAGTATTTTGCAAACATTCCCTAATATCAAGGTACACAGTTGAGGATCATTATCCCAATAACCATGCACATTATTTTTTTTCATCTTCTCAGAAAGCTCAAATCATGTCCAAGTCGGTTATTTTGCAGCTGAAATCTCATGAAAGAAATGCTATGCTGCTGGATGAAATGTATTATCCACATAACATTTACAGCCAGTAATTGATATTCGAGCTGTTTTAAACCAGGAAAAAGTAAGGTCAAAAGTACCTTTGTCATAATAGTGTCCTCAAATACATTAACTGATGTTTGTTTATTTAGGCTCTTTTTTTTTTTTTTTTTTTTACAAAAGGAGGTCAGTTATTCAACTCGAGACCTGTACACTGAAAGCAAAATGATCAGCATAATGACCGTAAAATCAAATGAATATTTCAGAGTCGCTGTTTCCGGGGATTACTTACAGTTGCCTCAGGTATCGTAGTTCTTGAAAGGCCCCAACCTTAATTTGACGGATTTCAAAATTCGTTAGAGACCTGCAAAAATCGGAGAAAGTTAAAAACTGTTATAACTCATAATAAACACAGTCGCATGTCACATAGTATACTGGAGTGTGTAAACGGATGTTCGACAGGCAGAAACATTGCAAAAGAAAATTACCCGGTGCTGAAAGTCGTCTCTGTTTCTGCTCAAGGATGTCACGAGCTAAGTACAAATGGATATAATGCAGGATGAACGCACTCTAGTAACTGGACGTGCTACAGAACAATCATCAGCAAATGCAATAGGGGCAATAGACAGTTAGTAACGGACAAGAACCGTTCAAAATGACAATGCGCCCTCGGCGCACTACTTCTGCTACACTGTAAAAAAAATATTGCGTAAAATTTTAACCAGCACGAGGGTAATCATATGTTCAACCAACTTTGGCCAATATTTTTACCCAATGCTGGAAGCAAAATTTCTATCAAATTGGATTAAAAGAGATGCCCAAAGAAATGTCCAAAGTTGGTTGGACACATAATTACCCTCATGGCACATTTTTACCCAATATTTTTTAGAGTGTACCACTACCACTACTGCAGCTGCTGCTACTGCTACTATTGCTGATAGCAATAATGATAATGATGACAATGATAATAATAATCATTAATAATAAAAAATAAGGATGATAATGATAATAATGATTAGTAGTGATAAAAATAAGGATGAAAATGATAAAATGAAAACTTTAGTTAAGAAGAAACAGATCAGCAATATACGGAGGAAGTAAACGGTTTTTGCATTTATACATGAATATTGCAGTTTGTAAAGGCATAATGTCATGAAGGTTTAATAAACTGAGCTTAAGTAATAAAGAAGGAGAGTGAAAATAGAAGGAAGATTTTGTTATTAATAGTCCTTTCTGTAATTTAAACACCCTATCCGAATAATACTTAGGACAAGAAGTAATGATAATAATGATAAATAAACAATGATAATGAAGATGAATAAAAAAGGGGGAGGCGAAGCAGTGGCGTATCTAGGCATTATGGCGCCCGGGGCAAACAGTGAAGTTGCCTCCCCCCCCCCCCCCCCCGAGTGCCCAAATGGTACAAGCAAGGGAGCGAAGCGACCAAGCGGCGAACTTGAAAAAAAACACAACATAATCCGTAAAATGCAGTTTCTTGCGCATTTTGACCCAGAAATTTTGGCAATTGACGACTGAAATTGAACGGTAGAGAAGATCGAAATTAGATTAGATTAGATTAATAAACAGTTTTCATTTTTCTCAGTTTTAAAATTTGGAGTAAAATTAACGAAAACCCTTGAGGAATAGTCGAAGCCTGATCTTAATAGCAAGGTGACAAAAATTTAGATTTCTTTCAAAGTAAAACCTTTGCAAACCTTTCCAAATGCTGTATTATACTGAGGGCGCAGTATTTAGCGGGAGGCAGATGAAACTTATGATTGTGAGCAAAGCAACAACAACTGCACCATTATTTTTCAAATTCTGAACCCCCTTAAGGCTATTTAAAAAAGCACGTGATATCCTGAAAGGAAATATATTCATGCGAGGGAGCAAAGCGACAGAGAACTAGAAAAATGTGGGATTTTGTGGCTTTTTGAACCTTCAAAAACTCTATTTCTGATGCATTTACCCCTGCGGATGGGGGAGCGAGCGCATATCCCTTAAAGATTATGATTTTTCTTCATTTTCTCCTTTATCTTTTTCTCTTGCGTCTTTTGCGCCCCCTCTAAAGTGCCGCCCTTATCAAACGTTAGATTTCTTTCAAATGTTTAACATTTGCAAAAGCTTTATACGGCAACACTGGGGGCGGGGAGCAGTATTTAGCAAGAGGCAGAAAAAACCTACATGACAGTGTGTAAAACAACGACAATTGCATCACTATTTTAAAAATTCTGAACCTCTTTTTAAAGGCTTGTTTAAGAACTATTATAAGGGGCGCGAAATTATGAGATTCTGAAAGGAAATGATCATGCGAGGGAGCAAAGCGACCTAGCTCTAGAAAATTTTTGCACTTTAAACCCTCAAAAATTCTATTTCTGATGCATTTACCCTGCAAATGGGGGGGGGGCTCAAAATCCTTTAAAATATAGTATTTTTCTTCATTTTTTTTCTCTTTTGCGTTTTTTGCGCCCCTCAAAGTGCCGCCCGGGGCACTTGCCCCCTTGCCCCCCCCCGATACGCCACTGAGGCGAAGGAATAAAGGACTAGAAAGTTTCGACCAAAACTCGTCAATGTCATTGAAATGTTAGGCGACTGAGGTACTTACAGTTTGTCTAGGCGAGTTCTGAGTGTATCATTATTTCTGCCTTGAGCCAATAGCTGCGCCTGAGTTCTGAGAAAGAAAGTTATAACAGCATTCAATTATAGAGTTGGAAGCGATCTGTTGCATTGTCATGTGAAAAAAAAATGCAATTCCTTCTGGGTACAAGAATACCAATCGGTGGAAGTTGGGGTTTGCTGCACTTATTTCGTGTGTGAGACAACAACCTTCAATATTTTTTTCATTCTTTTATTTTCAAATTCTCATAAAAACATTAATAATAGTTATACTCAGTAACAAAAAGTCATGTATACATAAAAACAAGAATTTGAAGGAGACAGCAGAGGCCATTGGCATTTCAAAGACTGGGCTCAAAGCCTAAAAACCACAGTAAGTAAACTGTAATAAAAGAAAGTAAGAGAATAGAATAGGCAATAAATGGGATTGGGTATTGAAACAGGTGAAACGAGATTAAGATGAGAGTTCATTCATGAGATAATTTCTATATTTACGTTTGAAAGAGGCAAGGGATGGGCACTTTTTATTTCAGTTGGTATTCCACAGTGTTACACCATAGTATTTAACCGATTTGCGTATTTTGACACTGGGATATACAAGTCATTTGCATCATTCTTGTAAAGCTTATATATGAACAGCCTTAGCTGTTATTATTATCTGAAATGGGAGGTAACAGATCAAGGAATATGTTCCTCAGAGGTAAGGAATTCTTTTTTAATGTGTTTTATTGGTTTTCAAGAAACAAAGCAATACATGAATCAAAACAACCAATTAAAAGGGGGAAAAGAAACAGTAGCAATACAAAAATTTTAAAATAGGACTGGCGCCAGAAGACAGTACATGAAAACGCCACATTGTGCAAACTCTTTACAGCTTGTGTATAAAAGATAGCTAGTACATGTACTCCCCATTCAAGTCTGAAGAATATTACACACACAATTTTCATTAATATTAGATAAAAACAAACATAAAGGCATTCTCCATGTGTCATGATTGGTGTTTCTCGCATTATTACGAATGTGGCACATAGTACGTAGTATTTCTAAAAAGCAAAAAAATAGAGATTACAAAGGTAACATATAGGCCTACATGAATGTTATTTGACAGCATAATTCACAAGAAAGAAAAAATGCCAGGTGTACCATAAGGCAACATCCGCAGGTATTGTGACTACTCCTGTGGAAATAAGTAAAAATGCCACCAAAACACCCAAAGGAGAACCCTTCCCATGTACGCCCATGAGTAGTGTTCCTCAGTATAGTATTAAAGAAAACTTGGAACAATATTCAAATTTTAAAACTCCATTTCCGGAAACCAATAGGGAGCTACGAGCAACATGATCAAGAAATGGCCGAGTTTTTGTAGTCAAACAATGAGCACTATACAGTACATACAGGCATTCAATGATAAACGAGTCGCCGTGCTGCTCTACCATCATGACCATCGCTTTGTCGCATTCAACAGTGGAACCGTCTGAGGAAAAAGAAAGAAATTGTACTGAAAAGTGGAAAAAGGAAAAGCGGAGGCATGTTCTTTCTTTTATGTTATTTCAAGAGATTATTGAAGTCATATTTTTGCTTTGTATACTGTGAAACGGAAAAATAAATAAACCAAATCAAATCAAATCAAATCAATGTATGTATGTATGTATACAGTGCTGCCCATCAAGGTGGAATATTTCTGCTTTTATACACGTTCCAAAGTGCATAATTAAGCACATCGGTAAGTATTTGTGACCAGATTTTCTAGACACAGAGTTCTACAAAAGCTCCAGTAGAGTTATGTGGGAATAAGTCATTTTTAAACCATTTAGATGGATCGTCAATCAAAATAACAGTGCACCATGTCGTTTTAATGGGGTGATGAAATTTTTAAATCTGAATATACTTTAAATGTGTAAAATATGTAATAGTGGAGCTTTGGGCGTAAATGTTGTACCACCATCACCCTGACCCTTCATTGATCTAGCACTCTGTGCAAGAGAAAAAAAAGTGTAAGGAGAAGACATGTTGAGGAAGAGAACAAAGAGTGTTTCTTACTTCTAAAACAGTCACGTGGAATCAATAGGCACCTCCGTTCTTAGAGAATAAGAGATACAAAAGATAGAAAATATTCAAAATAATGAAAGAATTATAAACAACTTCAATATAAAAAAATCATCAAATATTAAACTCATATTTTCAGTCGCTCATAAATGAAAGCATATTTATGTGTATGTTCTTGCTAGCCACAACTAAAAGCCTGCCTATTTGGGCAATTTCACAATTAGTGAGAAATTCTGAGAAAGTTTCAAATCAGTATTGTTTTATTTTTATGCCAGAGATGGTTGAAATTCGGACTGTATGCCTAGATTGAATTGAAGAATCATTTCATATCATTAATTTCATCCTTGCCTTACAACCCTAAAAAGGCGTGACCCATATTTTACATTTTAATTGTTACAGGAGACGTTTGGGGGAATATATTCTACTGGGTGTGTTTTGGGTAAAGCAATTCGGTCAGTTAGAACCAATAGAGGTACTTAAAGATTAAGACAGGTATTTCCAAACTCGATTCTACCATGAAGGTAGCCAGTGTAATTTCCTCAGCAAAGGGGAGATTTCACTTGAACAAGTCCTTTTGACAAGTCAAGCAGCAGGATTTGGATTTTTTTTAATACGTTGATCAGTTGAGTTTCAGGCAATTTACAGAGAAGAGCATTACAATTATCAGTGTTAATTACAAGGCTATGAACTTGTCTTTCAGGTAAGTTCTCACTGAAGTGAAGACTGGTTTTCCTTATTAAATCCCAAACAAAGGTTTTACTGCAAATCTTACTTGATAAGTCAATGACATTTTTTCGCTAACATCCAAATTTCACGCACTAACTATGTATAGCTCGTAGCCATCAAATAATATTGAAGAACATTCAGTTTGACGAAATCGTTAAATGAATCACCTATGTTTTCTCTTTATACAAGAGCAAGAAGTTGCTGTCTGATCATGCTTTTCACATCATCGAGACATGTACTTAAGCGAGTATACATATTAACGTTTCTAAAAGTCTAGGAGTATGATATGCAAAGGGTGGATTTATTACCGTTTACTGTTTCTGGTGACATTTCCGGGCAAATGCCAGTTAGGCATGATCCAGCTTCATTTATTTGACCAGGTTTGCCACCAGTCCGTGCTAGAAACAAGAACATGCGAGGAATTTCTGGTTACAGTTTTCATCCACGAGCAAATGTTTTGCCTTTTTAAGGATTCCCTGTCATTGTTGTTAAGTATAATTATGGCGTCACCTGGGCCTGGGAGGGGAAAAGCGAACTTAATCACTGTGACCTTCGGTCTCTCCTCCCGATATAACTCATTGGAATATGCAGGTGTACCATTACACCGGGGTTTCACTCTACTCTTCGTCGAATAGTGCAGTGGGTTCTTAACGTGCAAAGGTGGTGACTCTCCTCTACACGGGCTTCCATTTAACGTCCTATCCGAGGGACGGAGTGTTTTCAACTGAAACATAGCCTGCGTCTTTGAAACATGGGAGGGGCACAACACAGGCTTCAGGCATCCGCCCGGCGGGGTGGACTCGAACCCACGATATTTGGTTCGACAGGCAGACGCTTTACCAACTGAGCCAACGAACTTCAAAATATGAGCTTTGAATGTTGATACTACAGAGATATTGCAAGTTTAGATGCACTCTCTTACAGCGACTTTAGTAGCCCAGGGGGCGCAACCGTAAGCGCGAGCCCATAGTAGTGTCAGCGTAGAACCTAAGTAGGACTTCACATTTTTTTTTAGATGATTAGTTCACTTAAACAAGAAATACTTTAACCAGTGACTTCATCGCGCTTTTTAAACAACTTTCTGTCCCTATTGTTGCTGAGATTATCGATTATTGAGCTTTATTTGGCTGTGCAAAAATTAGTGCACTGGTTCTTTTTGAATGGTCAAGACTATGTTGTAATGCTTTCTGTCAAGTTCATTTCAAAGGTTCTTAAATGCCTCATTGAAAAGTGAATTCCCTGACACCATGGCTGTACGAATAAGAAAATTAGTAAATAATTCATTGGTTTTGAATTGATATCCTCTATTTCATGACCACTTCGTTTGCAAGCACCAAAACAAGGACCTTCCTAAAAAAAAAAGAGTCTGAACCCTGTATAAAGATAACCTTAGTAACTGATGAGTTATAGTAAAGGTGAGGGAATTTGATCTTTCGATTTGCATTTCTTTTGGAAAGTGTCACAGAAGTTTTCCTGCAGGTCCTGAAAAGGAATTCAGGAATACTCTTTAAATGCTTTTATATACATAATACGATGAGAAATAGCTAGAATGTGTGGACAGAATATTTTTTGCCATATACACTCTCAGAACAGATGGTTAAAAATCATCAACTTGGTTGAAATATGAACCTACTAATCATGGTAACTGTTGGTTAACAAATTTTGTATGTAGAACATATGGCCGACTTTTGACCCGCACTGGGCAACATAATGTTGATGTTGGGTAATCAGTTTGCTATGTGGTTGGGCAGATCGAATTGCCCATCACTAGTGACCCATCGGATTTTACCTAACCCCACCATTGCTCAACAGTTGGCAATATTTTCAGTTGGGTAACCAATGTTTGGCCAACTAATTTTTTTCTCTTTTCCTCCAACCTAGGCTTAAAATGAAAATGCAGATGCATCCCGGATACACTCTAAATTTCTTCGATTTAAAGCAGGAACAACTTTGGAATTTAATTCAAATCTTAATCTAATAGATTTAGAAATCAATTTTATTGCTCATAATTTTCTCAATTTAATTTTGAGTTGTTAATTACAATCAACTTTGATTTATTTCTAATGTAAGAAATTTGGAGAGTATGGTTCCAAGCCTATCGAGCAAATTATCCTATCCAATCCTCTCATATCACATCCTACACCACTGGCGTACTGGAGGGGGGGGGGGGGGCTTGGGGGCGTCAGCCCCCCACCCAAATAAATTTCAACCATGGTTTATTTTCAATTTTATATTGGTGATATCACGTGAATTTCATTATTTCTCCCTAGACTCCCTTTCTACTGAAATTAAGTACAACGCATTCACAATTTCCCAAATAGCATGAACAGCGAGGCAGAAAACACACATAATATCAATACTAATGAGACTACTACTTATTGGCCAGTTTCGAGAAGCGTCTGCACCCCGACAATGTAACAAGTACAAGGCCCCATGCTTCCATCGGGCTGTGTATGTACTGTGTACACATTACGCAATCGAAAGTTGCGAATGCTCGTCTCTTGATCACTTTAAATCCTGGTTAAAATCGTATCTTTTCGCAACATAATATTTTAGCCTTATATAATGTCATGTATTTGTAATTTTTCTGTTATTTTGCATGCTGTTATGTTCTGTACCGCATACTATTTAATTTCTTCTATGCTCACTTCTTGCTTTTCTTCTTTTCCATAGCGCTTAGAGACTTAATTGTAATTTGCGCTATATAAAAACTGATTATTATTATTATTATTATTATTATTATTATTATTATTATTATTATTATTATTATTCTTAATTATTAAGTTCCCACACTGCACGTGCACCTACCTGCAGTGCTCAGACATGATAACGTATTATAGTGGGTGGATAAAAAGCTTCATTATAGATTAAAAGATATAACAGAAAATACGTCATTACTATAAGCTGTCATAGGCCGTGCCTAGTTTTGGTAAAGATTAAAAAACTGTGAATTAGTTGGACTAGTATTCATTATTTATATCTCACTAACGTATAGTGACTGTTAAATCATTCTTTATGGATTGATTCTTCGTGAAAAATTGAATTTGACCGTTAAATCAGATTTAGCGCCCTCTCTCGGTAATGTTATTATTTTTTCTTAATATACGCCTTGAAGGCGTTTATTAGTTTAATTTAGTGAATGTATATCAGGAAGCTATATACGAAGATTGTGTCCTGAAATTTTCTTCCCATTCCATGCTTGTAAAGTGGTTCAATACCAAAAAAGAAAAAATATAACCCGAGTTTTTCATTTTGGACATTTTAATTGAAAACTCTACCCACGTATATCAGTTTTTAGGTCGCTTCTTTCCCACAATATGTGTTTTGTGATATTACACTTGGTTTTATCTGTTTATCTGACAATGGATTCAAACTTTGATAATGAATATTCTTAGATTTATCAAAACTAGACACGGGCTGTTAGTTTGTAGTCCCAAATAGTGTTCCTTTACAGAGTTGCAAACTATCAATATTGCAAAAAGCTCCTTTACCGTGGGAGTGAAACCCTGGTACCCCACCGCATCACGCCCTCTCCATGCTCGTCCGTTTTATTTCATAGTGTCTTTGTTTGTATTATTATCATAAGTAATAGGCTAGAGTATTTTGTGTAACGCTGGCATTCGTTTGAAACTTGCGAAGATTATTTGGACTGCATGTTTTCATAATCATGTTTCCAAGTTCATGAAAAAAAAATCCTTTTCCGGTCGGTAGAATCATGACACGCTTATCCATAATAGTACATGTTATCAAATTTGATGTTTCATATTGCATGTATTCTACTTCAAATGTTTATTTTTCATGATATTTACTTCTTTTGTTGGAAATGAAAAAAAAAAACTTGGACTGAACTAAAGTCGGAATTTCCTTTTCAGGTTTTGCAGATTGCACATTTTTAAGTCGAAAAAATGAAAAAGGCTCCGTATCGTAAGGGGGGTACCCTTGGCTCGGTCGCTACACTCCCTCAGGATTGGTCGCTTCGCTCCTCGCAAAGATTGAGCCCCCCCCCCCCCCCCCCCCCCAATATTTTGGCTCATTATGCCACTGTCCTACACTATTCTACGTAGCTATTCAAATCGAATGCAAGCTGTTATATACCTTTTAAAATTTTATATGTATTTTGTGACGGTTAGTAAATCGGGCCTTCCGAAACCATACCCAAATGAATATTCATGAATATTTATACTTTACTTTGCCATGGCTGAAGAAAATTTTACCCACCGTGACTACGTACATCCGATATACATTTCCCTATTGTCTAATTTGTCCCTCTGTAAGCCAGTTTGGTAACCCCCTCCCCTTACCCACAAACACAAACACCCACTTGTACCCTCACACACGCTTTCACGCGCACATTCACACCCCACACACACACCCCCACCATAGACACATGCACACGCCTCCCCCCCCCCCCCCTCCCCGTTCGCACATACCCAACAAAAGTTCACCCAACTTACAAAGGGAATGTGGCAACTACATGTAAGAAGTACCCAATCCTAATATGCAAAAAAAAATGTTGGTAAATAAGCGCCCAATATTTAAGTAAAATTAACTGCCCAATATTGGTTCAATCACTCGAAAGCCCACTGGGGTAATAAAAGACCAGAATCTCGATTTTTCTTTAAACCAACCAACAATTAACAAACTAAATTTACCCAAGACTTTAAGAGTATATAACTTACTTTTCCGTCGTCCCAAAGAGAGATGGACGAGTCCAATTAACAAAGGTACAAGGAAGGCCTTCTTCATTTTGATTTGGAGAATTCGTTAAATTCGAGGTACAATATACTTGAATAAGTCTGCCGACATAAATCCCTTCTTCATTTGTGCTAGCCCTTATTTATGCCAAATATTGCGATGATATTACTGTAAAACAAAATAAATGCAACGTGGAGTTTGAATGAGTACTCTGCCTGCCAGCAATGAAATATAAAGTTTCTCTAGAATTTAAGATTGCAATAAATATTGAAGACATTTACGAGGTGATTTAAAACAGCACAGCATTAACTGCTAGTGTAACACTTTTGTTTCTCTCCTTTTGTTTGTTTAATAATGAAATTTTCAATTGCGTTTACAGCAGAAATTACTCAAAACTTTATGGATACATTTTGACGGAAATAATAGACTGTTAGTAACTAATTGTAAAGGTACAAAAAGGAAATAATTACAAGTAATCGACTGAGTTCAAGCACACAAAGATAAAAAGCTGTATAAATTTAATATTCTGCTTAGTAATGACATACCTTAATATAAAAGAAATAATATGCTGAAAAAGATATGTTGGTCACATGACCGTTTCCTTCACCTTCAAATCCTACGGCGGCTTCTTTATTTCTCTCATCCATGATAAATTAAATATCTGTGTAGCATACCACTTCTTTCATCAAATCAAAATTGATAAAGGGATGGAAACATGTGTTATGAATTATGATATCCATAAAGTGATAAAGTTACTGGAAAACTAAGTTCGTATCTAAACAACATACTTACTTCATCACGCTGCATAACATCGATTTTTACCCAACAGTATACTGTCTTGCTTAGTGATTAAACGCTTTGTAATGAATGTAGCATATATTAATCACTTGAAATTCACATTTAAAAAAGTACATGGATGTAACGTGTTTCGGAAATAAGATCTAGATTGAACATATTGTACGAACACATGGTACACAATGCCGTAAACCAACTTCATTTGTCAAGGGTAACTGAAGAATAACTCGACTGGCGAGTTCCAAAGGAAGGCAATAACTGAATACCTTGAAGTGCATATTTTCTCAAGGAAAGGGATTCCTCCTCAAACAGATAGTATATGAAACTCTTGGTAAAGAGAACAGTGGTATAGAAATCTTACTTTCGTGGACTGCTGCTGCTGCTACTGCTACTACTCCTTCTACTACTACTGCTACTACTACTACTGCTGCTGCTGCCGTCAGTTCTTAGCCTGTTACTACGGCATCAGCTCTGGCCACAGTCCCTCGATCCTCAACTTACCAAATAGTGAACTATACTGCTTGACCAAACACTAGCTATAGCAAACCCTGGGCCTAACTCTAAGCCTGTCTAGCCTTTCGCAACCCGGAACCTAACCTTTGGACAAGGCCTCTCGCGCTGCTTGTCTGCCAAGCAGGGTCTGAAAATAGACTAAAGCAGTGTCCATTTATGGCAGTGATCGGTGGACCGAGCCGCGTTAGCGGCGAGGCCTTTGCTAACTTGCGGAGCTCATCAGATATTTGCATATGCATGAGTGTCTGACATAGACAGCAGCTAGTGACAATCGAGGCCAATTGTAATTGTTTTAACCGCGGTGTTTTATATGATTCGTTTATTAAATTATGGAGGAATCGATATTCAAATGTACTAAATAATTAATAATATAGTTCAATTTTCCATAGAACATAGATTTATTAAAGAAAGTAAAGTATTTAATGACTAGCTGTATTCATTATTTTGTTACATAAGTAGATTTATCATAAACTTTTGCTCTCTCCTTTTTCATTTCAACCTACCCATAGTGGTTCGCGCAATCAGCTGGTCGTGATTGTTCTTGTTTTATTATATGAAAATTGAGTGAAATGAGATGCTTCTTTTCTTTTTTTTTTTTAGTCAGCAAAAGTTACGTTATTTTTCATATTTTCCGTTATTGCCCAAGATCGAGGCTTGCACATCTGAACAATCAAAGTATATCAAAAGTCTCCTCCGAATATCTTTTCAAAATTTATTGTCGGACCGTTATGTCGGGGAAAAAAATCCAAGGCAATGTCATTCACGAACCCTTCAAGATTCATCTCGTGGTAGTCCCACGTACCCCGGTTCATGCACGGCCTTCGAAGCTTCGCACTGTATATATATATATATATATACTGCGCAGTGTGACTGTGCGAAGCTAACTGAACTATCTGTGGCGCGAACCGTACGAGACCCGTGCACTTCTAGATAAAATAAATGGTTCAGAAAATATAGAAAAAAAAGCATAGCACGGGAAACAGGTGAAAACAAATTTGCAGAAAGGAAACTGAAAGAAAATTACGTGCATACAATTATTTTGGCCTCGCATAAACAGCGAATTAATCGAAGGGTTGCTGCTTGCTGCAATATAATACACGCAACGTGCAACGTGCATGCTAGTGATATGCATGACGTAATGCGATCGACTCAGCCCATTCATAGAAAAAGTCGGAAAAGCGCATGCGCAGTAGTGACGGTTTACAGTCGTTTTATGTTAAAACCGTGACTTTTGAAGGCAGATTTACAGAAAACTACTCACTGCGCAAACATGAAAATACACAGAAAGTTAGCCTGGACTCTGAAGTCTAGTAACATGTTAATTGTTTGCATATTCATGCTCTCCGAGGGTTGTGTCGGGAAAAAATAAACACCTCTTCCCACGGTCCTCTGCAACTGAAAAATACTTGCATTTCAAAAAATACCCAACCGTTTTCAGAGAAAATGAAAATGAAGAATAATATTATCATTTCTGATGTAATCTGAAATTTTTATGAATTTTGGTGCCAAAATAAGGGAGAAACGAGAGGTTGTAATTTCGAGGATTCATAATTGATCCTCTCTCAGCGAGGCGTTCGGTAGCCGTTACGAAATCAAAAGCTTTTACGAGTTTACGAGGATTTAATTGGGGTCCTGCGCTATGGCTGGAACGTTATAGGTACATGTTAATAATAAATATTCATAAATTCTCCTGAATTGTCTACTCTGATTGGTGCATCGGATGCGAACGGGTGGTTTGGGAGGCTTTCTCGGTAAGCTACTTTGCATCTAATTATCTACCGATTTGGGAGCGGAAAGATAATACGCAACAAAACAAATAAACTACAACAACCACTGAAGTTAGTAAAGGCCTCGGTGCTGACGCACACCTCGGGCCACGGATCACAGTTGTTGCGCGATTAGTCTATGTATTCAGGCGCGTTTAGGGAAATAACAGCACCGAGTGCCTCGGCTTAAAGGCTATCCGAACCCTAGCCCAATATCTTTGACGCAATCATGCCGAATATCTTTGAAGCAATGAAGACCGGAGTAACTGTCGCCCGAGCATAAGTCCTTAAATGTAGTCTCAACCTTTTGCAAAATCTACGAAAATCCATACAACTTGGCATGAGTTAGGATATGCCCTTCTGTTTTGATACTGTGTATTTAATCTTAATCTGGCCACCAGTCTTAAATAAGCAAGTTGGATCAGCTCACCGGCAGTATCGTAGATAATGTAGCGCAGAGCTAGCTCAGCACAGCTCGCTCAGCGGCCACCACACGTACCGTACATATAGCAGCGCTCATGTGAACCGTTTTGTTGTGCGCTATCTTCTAGCAGAGGGAACTATTCAAACTAACGGTCGAATTAGATTTAGAATCTTCTTATCTAATTCACTAATAAATTCAATGATTAGAGAAATTACTGATTAGCACCCATCTTCCAGCTTAATCATTTGGTGGGAAGTTATTATCTTTAATATACTTTAATATACTATTATATAGATTCTTGTCATGTCACATTTTATGCTACAAAAGGTTGAGACCACTGATCTATATGAAAAGAATGTGGATATCCCATTGGCTGAGATCTGTGAAGCCGCCCGACCGTCACAATTACCACTCCAAAGTACCACTCCACAAACGCATTCCCCATTTGTTTGCGTACAAATCCAGCCTCTAAAAATAGGCTAAATTTGACGTAAAATGCTGGAATTTTCAGCTCTTAAGTGTATAAATCGTCAAATAGAAGGCTTTGAGCCCAGATTTCGCCCTAATCATGATTGAAATCATTTCAAAAGCTATTGACAAATTTTATCATACTGTGGGTGTTTTTCTGGACCTCTCCAAGACCTTTGATACCATCGATCATAAAATACTTCTTTACAAACTGAACAATTACGGAATTCGTGGTAGGGCCTTGGAGTGGTTCAGAAACTACCTAACAAACCGCAAGCAATATGTATGTATAAATGACCAATGTTCTTCTATGCAAGATGTATATTGCGGAGTTCCGCAGGGTAGCTTATTGGGCCCGCTATTATTCATTATCTATATTAACGATATCAAAAACTCATCTAATATTCTCTCATTTTTCTTATTCGCAGATGATTCTAATGTGCTCCTCTCACATCCAGATCCTGACATTTTGGTCAATATACTTAACAACGAATTAGATAAATTATTACAATGTACAAGAGCTAATAGGTTATCGATAAACTTACAAAAAACTAAATGTATGCTCTTTAGCAATTCTATAGATAAACTACCACATAATATTAAGCTAGAGAATACCAACTTAGAAACAGTGACTTCCATTAAATTTCTAGGTCTGATGATAGACCATAAATTGTCTTGGAATGTTCATATTGATAGTATAGGTTTTCCCGGTCAATTTCATGATTTTGTCATTCAAGTTCATATTCCGAGCATTCAATTTCCCGCATTTCACGCTTGCAGCTCTGAAGCAGCTTTCAAATTCAAATTGGGTCATTCAGATTCACTATCCAAGCAATCAATTGTTCATTTGGGTCATTCAAATTCAAAGTAGGAGCATGCTTTTTGATAAATGGGCAATCAAATTCATTTCAAGCCGGCGACCGAATCTCCTTGGTCATTCATATTCGTGAAAAGGCAACCAAGTTCCAAATAAGTGCATTCAATTTAAAAGATTCATTGCATTTAGTTAGCTTCGGGTCAATGTGGGTGTTTTTTACTTAGTTTGGAATAAATTGGGCTTCTTTGGCAAGACATTTGCCATAATGTTATCATGCTTAAGTCCACTATTTTAGGTTTATGCCATAAATGCTTCCATTGAAACGGGTAACATGGAAATTATAAACATTTCATATTGCTGTTTATTTAGGCTTCCACATGAGAGATTTTGAGATCATGTTGTTTGTCAGTTGGTTTTTTAATTGACGCATTGTGTGGTTAGTGCTGTGATTTTGTCTTTTTATGGATGGCGTCATCAAGGAGTGTAAGTTAGAAATTATGTCGTTATGCTGTTAAAGTATTGAAGTATACATGAGCATATAAGGACATGATATCATTGTAAATATACAAAGATAGGAAGAAAACTTCAATGAGAGTCATAGTTATGATAGTGTTGAGTTTCAAATTTTCGACCTTTGATTAGATCATCTTCAGAAATTGTAGGTAAAATTGAACATTTTGATGCCTTCTTATTTCAGTGTATACAAAAACAGTTCTTGTTCTGTTTTCCCTCAGTTCCTGAAGATGATCTAAATACAAGTCGAAAATTTGAACTCAACACTATAACTCTCATCGGAGTTTTTTTCCTATCTTTGTATATTCATATCATCCATAATAATTATGGATATCATTGTAAGTGGATACAAATTCAGAACAATATAGAACCCTTAAAGCATATATACTAGAAGCCTACGAAAATGGGATTTTTTTTCCTTGTGTGTGTGTGTGTGTTAGGGGTGAGGGATGTGCGGGTATATTGTGTACAATCTTAAAAGGGATTGGTCAAGATAACCAATGTGTTGGTGAATTTGTGTCTGACCAGTAGTTAAAATCAACCAAAATTTGGGTACATTAATTTTCAACAAATAATTGGGTAATTATGACCATCATCATATTGGTCAATCTTCACCAAAATTTTGGTCAGACAATATGCACCAAAATAATAGTTATTTTGACTAATCCTTTATCGGAGTGTGCTCGTTTATCAGAAACAACCAACGCTCGTCCCGCTCTCCCCCTCATAACCCCCTTTTTATCTTCTCCACTAAATTGAGTGCACGAAGTAGGAAATTGATCGCCTGAAAATGAAATTGAACGCCCCAAACAGCGCCATCGGGACTACGAGTTGAATTTGAATGCGCAAGTAGGAAATACAATGCTTGCATTTGGAAATTGAACGCTCATGCGTGATCTTGATTTACGGAAAGAGAATGAGAGCGCCCATAAATGAAATTGATCGATCGGATTCGGAATTTGAAAGCCCGAATGTCTTCGCGGGGCGTGCGATGCGTGAAATTGAATGCACGTTCATGAATTGGAATGGAAAAAGTATGAAATTGACCGGGAAAACCTATATTATGTTGGAAATGGAAAATAAACGAAATGAAAACGAAATGAAAATTAATAGGGTCTAAGTCTAATTTACATACAAAGTCATTGAGGTTTTGAGTGGGAAAATGGCCGTTTTCACCGGTGCGTCTGCTTCGAGTGTTTGTGCTGTGCGTAATAGCCAATGAGATATTCAGATTCTTTGCATAGAGATCAGTGGTTGAGACCTGCTTTATGTTCTTGTAACAAGTCGGCCATTGTGATTTAAAAAAAAAAATTATTGTAAAAAATATGTACATGATATGATTATGTTTATCACACAAAAGAGTTATTACGCATCGAAGAATCAATTTCTTTACAGTTTTCAATGTCACAAAGATGGTCTTTCTTTTCCACATCATCATGATTCTTGAAATGAGGACTTATTCTTTAAGTGAAAATTTCCGTCGTTCATCAGTCTGTGAAATTCAATCTCGTTTTGGCCTACTGTGTATGATGTCACACGTGTGGAAAGGTCACCTTGGAAGTTGATATCTATCAGACCCTCAGCCTGGGCTTGAGTTCTCCGACCCTCGATTGATCCCGGTCGCCTTAATGCCCTCACTGGTGATACTCAAACTACTGTTATTTGACCTGAAAAAAGAGGGAAAAAGTAAAGATAATTATCAGTTGATCGAACTTTATTTTAGCAGGCATATTAAAAAAAAAAAGGCAAGGAAGAAGATACCGGAAAGAGAATCACAAATTTCCAGGCTGACAGGTGACAAGTGCAAGGAATATTCCTTCTTGAATTTTAGCTTAGTTTTTCCTTCGTGAGAACTGAACTGTACTGTACTCCCTGTATACTCAATTATATATATAATTGAGAGAATAATAGCGTAGCATGAATCAAAAATCCCCAGAGCTGTCCTACCATTTTGGAAATGTTTGCAAAGGTTGAAAAAAATGTCTCCGCCGGGAATCGAACCCGGGCCTTTGGCTATGAACGCCAATGCCTTAACCACTACACCACGAAGACGGGCCAGTGGTTTCGGCGACTCCAAATTCGCTTAACCGACAGATTGACAAATCTTCAACCCTCACTAATTAATTCCTTTGTCGGTGGCAGATGACTTTTGAACAATGACCTGCCGCACACGTCAGCTGGATCCAAGCGAATGCAACAAAGCTGTTGTATATGTTACCTGATCACAAATCAATATATATATATATATATATATATATATATATATATATATATATATAAATTGAGGGTGTTTAGCTGGGGTACACGGCACAGCCGCAGATTCGTCGTTTTCCATCCACCTCCGGAAGTATTTTTTAAAACTAAATTTTTTGTTTATTTTCTTGTTTTGTATCTTGTTGTTTTTTGGCATACACCATACTTCCTTTCCTTTCAATGCCTTTTATGTAGACCTAAGTGTTCCCGCCGTTGGAAGTAAAACCTCGATCAGACATGCCTCGGTAAACTGCGTCCAAATGTCATTTTGAAAAAGCGTGACATGTGTGAACAAGCCTTTAAAGAGCATGTCCGCAACAAGATGAAGTTCATTTCAATAAAAGACTCGGATTTCCAAACAAAACAGTGCATTTGACGAAAGTCGGATGAAGAAAATATAAGGAAGGTATGAATTTTCAAGTTTCGTAATTTGTTATCGCGAAACCGTTCTTGAACAGTCGATATGAATATCTAACTAATTAGTTGATGATATCATACCCTCACTATTCTCCATATTGCCTATGCAACAATGTCAGAAAATTTTCATTTTTTTTTTCACTAAAACTGTGAAAACTCGTCAATCATGTATCAGCCTAAATACCATCTATGTAATTATGTAGGCCTAAGGGTTATCTAGGACATCTTTTACATTTTTGTGGTTAAAATGTAAAATATTTGTAATTTCTGTGTAGGCCTACATAATGTATAGACAATTATAAGGATATGATATCAACTCACATACTAAATATTTATATCGACTGTTCAAGAACTGTTTCGAGAAAAAGAGCAAAACTTCGAAAAATCATTTAAACGAACTTCATCTCGTTGTGGACTTGCCCTTTGACCTACCCGCCCATCATAGTGCCCCGTATGGACTGGTTATCCGAGTCGGCAGAAGAGAGGAAGGTCACCATGGTTGTAGGCTGCTCCGTGATTTCCACACGAAACGATCCATCTGCGGAGTTGGTGCTTCTCTCTAGATCCATCGTAACCCGGTAGTAATTCCCTCGACCTGCAGCAGTTCCGACCCCACCGCCTCTCGAACGCACAGACGATCCGCGCTCAGTCAAACTGTTCCGACTTTTGACGCCACCGCGCATGCGTACGAAGACGAACGCACTCGTGGCAGCAATCAGTACACCGCTCAAAATAGTAGCAAGTCCCGCGACGAGGATGAATATCTTGCTAATGATTGCCCCCGTGGTCAGAAGAATCACGCCGACGAGGACGATGGGCGGACTGAGAATTAGCATGGTGACGATGACCGTACTCCCGGTGACATGGTACAAGTCTCGCTCGGTTTCGCTAGCACTGCGACGAAGACTAGGATGACGCACTGGACCGTTGTTGTTGTTGCTCGCTGTGCTGCAGTGCCGTGTTAACGTCCTCTTAGTGTTCAGAATCCCATGAATGGATTCCTCCCGTTTGTCACAATGACCTGGATCAGTCGACATCTTCAGTAGATAGCAATGCTTTATTTTTTTTAAAGTAGATATGAATTGCTATTTACTTTTACCACATTGGACCAAATCTTCTGTCGATTGCTGCTGAGTGAAACATCTAGTTCTACGCTGTCATTGCATATTGTCTTGATTTCTTCAGTACAATCATTTCTTTAATTTATAAGGGACGTGATGTAGTTTTCATTCCATCATGTGGAAAATTAGCACATCAACAGGTTAACATAATTAATCTGATGTCATCTTGATCTCTGCAACGGTTGGTCATTTTGGTGAAATTCATCTTTTTACACTACGAATGGTATGATTTAGATTTCTCTCCCTCTCTGGGATCTCTTTAAGAAAAGTTGGCTTTTTGAACAGATACATTTGATGAATCCACTTCAGATCATTAACTGGTTAGTTACAAATGTTAATTACGGATTGAAATCAATTACGTTGCCTCCAAAAAACGTGACGTCATTGAAAACCTGAGCTTACGGTGAACGTTCAGTTCAAACATGACAGCTTAATGCTAATAATATGGGCCTATCCCATTCGGAATTGCAATGGGCTGAAACACACGTGTAAAGTCACTCAGCAATGCTGACTGTCCATTACTCATAAAATGCTTTCGATTCGGGATGGCATGGGACATGGCTATTGGTCAGAATGAATCACGTGACACGTGTGCCGTCGCTGATGGTACTCTATCCGCTCGTGATCGTGCTGGCAGGCGTGGTTGCTAGAGGGTATCTATAAGATATCAATAAGAAAGCATATCACATGGTTTAGTTGTAAGGACACCAGTAGAGACAGTACTAGGTCTACGACAATGAAATTCGTATACTAGTATCAGACTGTTGCATATACACACGTATAGTGCTGTATGTTACTATCATTGTTATATTCATATTGTTATATAATCACATGTTTATATTTCAGTCTCTATTATTTTTATGGTCGTAAATAAAACCATCCAAACCACACCAGTCAATTATTACGTAACTGAGTTATTCGACATAGAATATGGCTTCTGTAGAATGATAAATACTATGTCATAGTTTGCAAATGTTGAAAGAGTTGGTTTGACAGAATATAATCTAAATATACAAGTCATTCACACTTTGACATAGTGCTTTATTTAAGAAATGAGTAAGTCTTGGTAAGGATTCTGCGCTTATCCAAAAAAAAAACTAATTGAAGCTTCTTTTACTTAACAAACTGAGTTTAAATGTGCAGTATAACAAAATATACAAAATCTGTAAGAGAATATAAAGCAAGTCCTAATATCTTTAATATCTTTTCTTATTAACCACGTTTACAGATGAGTTGTATATGATTAACAAAACTGTGTTAATCAGTAATCATACATAATAGTCCATCGATCAATTTATAACCATCAACTTCTTCGAAGGAGCAACTACCTAGTTCCCTATATCACGCCTGTCCTACCATCTCTTCTTGCCAACCAACTGAGGACATCTGGGAAAATAGAAGAGCGCGTGATAATCAAATCACATTTATCACAGAGCATGAACATGAAGAAACTGCATTCACACTTGAAAAGCAAAACCTTTCGTTTAATGCTTGAAATGCATTCGGATCTTTTTTATTTTCATTGTCTGACTACGAACTTGATAAAATTCATAAGCGCTTTATGATATAAACGACATACTGACAAAAATTTGGGGAAAACTGCAATAGAATAAGAGTGAATTCCTTTATTTTTGCCGCAGTTACATACTGGTTATTGCGAAAACTAATATCAATATAAACTGCACTTTCATGACATTCACTATTCAATATAAAATTTATTTGATGTACGATAAAAGAGCAATGGAGATAACATGCTTCACTCAAGGGTATTAATGCCGTGCCGGGATTGAACCCCCGATTCTCATGTCTCCTGCAGCGCTTTAAACCACTGAACCACGGCACCTCTACCTCTTATCGAAACTTCAGTACTCTCTCCTTGTCTTTATGTCTCTCTCCCTCCGCTCTATTCTTTAGTCTTTATTTTCTCTCTTTTTTCTATCTCTTCATCTTTCCCTCCCTTACACCCTTTCTCTCCGTCTGTCTCGCTCTCTCTCTTCTCACTTTATTCCCCCCCCCCCCCTCTACTTGCTAACCTTATCCTTCCTTCAATTAAATTCATCGTGGGTCATTCACTTTTCCCTTGTCACGTCTCTGTTTTTTGCATCACCGATTTCCCGATTTCATGGTAGAGAAAACAAATAAACAATTTAACGCTGAAATCCCTTGAAACATGTGCATTAATCGATGAAAGTGGCGGAGCGGGAGATGGGTCAAATCCATACTGCTTTGATATAAATTCAAGTGTTGGGCAATATACGCTTAGTAGCATCCGTAGTTGATGTTTTGACCTTAACTTAATGACTAAATAAAAGGAGCACATCCTCCCTGTACTTGGTGCATAGAGATAATAAACAGGAGCTATGGGCATTTTTTTTTTTAGATCTCGAAAGCTCTAATATAAAAATTATACAGACATGAATATGGTGTATCCCTGTGTTCGTATCATGTGTGTAGGTGAGGGTGACGGTGTGTGCATGCTCGTGCATGTGAGTGTGTTGGTACGTCTTTCAGTGTCCGATCCTAGCTAAAAATCATCATTGTGATGTTGGAAATGTGGAGTACATTTTGCTGAGTTTTTTGTTGTTTTTTTTTCCCAGGAGATTTAATACATAAGTTCGACGGTCAGGGATACATTTTTCAGCAGTTAATTTTTTTCATACGAGAAAGGAAAAAAAAAACAGTGGCAATGTGCTCCTTTCTTCTTTTTCTTTTTTCTTTTTATTCATATTTTACGAGTTGATATATCAGGAATTGCTGTCAATTGATTTTGTATAATATTATTATGCTTCGGTTTGTGGTAGAATCACAAGCCATGGAAAAGTATCTTTCGTCATGGAGGTAGAAATGTTCGCAGGTAATATACTGCATGAATAGTTGAAAGATTTTGACCGTTGATATGTAACGACGGATTAATCACTGATGAAACAACGCCATATAAATCATAATTCCAAGCGTCAGAGCTAAAGCAAATATTTATATTATAACCACTATACTTATCAGATCCAGTAAATTTGGTTGTTGTTTTGGGTTGTGGTTTTTTTTTTTTCATTTTTAACAAAATATTTTATATAAATTTCTAGCATTAGCGGGCGTGGTAGTTGTGAAAGTTAACAAGAGTTAATGAAAGGTGGATAGGTCTATGTTTTGGGGGTCTAGCGGATACGTCGCCTCACTGTAAGATCACATTGTTCGCGGTTCGAGTCCCGCCATGGCACTTATGCCACTCTCCCTCCATGTGTTGTAAATGAGTACCCGGTAGGAAGGAATTCCTTGAAATGCTAGAGCGCCTTAATGGCAGCAATGCCGAAGCCGGGGTAATAACAGTGGAGTGCCAAGAGTGTCAAGTGTGACAAACATTGGCGCTACAAGAACATACTATTAGATTATTATATTGTTATTATTATCATTGTTATCATCATCATCATTATCATTATATTATTGTTTTCATTTGGCTTTCTGTAGCTTCCAGCGGAATACTCTAATTATGGCATGTTGAAAAGCTTCATCATGTCTCTTTTCAACTCCATAAATTTATGTTGAACCATGACAGGGTCATTCGACAACCATATAGGCAGTTGACATAAAAAACAACAACTAAAAAGAAGAAATGAACAGACAGGTCTTCTATATGATATAGAATATTTGCATACACTTAAATCGAATTATATCGGAAATGACAGAAGACCATCTGTCTATGAAAAATTAGATCTGTTTATTGCATGCAGTTGCCATGTGCTGTAGATTGATTGCGACCGCCACATTTTACAACTTGTTTAGTTCTGAAAATTGAATTAAGATCAACCAGCAGTTCAGGAATGGGAGCTATACTTATTTTCCTACGATGACTCTGCCAAATTCACTTATAAATGTGTTGCTGTACCATCGGCGTAAATCCGTTTAGAGGACTTGGGGGATGATCGAAATCTTTTGGCGAAATTTTTTAGCGCGAACTCAAACACGAGTACACCCACACCCTAACCCAGCCGCACACATACGCACGCACATACCCATCCTCCTTTCATATCATAATTATGCGCATACAGAATATTCTTTGAAAAGTAGCGGTACATTATTTTGTACACGCCATCCATCCCCCCCCCTCTCTGAAAAGTAGAGGATATAAACCCCATCCCTCCCCCCCCCCCCCCCGGGATTGGCGCCAATATGCAGTACCGTTGTCCTTTATAGATAACATGATTATTCTCGATTGAGATTCTCTAGTGATATACTCTGCTGTAGTATCCGGAAATGGAAACGTCTTCAAATGCTATTTCATCGGAAGAAAAAATAAATGAAAAAAGGGGTAGTACAAAGGTGCATAGCACTGGGGTAATGTATCCGTACCTAGGAAAATTTTGATTTCTATAGCGTCATTTTCCATCTTGATTAAATGCTCAAGGCGCTTTTAGAAAAAAAAATAAGTAGGTACGGACAAAACAAAAGAATGGTTAAGCACATCACGGACGAAAAAGTGTCTGTCTTTAGAACCTGCTATAAGACAAGTGTGATTTTAGGTTGCCCTAAAAGGACGTCGAAGAGTTTGAGTTCTTCAGCTCCCATGGAAGTGAATCTCACAGGGCTGGTTCGGCATGAGCCAATGCTCGATCTCCCCAGGAATTCTTGGATAGGGGAATATGTAAGAGACCAGGGGGTGTAACATAAAAATACAATCAATCTCACAATTGATATCAATCGTAAGTCTATGGCAAACCATGTACTAAAGAGTTACAATTGATCGTAAGATTGATTGTATCCCTTTATGTTACACGCCCAGGTTATATTAAGGTTTTGACATGCTGAGAACTTGTTCTATTGCGCATAGAGAGAAGCAATTTAATATCTTGCGGAGTATATTGGTGTCATTACATTACAAGTATTTTTAAATGTAAAATCAAAGAAAAAATAAATTGAATTCTAGAACATGTTAGGAACTTAATAGTAAAGAATGATATTACGTAATAAAGAAATGAGCGATAATGTTAATTTTTGGAAAATACCAGGTAATAATAGAGACATGAATATATGAAGAAAAAAATAAATGGTAGGGAAACTAAGAGTTTAGTGACATATTCTTTGGTTTTCAAATATCATCACCATTAAAAGTTATAAGCTGTTGAACATCACTGATCTCACAAACTTAGAAACAACGAACATATTGGGAAACGGTGCGAAATTTAACATTGTCTAACTCAAGCTTTGGTACTAGAAGATTGTCTGCAAAGACCCTGACTTTAGATAAAAATTTGAATTACCAGTGTGATTTGTCAAATAAAGATATATAGACCGGATGGTAATGAAAAGCCAAGTGGCTTAAAACTAAACCAGCATAATTATGCTTGGATGAAAGACTCTAATTGGGTGAACTTTTTCCTTTTAGTTTAAATAAGCTTCGGGATTCACTGGAGATTCATAGATGCGATCATCAAAAGCTCTTTGTACTTATTCACATATCTTAGGTCGGCTCATGCTCAAAGAGACTTTGATATTTGTCCTCATCTCGGCGGCAACCCGCAGATGTTTATCCAGATTGCATTGCTCAGGCTGGTGAAAAGGCCAGGATGTCAGGTATGTCCAGTCTTGTCACTATGGTCATATCAATTGCGAAATGATGGAGGGACAGGTACAACCCTGTCAGCGACGGATTCACTTCTTAATTGAAAAGGATATCACGTGTAAAATCCATTATATACCCACTATTCTCAAAGTGAGGTCTCCACTCCTATACATCGAAAGAGTATGATAATGAACTTATTACCTTTGGTTGGTTTCATACTGGATGAGATTTTATTCACAAAGGAATTTTCCCCTGTTTTCTCTCAGTTTCCATTCCCTTATGTCACGTTGTACTCGGGCAGAAAAATTGGAGGAGACGTATGCAATTCCAAGCAAATTAAGGGGATGCCATTAGCATTCTTTTATGTCAGTATACATGTATATCGAAAATTATTTCCTGATAAATTTAACCTGATCTTCTTTCATCCGTCACTTCGAGGTGGTATGGGCGAAATCGTCATCCTTCTCGCAGTTATCTTGTCGAATTGATTCTCCAGATTCCCAGAACTATTCCCTTCCCCTTTCTCAACCTTTATCTCTGTCTGTCCACCTCTCGTTCTCTCTATCTAACCTTCTACCTTTCTATATTTATATCTACCTCTCTCTCTCTCTCTCTCTCTCTCTTGTTTTTTTTTAACATGGCAAGTCCACAGCAAAATGGAGTTCATTTCAATAAAAAGAATCTAAACAAAACAGTTAAAATTTGATGAAAATTGGATGCAAACTAAGGAAGATATAAATTTTTGAATTTTTGCAATTTTTTCGCAAACGGTATCTTGAACAGTCAATATTAATTTTTGTGAGTGTCGTGAGCTGATGATGTCATTATATCACTCATAATTTGCCACACATTATATACACAGAAACGACAAAAAATTCACCTTTTAGCTATAAAAATGTCAAATTTGTCCTCAATACTCCTTACATGTTTACAAAATTGTATTTAGTCTAATATGTGTAGACATGCTGAATGAATTTTCAGTTTCAAAGAAAAAAAGCTGAAAATTTTCCTGAAATGTTTGTATGGAGAATAGTGAGTGTATGACATCAGAAAGAGCAAAAAATTCTACACAAACTGTGCCCATTTTGGTTGCGTCAATATTCGTTGTTTGATGCTGAAATTTTTTTAAAGGAAAATAAGCATTAAAATCCTTAAATCGGCAATGTGACAGAAAGTTTAAAATCACCGTTTTCCCCTGCAAATTGGCAACTTTTTTTTTTAACTTCTCATCATAATTTCTGTCCATTTATATTCATTTCAGATACATGACATTTTACAAGAAAAATGTAGCAATAATATAAAAATGTTGGTGTTGCCAACTTGAAGAATAAAGGCTGATGAAATCAGGCTTTAAATAATTCCTGTCACGAATGGGTTAAATTCCACGTTCACTCCTTTCGTCCCTCCCTTCGTTTGCCTTCTCTCCTTGTCACCTTACCCATTTTTCCCTCTCTGTCTACCTTTCCCTTTTAGCAAAAACATCTACACATTTTCCATCGCCTGGTCACTTTCTCTTCATCTCTTTCCCTCTCCCTCTCTCCCTTATCTTTCCTTCTCTTTCACTTCCTAGACCCTCTCCCGTTCCTCTTCTTATCACTCCCCGATGCGTCCTACCTGACGGCGAAAATTTTTGTAGCAATGAAAATGATGATTAATCCTTGCTGAAGACGTTTCCATTTCACTTATGCCTGTCCGTTAACCCCCCGAGGTCTATCCGTACGCAACGATCAACAGTGAGGTATTTTTAGACATTGCTGGGCATACTGTCAGAAGAGCTATACGGTAGAAGGGGGACGAAGGAATAAAAGAGAGAAGAGGAGATGTAGTCATAAAAAAGGCTTTATCATTGAGAGATAAAATACGTGTGTGTAAAGATGTGCATTAAAAATAAATATATGTGAAAACAAAAAATGTGTGGGACAGAGAGATGGGGAATGTGCACTAAGAAAAAAAAGGTTCAATTTTGCACCTTTCAAATGATACACCAAGTACCTTTAAGGGTGCAACTTTGAATCCAAAGAAGCATTATGCACCATCAAGGGTGCAGTGAGCTACATTTTGCATCCTTAAAGGTGCAGAGTTGTACCCTTTAGGGAAGGTGCAAATTTGCATCCTTATTTTGATGCAAAAATTTCTGCACCCTTTAAGGAGCATAATTGCACCTCTAAGGGTGCAGATGGGCATATTCGGGTGCAAACAAGTATAAAAAGGGTGCATCTTTGCACCTTTGTCATGTAGGGTGCAAGATTGCACCCAAAAGGTGCTACTGTTTTAGCATTTGGGGTGCAAAATTGCACCTATTTTCTTAGAGTGTGGAGCAGGTTAAAGAGAGAGAGAGAGAGAAAGAGAAGGGGAGAGTAAGAATATGAGGAATAGAGAAAGAGGGAGAGAGAGGGAGAGAGAGAAAGAGAAGAAAAAGCGACAGTGAAATATATATGCAGAAGATGAGAAAGTAAATACATTGTACAATCGGAGAGATGGATCTTCTTTTTTTCAAAGTCCAGGGGCATAATAAAACTTTCAGATCTAAGCAAGATATTAACAGAGGCCGTGATGATCAGGTACTTGGGCATAAACAATTCCATTAGGAAAACGCATCATCATGTTGTGCCTCAGAATTAAGTTTCCCCCATTTCATGAAGCAGTATCACTTGTGTGCTTTTGAGAGCTGCCCTGGGGCTTTTAATATTTCCTACTCTTTTTCCACTCCATTCCCTCTCGCGTCATGAATTTCTATCACTCGCATGAGGATATTCATAATGATACATTCTATCATGCTCAGGCTAAACACAAACAGGGTTTGTCAAATTGTGGAGTGATGAAGGAATTTAGTGCGTGTTTATGCTTAGGAGGAAAACGTAATGCTTCAAAATTCTGGTACATGGAATATGCTACAAGGTTTAAAGAAAAAGACTATAGTCTTTCTATCTTTGGTCCATGTGTTGGAAATACCAAATTCTGTGACCTTCATGTTAACCATGAGAACCCGCAGTTATTACATTATAAAAACTTTTACCGGGCCAAACAATCAGCTCCAAGGGACTGATGACGTCACAAATTCACCCTAAACCGAATTGATAAACATTATAAATAGAGTATTATACGTCGGTCTTGAGTACTGTCGAAATGACGATTAAGGCATAACATTTTGATTGATATGAAATAGTTGAAGAGTTTGACTATATTTCACGTCCAACTAAAGGACTTAATGAAAAAAAAATCATTTTATTTATTTTATTCATTTATTTATTTCGAACCTTTGTACGGGTGATGTGCTCAGTATCAAAAATACAAAAACAAACTGGTCTTCCAATGATTAAACCTATCTAATGAACTTGACCTGGCCTGACCGCAAGTGACCTATTTATTAGCCTCGATCTCCGATATCGATTGCGATCTCAGGCGCTCTGCTGGAAGCGTGTCAGAGATCATATTGCCAATGCAACCACTAGGGGAGAAATCTCGATCGTCACCAAGGGCAGAATTTATTGTGTAAAGCACGAGGTGGGCAGTTTTAGTTTCTAATTTGAATCATTGGTATCTCACGAGGGTATTATACAGAGATAGAATAAAGGTAATTTTCACAACAGTATATCCAATATTTCAATTCTACTTTTTCAAGAAAGAAAAAAGAGAGAAAGATGTAAAGTGGAGGGGAAGAGGCATTCGTTGAAAGACAGCAGAATGACAAGAGTTAGAAAGTAGGAGAAAACTACGAGAGAAAAAATAGGTAGAGAGAGGGAGGTAGAGGTAGAAGTAGAAGGGGGAAGACAGGAAAAGGGGGTGTGTTTGAAAGAAGATGATAAGACTATATTCCATAATTTGAATTTGGTTTGGAGCCTACTCTTCAGTGTCGAAAAAAAACTATTAAAGCATTTCATCAAGACGACGTATTTAATTAAAATAACTGACAATAACGTTTACAAAATCGTGAGTTTATAAGCATGTGAAAAAGTCAAGATATCATCTTTGCAAAGGTTTTTATCATTTCTTTTTTTTTAAGTAGGTCGATCAATACAGAAACGCTGGTAGCAACAAATCATCTCAATTTGATTAAAATGGGTCGCATTTAAAATTGAACGACATACTTAATTTTGTCGACGTTAAAAAAATGCATTAAACCACGAGATGAATTGTAAGGTGAAACCACTTTATTGGAAGTAGCACTGCTACTAAAAAATGGTGTTGATATTTCGTTCTTGTATTAAACGCAGATGCCATAATTAATTTTGTCTAAGTATGCCCTTTAGAATGTCATAAATCACTTCAAGTAACATACCTGGTAGGGGCAGAAATGGATTATCTATTAAACCAAAGAAGCGGTTTTATCCTCTTATCTTCTTTTAATTTTGAAAATGGTATTACCCATCAAGGCTTTCATTTATTTTAAATGGATCTCTGCACAATATGATAATGTGATAATACATAATGACAATGACAAGCATGCTAAGATTTTTCTCAGTCAACTACTAGCTGAACATAATCTAGCTCAAGCTTTTTGTATATATGGAGACTAGGCGTTGTTGCCTGTTTCGTAATTTCAAGAAAAGACCTACTTTTTAATGTCCAAGAAAAATGACCTATTAAATTTTTTCTCTGTCCTTTCCATGTAATATAGCTATCTCCATTTATTTCCCTTATTTTCATATCTCTCTCTCTCTCTCTCTCCCTCTCTCTCATCTACTCAATCCCTCCTTACTCCATCTCGCTCTCCTTTTCCCTCGACCAGTTTTTCATTCATCTTTCTTTTCATCTTTCAATATTTTGTTTCAAGATGACTGGCAACTGAATCTCCAGTAAATCTCCAGTCATCATCTAGAGTATTGTTGCCTTCCTTCTCCTTTCCCCTTTCTCTCTCCTCTCTTCTCTGTCTCTCTCTCTGTCTCTCTCTCTCTCTTTCTTCCCCTTAATCTATTTAATGTCCTTGTATGCCTTTCTTTTAACATTGTTTTGGCCACCTCGCTCAAAATCTCTCTCTCTCTCCCTCCCCCCCTCTCTCTCTCTCTCTCTCTCTCTCTCTCTCTCTCTCTCATTATGACTTCATATTCACTTTCTTTTCTCTTACAGGTCCTACTCGACATTCGATTACGTTTTCTATCTTTAAACCTCTTTGCCGATGCTCTCAGTAATATAGTTTTGGCGCGATGTTAAGAGCCGTGAGATCCAATTACAGTGGACAAATATATTGACCGAATTTCTGCCTGGATAAAGTGTACATATGATTGAAAATTCAGTGCCTACAGCTTCTGTGTTTGTATAGTATCATAACTATTTCATAGGAATGATTTAACAGATTACAGACCTTCTTCAAATACAGATGCTTATAAACACGGGCCTTTAAAAGGAAAAGCGGGGTGTAAAAGGAATGTGATAGAAAGTGTTTCCACTTCTAGCCATTTAACGGGCAGGAATAAGAAGTCTTCTTAACATCATTGTAAACACTAGCGGATCTGGGGTTTGAACATGGTTGGGGCGCGGAGGATAAAGCGGCGCATGATTCTAGGAAGGTATATAGGCATGATAGGGGAGCCATCGTGTTGATGTCAAGCCATTCCACGGATTAGCCGCCGTTAAGACAAAATATGTCGATATTTATTTAAAGTATCATTTTAATCTCAATGTAGAATAACTTTTTAAAACAGGAAATAAACAAGCAACAACAAAAACGAAAGCCTATTTGTTTTTATCAAACTGTTTTTCCCCATGTTGGATAGATCAGATTCTTTAGCCTCTAGGTACGGACTCAACGCAGCGTACTTAGATCATTAATGACTTTTAATGTAAAATACTGAATTACTTGATTCTCTCAAATTTTATTCCATTCCATACGTTTGTTTAATGCTCTATGTAACTGAAGGTTATGTTTCATGATCTTTATATACCTGTACACTCTCATTTCTGCGGAGTCAAATTTGACTCGGAATGGAGTCAGCTGGGAGTCAACTCTATTCGGAGTTAAAGTGACTCGAATTTCCGAATTAATTTGACTCGGAATTGAGTTAATTTGACTCGATTTTAGTCGATTCTCAGTTGACGCCACACCATTCCGAATCATATTAATTCGGAAATCTGAGTAACTTTAACTCGGAATAGAGTTGATTCCCAGCTGATGTCATGTCAAATTTGACTCCGCAGAAATTAGAGTGTATTATGTTTTTTGCACTTTGCCATGGACCTGGGTATTTATTTTTCCACCGCTTCTTTATTCATATTGAGTAAAGATGATACATATATATCCCTATGAATCAATGAATATTCCTAATATCAAACTCTAGAAAAAAAGGTGCAAGTTTGCACCCTAAATGCAACACTGGCAGCACCTTTTTGGATGCAATCTTGCACCCTATACATGCTATACGAAAAAGGTGCAAAATTGCACCCTTTTTTCTTAGTGTACATCGTTACGTTGAATATTGCCACATGATATTTTTGTATTTGCACTGTGACCATTATCACATTTCCCTATTGTTGCTTCGTTGCTGCTAATGATCTAACTCATTTCAAGTATATCCAATCTTCTCAGCGCTTGACCTTCTTCTGAGTCATATTTCCGGTCTAACTTTTTAAAATTTTTTAGTATATTTTCACCATAGAACTAAATATCCTTTTGTTCAAGGCACATCATATTCGTCTGAGGTATCTGCAGTAGCGCGTTTATCATGGCCTTCATGTCATACCAGCAGTTACCTCAACTTCGATAGCTGGTTGAAAAAAAACTGCTATACAACTGCCTAATCGGCCTTCGAATATTCATGATAATCTTCTGCTTCGATTTTTTTTTTTTTTTTTTTTTTTTGGTTCAACTTGATGCGATCTGCTGTCAGACTATGAGAAATAAAATCGATGTATCAAACTTGGTAAATGGACGCCATCTCACTTCGTTATTCTGACCACAAGTGTTCATCGGATCGTATCAGATCGCAAGGCTGGTCTTCAGCGGCTATAACGTGTGCGTGTGTGTGTGTGTGTGTTGGATATGTACGTCTGTGTGGATGTGGGTATTCTTCCTCTCCGAATAACAGGCATTGTGAAAGAAGATGCTATGCCTTGGTTATTTAATCGTCAATTCAGTTCTCGAAAAAAAAAAGTCCTACTAGCACACTTCATTTAATACTATTCTTTTCAAAGTCTCATCAGTCCGTGTACTGAGGCCCACAATGAATACCAACCTGCATTTCTAATGGTCTCGTGAAAAAGCATGAGAACTCTTTGGTATATAATTCACTTAAGAAATTAAGAGAAGAGGCTTGTGTGAGCGAAACAAAAGACGAAATTGTGAAGAAGGACTTTCAAAGCCAAAGCAAATATTTCCATTTCTTGAGCATGCCTCCGGTCAAGGACAAAGTAATCAAGAACCTAGCTTCGTAACACAAATTTCATTTTATTTGGTTGGTCTCTGAATGAAATAATAGCACAGGAGCCTGTCCCGAAACAATCACCCCATTTTACATATGAAATTTGACCCCTTAAAGTTACTTAGGCCATCCATCCCAGTCACAAAATGCTTGTCAGATCGAACATATCTGCCGGGGGGAACCCCCAGGGCCTCCAAAAAAGGGCCCCAAAGTCGGGTTGATTTCACCCCATCTAACTTATGCACCAAACTTTGTCAGGAGGAAGTTGTATGACTATACATTACCAAAACACAAAAACTGACAAAATTTTCAGTCGGGAGGAGTAGTCAGAAAAAAAAATACCCTGAATGGTTCTCTAAAGGGTTCTAAAGTGGTGTTTAGAACCATTTTTGGTTTTTGGTTGTACAGGGAACCTTTTGGGGTTCTTTCAAAATATAAAGAACCTTTATTTTCTGGAGGTTCTAAATTCCATGAATATGGGACAAAAAAGAAAGGTTCTCACTGGCACATTTTTCTAAGAGTGTATAGAACAGGCAAATGCGATGGAAACATTTGTGTTACGGCATACGTCATCACCTCATACATAGCATGAATTATTATCTCGTTGTCTAGCTGTTATTGCTTTTTACAATGGGGTTGTTGTAACCACTGGCGTACTGGAGGGGGGGGGGGGGCTTGGGGCGTCAGCCCCCCTCCCCCAAAAGAAATTTCAATCATGGTTTATTTTCAATTTTATATTAGTGATATTACGCGAGTTTCATTTTTTTCCCCTACACTCCCTTTCTGTTAAGTAACGCATTCACAATTTCCCAAATAGCATGCATAGCAAGGCAGGAAACACGCATCATATCAATACTAATGTGTTTTATGAAAGTAAGTAGTAATTTTTATTTGCGTAAATTGACATCACATCAGTATAAAATACATAACTTACATTAGACATGATAGATATATGAAACAAAATAATATTTCACATTTGTAAAAACTAAACACTTGGTTTTATCTGTTTATCTGACAATGGATTCAAACTTTGATAATGAATATTCTTAGATTTACCAAAACTAGACACGGGCTTTAAGTTTGTAGTCCCAAACAGCGTTCTTTTACAGAGTTGCAAACCATCAATATTACAAAAAGCTCCTTTACCATGGGAGTGCAACCGCGTATCCAAGGGGGGGGGGGGCAATGGGGGCGGTCGCTTACGTTTCGTTTCCGTCATACCCAATTTTGTATGTCTTGATGTAAATGCCCATTAACCGATGAATACTTGAATTTTCTTATCGTTTCGATAGATTTGCACTACTCATCTTGAACAGTATCATTTCCCCCTAATTTCGCCTTCAAAATGTCAAGAATCTATGATTTATAAGTATAATGTATCATCCAATGTAGTTTTAAAATTCATTAAGTCGATTTCGATAATAGCCGGATCCCGGATGTATTCTATTATTTCCCTTTTAGGACTACCACTGTGTAATGCAATTTCATTTGCTTCCACTATGAACATGACGGACAAAGAAAGCGGACAAAATAAACAACCCCTCAATCTACCCTTCACAATGGTTCTGGTAGTCAAAAGAACATCCCTTCACTGCTATTGTCTAAAATGTGTGGAACATGTGTCACATGCATATTCACCTGGAACTACATGATTAAACATAATAGCTGTAAAGGATGTTCTTTTGACTACCAGAACCATTGTGAAGGGTAGAAGGAGAGGTTGTTTATTTTGTCCGCTTTCTTTGTCCGCCATGTTCATAGGGTCCGCTATATGTTCTTATAAAATATGCACGATGTGTTTGATAATATTGCTTCCTTGTAAATAGTTTCTATACTCTGCGAAGGCAGATAGTAACCAAGGTTTATAGCCGTAAATATGCTATTACCGATCCATAATTATATTCGAATTCGCTAATGAAAAAGGGAAAATGGGTTCTTGTTGAACTGTGTCCTTGATCTTTATCCTCAGTTAGAATGCGTTTGGAGCATCTTCCTTTCCTTCTCGGATTACGCTTGACAATAACCATGGTAACGATCTAAAACTTATACTAATTTAATTTGCTTTTGGATGTGACCTAAAAGGCATGTGGTTTGTCTTTAGCGCTTACAAATCATCGCATGCGATATGATACGCAGCCATCGCGGATCTTACATCACATATCCAGTACGGATTATTATCTTCCTCTTCCTCAGGGGATCAATAAATGTTAGGTAACCCTGCACAGGGATGGATCCTAGATTTCGTAAAAAAAGAGGGGGCACAAAATATCTCTAGCTAATAAGCAAAAAAAAAAAAAAATGATGAAAAACAGACATGAAGGTCATCATGTCTGAAAGGGTGCAATATCAATGTACAGAAAGGGGGAGTGCAATAATACGCTCTCGTTTCAAGAGGCACAGGCCGTAAGTCCCCCTCCTCACCCCCTACCCCCCCCAAAAAAAAAATGATAAATAAACAAAACTAAAATATCACCCACTGCAGACAAATGACCTTATCCAAGAAAAGAGTCGGAAGAAGCAAAACAAAAATCAGGAAATTAGACAAAAAGTATTCATAGACAATTGCAATATGTTTAAGGAATACATTTGAGTTTTGGCTTAAGCACGTTCAAAGCTAAATTTCGTTCCTTCGGCTTTACTTTTATTATTCAAGCATGACTGGAAATGTGTCATATCATAAGTATGCTGGAGATACAAACCTAACCATAAATAAATTTCTACCAAAAAATAAAGCAGGATATCTTGCTTTTAAAATTACGCATGCGGTGCGTGAAAGGGGGGCCCCTTAGCAAAAAGTGTGGTGCAGTGCTCCATCTTAAAGAGGCTCTGTCGTGGGTTTTCATGGGGAGTTAATCTTATTTTGCTGGGACACCAGACTTTGTGATAAGCACTGGTAATGCCTGTAATAGAGCTACATTTCTGGAGCACAGCAAAACAAGGTGTCCCACCATAAACATTCTTCGGCCTGCTTCGGGGATTTTCGGGCCAGGGAAAGTGAGATAATGACTTTGCCATATGGGGCAAAGTTAGGAATATACAGAGCATTACATAAGGTTTGTTGGTCATAAAACTCATAGTGATGGACGACAACTGTTATTGGGTAAGCACCCATGATGTCAAATTCCCCATGAAAGTCCACGACAGATCCTCTTTAATATCAAAATCGACAAAAGAAGGAGGCCCTAATTATATATGAATACTTCATTATAAGCGGTTGCATTGGGACCTTTATGTAGTTCTGAGGAATTTGGATTTGGAGATTTTCAACATATTTCATCGAAAAGACTCATTCCAGTGTATTTTTCAAAATGGCTGACAGTACCAGTAACGATGATGAATTGAAACGAGCTTGCAAAAGATTCCCAGCGGGGAAAATCAAAGGTTTCTTTTTTAAAGGTTTTAAAACGAGAAATGGGTCTCATGAATCATCATTATAGAGACTTAAGAGATAGAAATCAATCTCCTAACCGACTGACAAAAAAAGGAAATATTGGAAAGATTTACATTATGGCTGTGATATCAAATGCCAGGCTAATGTTCACAGAATATCGAAGAAAGAGCAAGGGCGTACCCAGACATTGTTTTGTTTTATTTCAAAATGTGAAGAACATATCACTGATTGAATGATTGAATGATTGATTGATTGATTGATTGATTGATTGATTGATTGATTGATTGATTTTATTTGCACGTGCATTCGTTTCACATTATGTTCAACGAGAATACGAAGCATATCGTCTAAATCAAATGACACGATATGAGCATATATAATACTATAAAGTTCTAAGCAGTAAATGATATCCAGTAATTATGAACAAATATCGTAAGAATGGGTAAACCTATCAAAAGCGAAGCTTGTCGAGTTAGGCCCCGATTAACCTAACGTGGGTAAAAGCAGCGCATGAATAATTTCTCGATCATTTCTTTCGTGTCTGCCAGTAACGACACATTAATGACTTTGAGATACAGTACACGATAAGGTCCGGTGACTGATGGGTATAGCATGAGAGACGGGCCTTCAAAGAACTGGTTGGTTGATATGAAAAGAAAATCATGTTAATTTTCAATCGAAAGCACTCTGGCCAATTACTAGACTGTATATGGAGTATGAATCCATTTCCATATATAACTCATGACCATTTTATTGCCAATGGGAACAATGGAAGGTTCAATTGTGTGGGTGGGGGGGGGGGGGCAAATCTGGCCCTTTACCCACTCCTTTTAAAACTAGTGTGCATTGTGCCGCCCCTCCCTGTTGTATAATGTGCCCATCCCTACTTATCAACCTGAAAGCACGCTGTTGTTGTTATTCTTCTTCTTGTGTTTGCTTGTCGGAGAGTTTATAGTAGAATAAAGA
>CM057155.1:32675250-32724996 GCA_029962745.1 Echinometra lucunter
GGGCCAAATGGAATTACTGCAATGATAAAAAATTAAAATAATAATCTTTACCATTTTCGAGCTTTGTATGAGAGGAGTCTTACGCTGTTATCAAAACTATATCACAAGGGAAATCTATAAGATGTGGTCAAAATCAAAATTGAAAGTGGAAAACAATCGTTTTTCAATAATCCCTTCGATAAATAAACCGGTTTTACGAGAACCACTTTAGCTTTGCACATTACTCATTGCTCACTGCACTTCGAACTTCGACTCATTAGTGTTGACGCAAGAAAATGTAATGTTTTGGGAGATCCCTTTACAAAACAAAGCACCAAAAAGAAAAAAAAAAATCACTGAGCACAGCTTAAAGGTCCTCATTGGGCCCATGGCTATGTTAATGTTTTTACCAAACTATACATAAAAACGTTATTCTCAAATCGTAAAATTAAATGATAGGGTATAATCTGCCTTATAGCCAAACACGAGCATGTCATATGAGTTTTCATGGATTTAAGTAAAGCGTTTGATACCTATTTTTACACAAGCTTTACCATGATGGGATTCGTGGTGTATCATTAAATTGGTTTCGAAGTTTTCTTTCTTGTAGAAGGATGTCAAATCCACTATGTCCACTGTTACGTGTGATGTGCCCCAGGGCTCTGTTTTATGCCCGCTTCTTTTTTTTTTTAGATTTATGTTAATAGTATCTCCAATGTCTCTTCCATAATTACCGATGACACTGAATATCTTTTGCTCTCATTCAAACATAGATTAATCTCATTCAAATACTGAATGCTGCATTGCCAAAATCATCTTATCGCTGAATTTTGGTAAAACTAACTTTAACCACTTTGAAACTCGAGCTCTTTCTGAACAAAATTTAATTAGTGTTCCATTAAAGATAGATCCTATTCAACAAAAGAAAAATACCAAACTCTTACACTGATGACTGACCTGGCATGAAAACGTATGAACGTACAAGAGATTTGTCTCGTTGTATTGGTGTTATGAACAAGCTGCAACCCCTTGTTCCCCTTCGTATTTTGTTCATCATTTACAACTCCTTTATTCATTTCACGTATCTCTTACGGTAATAAAATTGGCCAATAATAAAGTTAACATATACTGATGTTATTTTGAGATTACAAAAAAGAGTCCCGAGACTTTGTCGCGGCTCCGGGTATTCTGAACACACTAACCCATTTTTTTTAATTGAGGACTTTGAAATGAATTGATATCCATTTCATGCAAACTGCAGTGTGTACCGACTAAATAAGAAGGAACTGCCTTTATCATTTTGTAATGATATTCTGAATAGAGAAATTCATAAATACCCAACTAGACATTCTTCTGATTTCCATTTGTTTAGACCTAGGAGTGTCTTATAAATTAGCCCACAGATCATTGGCGTAAATCCGGGGGGGGGGGGGGGGGTAATGGGGAAATATATCCCCCACTTTTTCGACAGGGGCGACAATGGCGTGTACAAATATATCCCCCCATTCACACACACTTTTTAACGAAGAAATTATATTTTAATTAATCAGTTAATAGAATTGTTGATAATCTGTCACAAATTTCCATCATATTTTAGAATTTCTATTTGAAAATAGAATTTAAAAAAAATAAAAAAGTGGTTATTTTTGGCTCGCTCGCTTCGCTCGCTGGCAAAATAAAAATTAAAATGTGTGTAAGGGTGAAGGGGGGTCTGTGCGGGTGGTGGGTGAGGGTGTGCGTTTATACTTAAGTGTGAGTTCGACAGAAAAAATCGGGGAAAAGTCGATCTTTCCCCACTCCACAAAGTGGATTTACGCCGGTGCCACAGATCGATTAGATGACGCCTGATATAGGAACCAGTAATAATCTTTTTACTTAAAATGAAAGTGAAGGAATTACTGCTCTCCAAATATGTTTGCTCTTTTGAGGTACACTGTACTGGTTCTTATCCTTTCAAGTTGAGATAAATGTTATGTATTCTCTTTTGATGTTTGTTATTTAAATGTTTTGAAGGGCATGATTTTTTTTTTGTACCTTATTGTACTTTCTTCTAACCTTATTACAGAATGTCTTTACGCCATGTCAGGGGCGGCGCCAGGGTATTTTGATAGGGGGCAAGATGACCCATAGGTGAATTTATTGACGTTTTAAATGAACAACGGATATTATATAGTTGCAAACCCCAAGCCTCTCTTTCCCCTCCCTCTTCTTTTGTCTTCCTCCTCTTTTTTCTTCTTTTTCTCCTCCTTCTTTTTTTATCACTTGAAAAGTCATAGGGGCATTCGTCCCCTGCCCCCCCCCCCCGTGGTATCGCTCCTTTCAACGAAAATAGTTGTCAGTTCCCAATATGGATACATGCATTTCAGTGCAACTCATTGCATTTTTATGATTTGTCAGTGACTCTATTGCATGTCGAAAAATGACACAAACGAGCAAAGTCTGGAAAAATTAGTAATCACAAAAACATTGCAATGTTTGGCGAAAACTTATCCATATTTTGTAGCATACATAATTATTCAGTAAAAAAAAAAAGTACATTGAAAAGTCAGAAGTACATTTATACAACAGATGAATTTGCTTGGCCTATTATAATTATACTAAATCTATACATATCTTTTCTCTCTTCTCTCTTTCTCTCTCTCTCTCTCTCCTCTCTTCATCTCTTTCCTGTCGTGTCTATTTTCTTTCGTTCCCTCTATCTATCTATATTTTTAAATTCTCTATGTCTATTCCTCTCTGTCTCTTACAAAAAACGCTCATTTTGCAAATGAATTTGAAAATTTCATAAAAGGTGAATAGATTAGCACAAGACTGGGTTAAAGAGAAAACATAGGTCCAATCTCTTTATTAGTACCAAGGAGGGTAGATTTCTGTCTAATTCCAAAATCTCACCAGAAGCATACGGGATGTCGAGTCTACAAGATGACAGTTAAAAGGTATCTTTTATCTAAGGAGGAAAATATCCAAGTGCCCCCCCCCCATGATACCCCCTTCAATTTAATGATACACGACAAGGTGAATGATCTTTCCCATACCGAATTCAAGAATAATATCGGAATGAGCTTACCTGTGTGCGGGTGGCTCACAGCGAGGAGCATCTTCAGCGATACATCCCCCATCACATGCCATTCTAAAGAAGATGATATGAGATGCGATGGTGAGATGCGATGCGGAGTTGACTGGATGCAGCTAAGTGCTCAATCACATCGCGAATGAAAGTAAATGAATGAGCATTTCCTGCTGAGCATCGCGACCGTCCTAGTGAACCAGGGGGAGAAGGAAAAAGAGGAGGATGAGGATGAGGGAGCGAATGATGGAAGGATGGTAAAGAGGATTCAGCAATCATACCGAGCTACGGACGTGCTTGATGCAGAAGTCCCATCACGTGTGCTTTCTGCTCGCGGACGCATACCAGTTTGGGCGCACTTCTTGCCCCCTCCCCCGGCACCATGATCGTTTTCTATGGACTGAAATGTACGAATATATAACATGTTTCCGTCAGTAGGGGCTAGCTGTGAATGTTCCCCCCGCCCCCTCCATAATCGACACTTTGAGCCCAAGGCAATGAGCAGCGTCGTAAAGCAGACCACGATTTTGATTGTATGGTGGTTCTCTATATCATGGATATAAAGGGAAAACCCCGAATTCTCCCTGTCTTCAAATTATGTGGTCATTTAAAAAAAAATTAAGTTCATTTCTGCATTTAATTTTACAAAATAATCTAATATCGAAGAAAAACACATTTCAGAAGAAATTATAGTGCTGTTGAATATTTGTATTTTGATTCTTTCTTTATTTATTTCTGCTTTTCTTTAGTAACATAGCATGCATATGAAAACTATATACACCTTTAATTAATGGATGATATTCAGGTAGCAAATATGTTTGTGCTTGTACCAAAAAAGAGGGAGGGATATTCTTTGCGCATGCATGGAATAGAGGTAGAAGAAAATGCTCAAAAGATAATAGTGAAAATAGTGGAGGGGTAACGGAGAAGAACTCCCGCGTAGCCAGGGGGCGGTGGGGGCGGCTGCCCCCCCCCCCCCCCCATGAATAAATAAACGCCAGGAAAAAAAGGAAAGAAAAAGAGAGAAGAAAAGCGTGAGCGAGAACAGAAAAAGATAAGAGAACGTAGGATAAAAGCGGGCGCAGACAAGGAACAATGAGAAAGAAACGTCCGAGTTTCGCGCGGGATCGGGGGGGGGGGGGGGGAAACTCCCCCTCCCCGCACCTCCCCCCCCCCCCTCCCCGGAGCGCGCTTTGCGCGCTCAGTATGTGATTCGCACGCTTCGCGTGTTCACTACCGCCCCCCTAAAATGAAATCCTACCTACGCCACTCGAGAAGAGAAGTGGGATTTTGAAAGAAATAAAAACTAAGAACGAATGGGGAGATTACTGTGAAGATATGAAGCAGAAAGGGCAAACTGACTAAAGAAAGGTATATAATTGGGCAAGACAGGAGAGGGGGAGGGAAGATATTTGGAGAATCAGTTTTTTACTGAGAAAGCTTTGAGACATGGAATCCTCATTATTATCTTTAATAGCTATGTTTTAAAAGAAAAAAAGAACGGGTGTGGAAAGAGAAAGAAGAATTCAATTCAGTTTTTTCCACAAAATCAATATACAAAAATATAAAAAATATATATTATAATTATAGGGGGCCTATATATAATTATATCATAATACAAATCAGTTACAATAAAATCTTTAATAATACTACAGCAGCATACAAAAGAAATAATTTAGTAATTCGATGTTATTGGATTCCCATTGTGAAGGGGCCTAAAGAAAAGCAGAGGTTGTTGTGATTATAGGCTTCAATAAAACGAAGGGGGAAAATGGGGAGCTGCGTTAAGTTATAGTGAGAAAAAAAAAGGAAAAGGTGAGATATATGGGAGGAATGGTATAATACAGGAGGAGAGAGAGATGCAACCACATCTGAGAAACTTATCTTAGCCAACATGTCTAGGACTGGGAGGGCAGGCCATAATAGTGAAATCTGATCATTTGGCAGGACTCTGTGCACTATCAACCATCCTAGTTGAATTGAAGGATAACTTACTATTACTTTACTTATGTCATGAAGAATAAATTTATAGGCCTACTCACTTGCGTCAGAAACTTTTAGTGAAAAGGGATGTCACTTAATCAATCTTACAAATTGATGCATATGCAGCTTAATATTTCAAAGTAAACAACTAATTTGAAAACAAAATAGGGAATACTAGACAAAATCATTAACTCTTGTGTACACACAGGTGTCAACCCTTTTTAAGTTCCAGTAATTAACACCCTGGAACAACAGCACCGTACGACAAAAGTATGCACACTTTAAAGAAGACTGCAGTAAGGGGATTTTTAGAAAGTTGAGGTGAAATTATGATGACAATGATCATAACAATAGATAATAATAAATGTAATAACATAAGCAGAAGGGGAAGAAGAAAAGGAAGAAGAAGAAGAAGAAGAAGAAGAAGAAGAAGAAGAAGAAGAAGAAGAAGAAGAAGAAGAAGAAGAAGAAGAAGAAGAAGAAGAAGAAGAAGAAGAAGAAGAAGAAGAAGAAGAGGAATGGTGATGATGAGGAGGAGGAGGAGGAGGAGGATAAGGAGAATGATGATTGATGATGATGATGATGATATAAGTATAATATTATTCTCATCATCACCACCATCATCATCATCATCATCATCATCATCACCACCACCACCACCATCATCATCATTGTATCGTGGCATCTTTGGGAGGCCATTATAATGATGCTGCACATTTTGAACAAGCTAGGGTAGTCTCATAATCTCGAATTCTCCAGATAATACATCTTCGCATGAAATTTATAAACATTAGCACAAATGCCGCCTAAGTTTACCAAAAATAGATATGATTTGCTCAAGTTCGACATTGTTTGCAATCGTGTGTACGTAACTGTTTTTTAACGGGATGCTAAATTTCAGTAACCTGAGCGGCGACTGTAAGTGAGTCGACAATTTTCCCCCTTTTTGGGCATTGAATCGCACGTCATACTTCGGAATGTGAGAGTGATTCATTTTTCTCGAAGGCGTCGTCACAAGGGGACTCATTTTGTGCTTTTTTGTCTGTAAATTTCTCTCAAAATGGAACAGCCAGAACCACAAGACGTATACCTTTACATTTATGATTTGACAAAAGGTCTTGCTCGTCAGCTTTCCCTAGCATTACTCGGTGAGTTTCATCTTTCTTCTGCTTTTTTATTCATGCTCGGTCCCATCTGTTCATAATTGTGTTAGGACGATGTACCTATACTGTTTTCATTTGGTATATTTTTCATTTGTTATGGACTCTACACACTAATACGTGAACAAGCTTATAATATAAGAATTAAGATACACCAGGAATCTTGGATGACATGTAAACTTTGTAAACTTGAAGCACAGGGCTTACTTGACTTGAGTCTTGCACTGCACTGTCTTGGTCTATAGACTATCCTGTAATAGCTGTGTAGATCTAACTCACTCACACTAGTGCTCAGTTATACTAACCTCACACAACAGACGTGCTGTAACATGCATATTGCTGACAATAGGAAAGCAGTAATCTCTGTACCAATTTATTGGGACAGGAGCAAGAGCTGTGTCACCAGTGATCAGAAAAATATTTTTCAAAATTCATTTGATCAAGATAATTTACATCCAGTTGGAGGAATGGAATGGAAATAGGATATTTTATTATCCTAGGTGTAAAAAGCAAATATTTTATATGAATTTGTTGATTGTTTTAGTGATTTCAAGCTTTGACTACAGAGGGCAGCATGTCACATAAATTTGCCCAGCTCAGCATACCAATGTAGCCCTGTGTGGATCTAACTTTACTTGGTCAGTGAATTGACCTCGTCCTGCAAACATGACAAGTCTGTACTGAAACTAAATAGCATGCTTTTTTGTTTGTTACTCAACGGCATGCTGTCGACCTACGAGTCCGATAAGCCTCAGTTTTCTCCTTAAAATTCACCATTTTCAGTTCATCCATCAGATATGTATATATACGCACATGCACAAAAGGGAATGAAGTTAAACAAAACATGACATAATTAGGACACCGTGTGTGAAGCTCCACATGCACACACATCTACAGTACGTTATCTTCAGCACCTTGAAGTAGCACTTTTACTGGAAGAAGAGAAGAAGATATGAAGTAGAAATTGAGAAAGGGGAAAATTGAGAGCCTCAGGAACATTGCTGGTAAGTAAAATCAAAACTTTTCTCTATTATAGAAGATCTAAGTCAATGTATTTCGCGTTCGCGTCAGCAATTAGTTTCGCTACTCAAAATGCCGTTTTGACCTACGGATGGTCTATAACCTTGCTTATTTTATTATTTTGGTTTTGGTTTTGGTCACTTAGGTCTATACATGTAAAAGCTTATCTGAAATAAGCTTGTACTCCGTAGTCATTACGGTGGAAAAGCCTCGGTAGCTTTTGTGTGTATTCCCTGGCGTTTGGGCTTGGTAGAAAATCACACATGAGAGGAAAATAATTGTTTAAAATTCCATTTTCAACTCTGAATCCCCAAATTTGTGATATATCAAGAGTTGAAGAGTCCCTGAATCAGATAATATAGCAAATTAAAAAAAAACTCAATCTTGCTTAGGGCAATTTTGTTGTCTGTTTTTGACTGCTGCAACGGTGAATGTTCGCTACAGTCCGATATACATTTGGCCCTATGAGTGGGTTTTTTTTTTTTTTTTTTCTTTTTTTTTCTTTAACTGTTAGAGCAATTGATGAGAGCATGTGAGAGCACTTGATTTCTTGTAGAAACAAGTGAAGTAGAGTGTAGGTCTTAAAAAAAGAATAGAACATGTAGAAGGGGAAAAGGAGTGTGTGAATATAATTTTAAAACAAAACATTACATTAGATAATAATAATGTGATCCTTGAAACCTTGACGAGAAAATCCCTTAAAGGCATTGGCTAACTTTGTGAGTAGCTGATTTAAAAAAATTCTCAAACTAAGATGAAACATGTGTATGAGTACTTGTATTTGTACTCAAAAACCCTGAAACCAACCGTAATTTGGAATGAAAAAGTGTAAGTTAGACGCAAACAGCGATTTTATTATCCTTCGACTCACGAGACAATCACTAAGAAGACCACTTTGCTTGAATTTGAAAATGCCGTTATGTGCCTCTCGCAGCGTGATACGCTAATACACACAGTACGGATTAAAGGTGAGTCATATGCGCATGCGCACTCCTTATTTTTATTCTGTGCAACCGACCCTCATATATTTTTCAAACATTGGTTCACATTTTTGATATTCAAAAATACTTCCTGTGGATATTATACTTTGAAACTTTCAGACTGGTATTTTTACACTTTAGTTCCCTTTATCCCATTTTCAAGTAACAAAAGATTTTTTAAAATCATAACAATGTTAACCAATGTCTTTAAGCAGCTCTTTAAAAGCTAAACTGGGATGGAATGTGCTGTGACAGTAGGTGATGGTGCAGACAACTATGTGGAATTTCATTTACAATAAAAACACTGCTGTGCAAGTAAAAACCATGCTCTCCTGGTTTACAGCATCCTGGAACCTACAGGAGGTTCCAACCCTCTGATGACAGGAAGGACAGCCTCCTGGAAAGCAGCGACTGTTGGGGCAGTAACTGTCGTGGCTGTTAGCGGTTCCAGATACGAATATGCAAGAACGGAATATTGTTATTGTGATTGTTATCATTATGTCATGGTAAAACTTTCCAAATGCTGGTATTTGCACACTGTGAGCTGCTCCATAACCTCACATTCATGGGGAGTATCCAATCAATTGCAGATTAATTAATCATTGTTTAATTGATTCTTTCTCTTGTTTTACCTCTCTCTCTTTCTCTCTCTCTCTCTCTCTCTATCTGTATCTCTCTTTCTCATAACATGGAATTTCTGTTTTTCATTCTTTGGTCTGCTCTCTCTTTATATATATATTTTTTTTTCAGGTAAACATCTTGATGGAATATGGCATACAGGTATTGTGGTCTTTGGCAGAGAGTATTTCTTTGGTGGTGGAGGAATAGAAAGTTGCAAGCCTGTAAGTACAGTATTTGTAGGATATTGGTGGGAAAAAAATACATTGTAATCAAAAGCTAAAAAAAAAGTAGAAAGGTCAGTATTAGTCACTTGGCATATTAGCATGAAATTGCTACATCCTTGCTCTTACAAATACGAGCAGGACAATCATTTGGATATCAAAATATTTCAGGACAAAACATGTATAAGAATTTGATTTTGTGGTTCTGGAGGGGTTGATCTATTTTCTGTAGTAATATTGTTGAAATAACATTTCATGTAGAAATAAAGAAATGTACAAATAGCTTTCAATGAAACTTTTTGTTGTAATTTTCAAGTAAAATGTGCAAAATATTTTCTTGTAATGTATTCTTTTTTTTCTTCAAATCATTGCCTTAAAAAGGAGACAGTGTGCACTTCTTACCATTTTTAAATGACACCATGATCATTGTTGACCCTGTTGTACAACAATTAACATTTGATCCAAGTCAATTGGATGCGCTAACTGAATAATGAGCTTTAACCCTGGACCAAACTTATACCAAACCCCAACCCTAACCCTGAGCTTTCTCTCAAAGATAAACAGTTAAACTGAAGTTTTGGTCATGTGATTATAATATGAAAGAAACTGTTCCAAAGCAACTGGGAGAGTTAGATTAGTTGTTATAAACACAGATGTCTAGTGTGAGATTTGGAGATTATCGAATTGATAAGAAATTCACTTACTTTCCCCAAAAGGTACTTGCACTGCACAAAGAAATTAGTATGGGACCACTCAAATCTGGCATGGGTGTTACCTCCGAACTTTTCAGCTTTTTCTTGTCATATTTCCAATATAAGGGCATTTGAAGAGCAATCCCTTCTAGGGGACATTTTTGTTACTGTGATATTCTTTCTAATTGTCATGGGAAGAATGAGAAAGCTCACAAATTATTTTTCACCTTTCCCAGAGCTTGAGCTTGAGCTATAAGCCATCTGTTGGAACTCTGAATCTTAGCTGTATCTTAAAGTCCACAGCTTTTGTTAGGTCACCTGCACTTCCCTCTTATTCCTTATAACTATCTTGCTATCAATGATGTAGTGTGGAACTATCCTAGGACAACCTACACAGGTTCACAAGCTTGGATCCACTCAAGTCTCCTACTCACTTTTCCTGGAGTACTTAGGAGAGATGGGCATGTCTTCATTCAGGTACGTCACCAGTTCAAATGCACGTTCTTGTGATGATAAAACTTGATGATATGAATAATGAAAAGTGATTGCAATAATGATGAAAATGAAAAGAAATCAAATAATAGAAATGGAGGTGGTAGTATCAATAGTAGCAATACTACTACTACACTGAAATGAGTAATGATGATAGTAATTTTGATAATTATAACATAATGACAATGATGAGAAAAAAGAAGGAGAAGGAGGAGGAGAAGAAGAAGAAGAAAAAGAAAAAGAAGAAGGAGGAGGAGGAGGAGGAGAAGAAAAAGAAGAAGAAGAAGAAGAGGAGGAAGAAGAAGAAGAATGAAAATAAGAAGGGGAAGAATAAGGAGAAGAAGAATAAGGAGAAGAAGAAGGAGAAGAAGAAGAAGAAGGAGAAGAAGAAGAAGAAGAAGAAGAAGAAGAAGAAGAAGAAGAAGAAGAAGAAGAAGAAAAGAAGAAGAGAGGAGGAGGAAAAGGGGGAAGGTCTAGCATATTCCACTGATTTTGAATTTTTCATAATAATAATGGTCACATTTGTGATTACTTTCCAAAAAAATATCTTAAAGCTCCTTGTCTCTCTAACAAAACAGAATAGTCCAAGACTTCAAGACAGTTTGGGTAAAGGTCATATTATTTGTTAATTCCTTGTTGCAGTTTTTTCGTGAATAAGGAAAAGAATTTCTTCAATAGGTATTAATCTTTGTCTGGTCTGTTGCATTTCACCCACTATTAGCGGAGATAAATACAACCTGTTTGAACACAATTGCAATAACTTCAGCAACGAGGTGGCCCAGTTCTTAACAGGCAACCCTATCCCTTCATACATCACTGAATTACCACAGGCAGTACTCAACACGTAAGTCTCCAGTTCTATCTTTTGTTAATAATTAAAAAGCATATCACACTGTGTAAGGTCTGCTCTGGGTCTCTCTCTTGGTCAAGGCAACTAAAATGGCCAGGAAATCTGACGAATCAGTGACTGAATTAGCCAGGTGATCCTTCACTGGGTTTTCTTGCTTTAGATCTCTTGTCTTGAGAATACTGGAGCAAAGACAGGTGATGGTGAATAGCTCAATTTTCAGTCCAGGTGCACTCTTCCATTTTGTTTTCTGGGAAGGCCACTATGTATTTCATCTTTATGTATTTTTTTTTCTGTTTTGTCTTGTTTTGTTCTTGTGTTTTAAACCTGCTTTGTGGGCATATGTGTGTCTCCCATATTCTTTGGTCAAATCTTGTAAGTCTACAAACAAGTACTTTGTTTCAGCATAAGTTCTTTCTCACCCCCCCCCCTATATCTCAGTTATTTCACATGTTTCTTGAATGACTCATAACTGGAAAAGCAATGAAAAAATAAGCAGGACAAGTGAAGTTTAAGTTGTAATGTTTTGTTTAGTTTCTAATAAAGATAGCATTTAAGAAGTGGTACCCAAACCAAATACGCATTCAAGACAGATGCTCTCTTTTTCTTATCTCATTTTTCCTCATTCTCCCTCATTCTCTCTTCTTCTCTTTCTTGCTTTCTTCCCTCTCTAACATTTCTTTTTGTCTATCTCTCCTGTCTTCTACAGACCCATTGGTCAAGCCATGAAGCCCTTAATTGATGCCCTTGCCTACAATCCAACAGGCAATCGTCCAGACTCCGAAGGTCCATCTGTTTTTGATGCTCAGGCCACCGGAGTGAGGGACAAGCCCCCACCAGACAGTAAAAATGCCCAAACTTCTGCCAGTACCAAAGGTAAGAAATTAGTTAAATGGATAAAAAAGGAAATCCTTTTTTGTTGAAAATAGAAGCTAAGTATATTTCTTCATGCTGGAGCCAGCCATGATGCCAGTAAAATACTTTTAGATTATTAAATCTCAACAAAATTTGTTAATGTTCACCTCAAATTTTGAAGAACTTTCCGATCAATAGTCACCATATTCATCATGAAATCAACCATGCTCTAGTACAGTTCTGTAAGATTGTAATGCTACATTTACACTAAGTTCCCATCCGCCACGGCAGTCCACGTTTAATTGTGTAGTGGCAAATCCACTCTGTGGAGTGCTCAAAGCGCTTCTGGCAACCGTGGACAAAACAGGATGGACGTGACACAACGCAGAGGGACTGGATGGGCAGACGTGACAGTCCATGATTGCCGTAGATGCCCAGACCAGATTTTTAAACGGTCAAAAAATTTGCCGCGGCAGTCACGGTGCGGATGGATGAATGCAACAAAACGTGACATGACGTAATATGGCATAACAAAACTTGGAAATGGAGATGGATGGGAAGCAAAAATGTCCAAATCCCACCGTGCACTACATTTCGCGCAAATGTGGCTGCCATGCCCGCCGGGTACATGGTGTAGATGTAGCATAACCTGTGTGGGGGTAATATTTATTTTGTTCCATTTGACTTTGGTTCGTTTGTATTGTTGTTGTTGTTTATTCATTCTTGATGGGTTGCATAAATAAGTGAAATGTAAGGACTATACATGGCACTGTTATATTGTCATCACTTTTATGAACCGGCAAATCCGTGTTCTCTGCGCAGAAATGTGAATTGCAGGAAAAGGCAATTATAGATTTTGGTGCTCTTAAAAATGGAATTTGCTTTCCTTCCATAAAGGAAAGCTTATGACTTTGATTTTAAAATGATGTACATTACCATGTACATCAATTCAAAATAAGGAGGCACTGGCCATACAAACATAATTCAACATTCGTAAAAACGTTTCTCCAACACACGTATCAGATCTGCGCACGTGCGGGAATTCGTTAGTTTGTAAATATGACGATGATATGACAGGGGCTTTTTTTAGTGTAGGGTTGGGTAATGGGAACAAAATGGTCCAAAAGATGGGTCTGATGGGTTGTCACAGGACCATGGGCCTATCTATCATTTACTGATAATAATAATAATATTCTGGATTAATATAGCGCCTAATACATCTCCAAGAGAGTCTCTAAGCGCTTTACAGAAATATTATTACCCCGGTCATCGGATTCAGGCTTGCCCGCATACAATGCATGCACCTTCTCCACTCCCTAGGGAGCATTCCAGCCAGGCGCCTTTTGCAGGCGCGCACAATGCTAAACAAATCACAATGACTTTCGCATCCTACCGGGTACCCACTTAACACCTGGGTGGAGAGTGGCAAATGTAGATTCATATCTTGCCAAAGGACATTAGTGCCGCGCCGGGATTTGAACTCGGACCACGAGATCTACAGTCCTGTGACATATCCACTAGACCACGACACCTCTACTGATCAGAGTCAAAATACCAGCCACAGGACTAAGATACACCAGTGGTACTAGTCTTATTAATCTCCATTTACTTGTCTTTTTTCAAGTTTTAGAGAAAGATGTAGGAATTGAAAGAATATGTATGAATACATTCCTTGATTATATCTTGACTTTGTAGCTGGACCAATAGCTGTAAAAATCTGAATTCAGGGATTTATAGGTTCATTTATCATTATTGTTCCAATTGAATTTCATTGTAGAAACACCAGGAAAGTTGGAAGAAGCCAACAAACCGAAAGAAACCCCTGCAGCACCCTCTAATGGGAGCGATGAAGAAGATGACCTCTTCCTGCAAAGGCTGAGGGAACGAAGGCAATCAAGATCAATTACAAGACTTTGTCTCTTCAGAGATGGTGATGTAAGTAAAGGGACATATCCCCCATATGTTTTTAATAGTCTTACGTGGTATAGGAGTATAGGAGTAGCCCTGGACAGCTGTCAATATAGCTTTTTGGATGAAACCAATTCAAGATTCAAAATTCAAGGTATCATCATTGACATTGAGAGTTTGAATCCTGTCTTGGCATCATTGTCCACTGAACCCAGGGGTAAGTGGCTACCTTGCAAGAAAATTTTCATTGTGAGCCAGCTGACTTTGACAAAACTCTTCTTTTACCTGTTACCATTTCTTTTAATTACTCATTGCTTGTGTTTAGATCCTTTTTTTTTCACTTAATTTGGTTTGTTCATGGATTGTGAAGATAATGTGGAAACTCTCTGGAAGATGAAAGTGATCCAGAGTAGAAGATCCAGAACATTCCAAGAAAGAAGTAGATAACATTGAAATGCATAAAGTTACCAAGATGGCTTAACCCATAGCAGTACAGAGCTTTCTTGAGGTCTAAATTAGTCATCTTCAATCCTCGAATTGGCAATACAAATGATTTTTTTTCCACGTTTACAAAGCTTGAAAAAAATAAATATGGATATAACATAAACCAAAATGAAATGTAGTTGTAAAATTGAATCAGAAATTGCCAATTTGAACACAGAAATAGTGATTATATATTATTCATTGTGTTGCCAATTTAAAGAGTTTAATGATTAGTTACACTTAAACTGCTCTAATTCGAGAACGCCACACCATACAGCGATGGGAATAGGCTCAAATTTGTCAGTGCATTTTCTCTTTCTGCTCATGATATGTACTGCCCAACATTCTGGACTAACAGATACTGCATAAGTGTCTCCTAAAGGTGATACTGTACCTCTATGGGTTAAAAGGAAGAAAGATGTAAGCATATGTGTATGATAGTGTTTATGTATGATAGTGTTTTACATATTTCGCTTGTGACCAAACTTTGAATTAGGGCAGTCCCATTATTAAAAAAAAGAAATTGATTAGATTTGAACAGTCTGATAACAAAAATTGGAAAGAAGAACCGAAAATTACCTTGTGACAAATTTTCTAAACAATGGAATGAGAAATTGTGGAAATATTGACAAAAGATCATCAAGTTTGTGTTACAAAATATGTAAATTTACAGTCAAGGGTCTGGAAATCTTTATTTACCACGTCACGTAAAAGAATTAGGATATGCAACCTCTCTGATAGCGACAATGTCATGCTGTCAGTAAAATAATTTGTCTTGGCTTCTTTTTTCAGCCAGCAGCATATGCAGACAGCATCAAACAACATCTACCCCAGAGCCTCCTGACACCAGATGAGATGCTAATCTTAGACCAGATGAAAGATGCCTTCCAAGCTCCAAGTGACAGTCTCCTAGATGATGACTGGGATAAGACTCTACCTCCCGTTAAACCAGATTACTTCCTGGTCATAGGTTAGTGGTTTACCTCAGGGTTTCCTGTAGGACCATTCCACTTCATATTTCAGACATTTTTATTGGAAAATATGTGTTACCACCACAACCTTTACTACCACACCAAAGAATAAATGTTGGAGATCATGATTCCTCTAAAAAACAACAACAAGCAAACAAAAAAAACAGGAAAATACAAGCACAAAATATACATCTCGTATTATTCTTTACGGGAAGTTAGCTACAGCGACCAGTTTTATTTCTGTGGTTTTGGTTCTAAACCTTAATCCTTGTACAGATGCTCCTTCAGCATTGGTAATGTTTCTTAAATGGCATAGGAGGGTATAACAATGTGGTCAAGAGTGCTGGATGAAGCTGTTGGTACAAAATACTTTGGACCCTTGTTTTGTCTGTTCTGTGGGACTGTTTTATAACTTACTTCTTGGGACCAGGGGAATTACCTTGTTTTGAACCTTGTATCAGGGTGCCAAATACTAGTTCAGTGCAATACTAAGGCATGGGATGGCAAAACTACTGTGCAGTAACAAAGAATTTGCTACGATAATGTTCTTTAAGATAAAATTCCACTGGATGTACATATCTAACCATCTTACCAAACAATCCAACACAAAACAGCAGCTATCATTCTGCTACAATCTCCTATCATTGCTTTCACTAGGAAAATTGCCAAGTAGGACCAGTCACCTCCCTGTGGTCCTAGACACAAACTCCCCCCCCCCTCCCCCCCCCCTCCCCTCCCCCCCCCCCCCCCCCCCCCCCCCCCCCTCCTGACCCTAACCCAGTCTCTAATCTAACAATATGATAAGAAGTGCTGTAATCTCCTGTCATTCCCTAGGGAAGTTACTCAGCAGGACTGATCTACCCCCTGTGGTCCTGGTCCCTCTCCTTCAGCTCCTCCAGCTAGCCTTCCTGAGGGAGGACGTAATTGGTCTACTCTGTACCAATGAAGACAGGACCATCATAGACTTTGTGAGCAGGACTGATAGCCAGCCTCAGAAGGTCCAGGTTGAAATCCTTCACTTGGTGAGAATAAAGTTGCTAGTTTGTTGGGGTTTTTTAGTGTTCTGGCTTTTGTCAAGATCAGGTTACGTCAATGTATCATATATTTTGATTATACCTGCAAAAAACCTGTGCAGCCAATATACTGAAACTGTATTTTTTTCTTTAAGCAAAAGTCATACTGGCGTGAAAACCATTTCTTTTTTTCTTTTTACGATTTGGATTATTTTGTTACAGAAATACAGTGCTATGCATGAAAGAGATTCACACCTGACTTTCAGTGGATTATGTGAAACTCTGCTTATCAACAAAGAGATGACATTCGAACATTTAGTGGATCATGAAAAGCTGTAGTTATTATTATTTGGTCTGCTGTTTATTGAATACAGACCCCTTGTATGTGAAGGTCTTCAAGATGCTGTTTATGCAAGTGCATGTATTTCAGCTGATTAAAATTTCGTCCTTCAACAACAATAACATCAACAATATCAACAACAACATCAACAACCTTAATATCAACAACTGCAACACCAACAACTTTCACAATCTCCATAATATTCTGTTCCAGCAATGAGCTACAGACAAATTTCCGTGTACTCTTGTGGACTTTCTCAAGCCAGATGATCCATCACAGGGTTTTTTGCTATCTCTTGTCTTGCTGGTAAATGGAACCAATGGACATGCAATAAATTGTTTCTTCTACAAAACAAGTGAACATGTATAAAATCATGGATTGAAGTTTTGACATTTCTGGTGTAAAACACTGTGGATACACCACAAATACATGTATGCGATTGGCTTTATATTATTTTTCAGTGACTGCATTATTGATTTGTGTTTGTACATTTGTCTCCTTCCAGCTTTGCAACCTGTGTGCTAGCAGTCAGGGATACGCCTGGCTCATCTCGGAGAAAGAATGGAAAGCGCCCTCTGCCAATGGTGCCTCAACGTCCAATTTGAAAATCATCAAGGGAATTGCTGTAGCCATGTTGTTGAGTGGTTCTGATCAACTCTGTGAGGCATCCGCTTCACTTGTCTACAACTTCGCAAGACACAAGGTAGATTTGTAATACTAATAGCTGTGGTATTTACTTTTGTAGTGAATATCAGACAAATGTTAAAGAGAAGCTTGAGTTCTGGCAAAGGTGATTCCCTTACCGACTTAATGTAATTCTTTCATTTTTTCCATGTCAGTTAACCCATTCGTGACAGGAATTATTTAAAGCCTAATTTAATCAGCTTTTATTCTTCAAATTGGCAACACCAACATTTTAATTTTATTGCTACATTTTTCTTATAAAACGTCATGTATCTGAAATGAATATAAATTGACAGAAATTATGATGAGAAGTCAAAAAGTTGCCAATTTGCAGGGGAAAATGGTGATTTTAAACTTTCTATCACATTGCCAATTTAAGGATTTTAATACTTATTTTCCTTTAAAAAAATTTCAGCATCAAACAACGAATATTGACGCAACCAAAATGGGCACAGTTTGTGTAGAATCTTTTGCTCTTTCTGCTCATGTATTTGGTATGATTTTTAGGGCTTTGCATCAAAAGATATTAGGCCAAACCACGAAATGTGGACCTCTGTCACGAATGGGTTAAAAATATAGTAAAACTGTCCCCTAGAAAGGATTGCTCTTCAAATGCCCTCATATTAGAAATATGACAAGATAAAGCTGAAAAGTTTGGGGGTAACATTTGTCCCAGATTTGTGTGTTGTCCCATACACTAATTTCTTTATGCAGTGGAAGTACCTTTTGGGGAAAGTAAGTGAAGTTCATATCAATTCATTAATCTCTAAATCTCACACTAGACACCTGTGTTTATATACAACTAATCTAACTCTCCCAGTTACTTTGGAACAGTTTCTTTCACATTATGATCACATGACCAGAACTCCAGTTTATCTTTAAAAGCCTGTTTAGTCTCTGTTGAGTCATTGGGGACATTTTTAACCCATTCGTGACAGGAATTATTTAAAGCCTAATTTGATCAGCTTTTATTCTTCAAATTGGCAACACCAACATTTTTCTTTTATTGCTACATTTTTCTTATAAAACGTCATGTATCTGAAATGAATATAAATTGACAGAAATTACGATGAGAAGTCAAAAAGTTGCCAATTTGCAGGGGAAAATGGTGATTTTAAACTTTCTATCACATTGCCAATTTAAGGATTTTAATGCTTATTTTCATTCAAAAATTTTCAGCATCAAACAACGAATATTGACACAACCAAAATGGGCAGAGTTTGTGTAGAATTTTTGCTCTTTCTGCTCATGTATTTGGTATGATTTTTAGGGCTTTGCATCAAAAGATATTAGGCCAAACCACAAAATGTGGACCTCTGTCACGAATAGGTTAAAGAGAGCAATACAACATAGGATGGAGAGATAACCAACATAGAAGCTATGGTCCTCTATTTGTAATTATACTGAAGTATTTTCTGAAATGGAATGAAATTGAAGAGAATTAAAGCATACCTTGTGTTGCTGAACCCAGAGTTCATCTGAGTCAGCATTTTTTAGTAGTGGTATGGTGAAGTGATGCACAGTTTGCATACATATTGGATTCACTACATTAAAGTGATTACACAATGGTAAACATTTTTTGGATATATGATCGGGAATGGAATTATAAGAAGAATAACATTAGAAATTTGATGATTTTCAATCGAAATCAGTGCATTTTGGCTAATTTTCTCATAAAAAGTCAAAGAGTTGACCAAAAAATTTGAGGATGGGGTATGACGTCAAAGTGGGTACCCTGCTTCGCGCATTGCAGTTGTGCTACGCGCTAGACTGTACAATATGTATTATACCTTGCGCGCATTTTGCTAGAATTGCGCGACATGGTACCCACTTTTACGTCATTTTGACGTCAAAGTGGGTACCCAGTTGAAACTGGGTCTCAGCTGAGGGGTCAAAAATATCCTGAAATCTTACCACATTTTGCGGTTTCCTTGGCAACACGACTTTTAAAAAAAATTTAGGCAGATGATTTTCTGCTAATGAAATCACGCTCTTTTAAATGAACTAACATTGTTTCAGCATTGGGTACCCCCTTTAAGTCGGTAAGGGACTATTTTGTAAGATTTTGAAAATTTTGTTACTCTAAAAGGCTGTGATTCTAATGTTTCATGATTTTTCTACCTCCATGATGTTGAAGACTGTTTGAAATTTATATCACATTAATGTTGAAAAAAACCTGAAACTGCATGTCCTTTGACTTGTATTTACATTGAAAAATGGGCATATTATTTGATTTTCTTTTTTTTTCCCCCAGCTTTTAGATGACAATGCGGTTGAATTGGGAAGTGCTTTACTGCAGACACTCACAACAGGAGAGTACTCAGAACCAACAAGTAAGTACCTAAGCCTGCCGAAGCCCTACCAGTACATTTTCCATGAAATCTGGGATGTTGCCAATATCTCATTCACATTGATTTATGGGGGGGGGGGGGTTATGGTAATGATGAAATTGCATTAACTTCTTAAATTACCGCACAGTTTCACTTTTTTTTTTTTTCATTTTATTATTATTTTCAGTAACCTTTGACAAAGTCCTAACCTAACTTCTCTAGGTCCCCCCTTTGTACTACAGAGTTTACAGTGTGTGGAATAATAAAAGGTATTAAATTCTGTTAATCAATTTAAAATATTATAAAGCCAAATCAGAGAAAATGTTGGTAAAAATGGTTGTATGGTTATTAATTGTATTTTAGTGGAAGTATGAATGCTTTTATTTGATTAAAGCCATTTCATTCTGTTGATTGTAACCAGTGTGATCATTCTTTTTTTTAAATGTCCACACCAGTTTACTATGGTATTGCTGCCCTCTATGGTCTGATGGGTAATGTGGAGGTGCTGTGTCTTGCCAACGTCATGGGTTTCAACACAGACAAGTGGGTGGGGCTCTCGGACAGGGTGAATCAGGTCATCTATGACATGTGTCTTCTTCTAGAAGACAAGTAGTAGGATCTCTTGCGACTTGGATCTGGACCCTCTTTAGGTCCTATTTCATGTCTCTTTGAGAGCTTAGCAAACATAGTGGCACAAAAAGATGAGACCAGAATGCAAACACCAAAATTTTTGTTGATTATTTTAAATCAAAGGTTGTAATTTTTGCATTATTTCATGACAGTTTTTGATTATACAAAGCCTCATGAAGGTGAGAGAGCTTCTGTTGTTTTTTTTTTTTACTCACTTAATGGCTGTGATATGATCCTGATTTTATGCAATATAGTTATGATTTGCAACAGTACGCATTCTGGGCGCATCTTTTTTCGCGCCTCTGTATTTAGCTAAGCTACTTTGCTACTATATCTTTAGGTGTACTATGTGCTGGGTAGTCACTTTATTTTCAGGATGGGGGGGGGGGGGGGACAGACAGATTACCATCATAGGTTTACACCACATAAGATAAAATAAATTCTTCAGTGGGGGCTTGGATGCCCCAGACTGTATGTTTGCAATATTAGAATATCCTTTTTTGTTGTTGATGTTATTTTTTACCAAGTATAGAAGACGGGTGCAATCGCATATTTTTTCAGAGAAATATACTTCTGATTATTGAATTGAATTCAGTAATTAAATGTGATGTAAGTGCATTCAATTGAAAATAGAGAATGGGAATCAAAATGAAACTCGGCTCTTTAAGTTCATGTAAGTCTGTAAGTTCAAATTTAGTGTCACGCTTGCAATTTAAAGGAAATCTGAAGTAATTTATTATATAACGTAACACACATGCACACACGTGCAGAGCCTGTTTCATAGTCTCCTACCAAACTTTGTTTGGTGGGGACAAAAAAAAAATTAGGGCAAAATATACAGAGCCTTCCAGATTTAAGTGATGGATAGTTAGAACATTAAAGAGACAATGATTTATCCCTTTTTGGAATTCTTGAATGATGATGAAAAGTGCTGTATTCATATGTTTGTTTTTACTCTTTTTTTTTTTCTTTTTTTCTTATGAACCAAAGTGAGACTGACATATTATGGTTTCTTTGTATTGTATTTTTTATGAAAAAAGTATGTCACGAATGTATGATCTATGCATACATTTAGATTGGAAATATGTGAATGGGAATGTGCATCATAATTACTGTAAGTGTTGAATTTTATTGCCTACATTCTAACGTATTAAGCAATAAAGCTTGCATTTTTAAGATTATAAGTTCTGAGTTCATGCATGAAATATGTGTACTTTAAATTATGTCAAACAATTCATAATTGGTTATTGAATACCAAAAGATTTTGAATAACAAAAGAAATATTTGTCAAAATCATTATGGATGTACATGCTTTGTTCGAGAAAAGGTCGGCAAAATGACATCTCATGAAAACCAGATCAGGGACAGATAATGTGATATGCAGAGTTCATATCCTCATCGTTCAAGTAAAGCTTTGTTTCCCTGCAGTGTGGCCGACAAGTTAGCCTTCATGTGACCACCTGAAGTTATATTACCCATCTGGTGTGAATTAATTATTTCATGCCAAATAGTTTTTGCTGAAGCTATCTTATGCATTATTGTATATGAAGATCAATCATGTATTTGAAACAATGTGAAATCTTTGCCATTGTTCCCTTAAAAAAAAACATTACCTTAAAGGCAGCATTGTGAATCTTTGGTACATACACGGTATGTCCTGCAAATTTTGGTGAAGAAGTCCATTTGGGCAATTGAGCATCCTTCACTTATCTGGTGTGTAGGAAGTCACATGAGGAATGCACTGGGTCAGGCTTGTTCATTTTGCTTGTCTACCCTAGGTTGGCTAGATTCTTGCCAGGTGAAAGCTGTAGGTCACCAGATAAGATGCTTTTGGAAAAACCATGATCAATGTTTTGTTTTCAATATCCAAGTTTGACAGTGATTGCTTGTACAAAGGGAATAAAATTACTCATCGTTTTTCCATTACTATGCAATTATGACTTTATAGATCTGTATTTTCTATGAAATACGGAGAATACAGAAATGTACACTTTTATGCTTTTCTGAGGCTTTTTAAAACAAAATGGGAGGTCCATTTCAAAAACAAAGTAGAAATCTCTCTTCAAGAAGTAAAACTCATGCAATTTCATGAATAGCATTTCTTCACAATGAGTCTATTTTTTTATCCCTTGAAGTACAATACTGTTCTTCTTATGGCATTGTTATTTCATTGGTAATTGTCTATTTTACCTTTTGAATTTAAAGAATTAAGTGCTTACTTATTTTAATAAGACTTGAAGTTTATAATGTTATTTTGTAAAATGTTATTTATAATGAAAGAATATAAAATAAATTTGTATTTATTGCTATCAGTTTCAACAAAATTTTTGTATTGTACATTTTTTCCTGAATAGTTTTGTTGTACATTAAAATGATGTCCATTCACAATTTCAAATTTAAAAGGCTTTTAACCCATTCGTGGCAGAGGTCCACATTTTGTGGTTTGGTCTAATATCTTTTGATGCAACTTTCATTGTGCACCAGTACATGCATTTTTTAAAGAGCCCTCTTAAATGCTGAGTCTATATACCTTTAATGATTTCTAAAGTGATTTGCATGTTATCAACATGACTTGAGAGGTATGCACAGCAATAAACAAACAAACAAGACTAGCCTTCTAGGAAAGTAAAAAGAGAGATTTATTTTCAGTCACCACTTCAAATATTAGAAGACAAGTCAATACCTAAATCTATTCCTCACATAACAATAGCGGCATGCTCAGCAGGCAGTTATGTCCCTTCCAAACAACACCATTCAACATTCCAAGGGTTAAGTTAATTTCACCCCTTGTTTCAAATACATAAGAGATTCAGTTATAGATGCAGCTACATGTTTAGAGGCATAGGAGTTCTCCATGATACATAGAAAAAGTAACAAAATATAAAGCTTATTCAATATCACCTTATACATGATTCCAATTGGAATGCAGAATATGGAAAGTCATTTTCTTATATATACATGTATATGTACACATAAGATAAACAATAATACCAAAAGTACATGTAAACAGGCACAAAGAGCCCAAATTCAACAGACATATGAAGTAATCACATTACATGCCACCAGATTCAACTAAAATGCTCAACCTCCACAAGAACCAAGGATCTCATACAAGTAGACTACAGTTTTTACTGGATTTTAATTTCACACAATTTCTGGCAAGTACTGTGTAATGACTTTAATGTGGGAACATCATTCATTTGCAAGTCTGCTGCAAATTGATATAGTACATTAACTATTTACTGGCTTTAGGTGTCTTGCACCATAACAGTTTGCTTGAAGAAGATTTTAAAATCTCAAACAATCATGTACAATGACATGTAAGCAGATATTTTTGTTTTATATCCATTAATGAAATCCTGTTCAGTGATTGGTCTACATATAAAGCATCATGTGACTGAATATAACACTGCTATAATGCTGATGATATTGAAAACAACACACCCATGGAGAAATATGTGCTATACCGTGACGACATTCATGGTATAATGCACTATACCATACTATTATCTATATATGGCATTTTAGCGGCACATTAAAAACACTTTTTTTTTGTCTGCATGATTTGTCTGTGCAATATCAGAGCATATTGTGTAAAACGGCGAATTCCCCATAGGCTCATGTACAAAATTTGCTGTGAAATATTATGCGATATTGCATGGTCTCTTCGCATGCGCGTAATAAAACAAACACACGCAATAAGGATTACAATGCGCGGATTTGGATACGCAATACACGCAATGCACAAACGACACTTTGATGACGTCATAAAGAGGTAAGTCAAACTTGTGTGATTAAAATAAATGTATGATGGGGGCCCTTTTTAGTTGCTGAAATGACATTTATTGAATTTTAAATCCCTTTCCGGATTAAAATAAATGTATGACGGGGGCCCTTTTTAGTTGCTGAAATGTCATTTATTGAATTTTAAATCCCTTTCCTGTTGGGTATTGATAATAATGATTATATTGGAAGGCTTTATTTCATGGAATATTCTCTGGTATCCCATTCAGAGCCATCCAATATAATATATATGTTGTCATGGATATACGATAGATCGATGGTTTTTCATCGATAGCATGTGAAAGCTATCAGTATCGGCCTAATAGACCACTGTGAATCACATCCATATTTGTTAGCATTTTTTTTAAAGATTCATTGGAGAGATAGTACTATTCCTGCTACCTTGGAATCCATCATTTCAACTAGACCCTCTCAGTGCATGCTGTATTTGTCTATCATTTGTCCACACCGATAGAGATACAGACTTCAAGTTGACTTTTCCCAAGAATATACCGATAGCCGACCTTTACTACGTTTGATACAAAACCAGTTAAAGGTATTCATTTGATAATGCTAACAATCGAACAGTTACTTATGATGTCTCTTCTTACAACTTACTGGTAGTCAAAGATTTTTAAAGAAGTTTCATTAAAAAGTATACAAATCAATAACTACTCCGAAAATACATCTGTCAGATAGAACACTAATATATACATACTGGTATCTATACCTGTTTTCTTAAACCGTAAATTTGTCTATGTATTCTGGAAGATTTTAGACTTTCTTTTTAACCTACACTCTCTTCAAAACATTTGAGCCACATTTTTGTTTTGTTAGGGTTTTTTGTGACTCACTTGTCCATGACTTTTCCTTAATTCTACTTTACTCTCTACCTGCAACAAATTCAACAGAATGCAGGTTTACACTAAATGTCAAGCATTACACAGTTTTCTCAATGGATAAATTAATCAGCTTTCCCCTCCTTAACTCTTTCTGGGTTCACCTGTAAACCCCCTGTGCATTGCAAAATTTTGGCAGCAAACGCTAATCTGGGTTTACAGAGTCTCTGTTAATTAGAAGGCTATAAAATTTATTCTTTTTTCCTTCTGATACATACTTTGAAAAAATGAAATGTTTATCAAATGAGCCAGTGTGATTGAAAATTGCAAACTTTATCAGAAAATTTCCAAATTTATACACAAAAACAGTGATTAAATTTTTGTACTGCACTGCCAATTTAGGGACTATAAAGGTTGATAATATATAACTCACTCTCAATTGAGATAGCTAGGTGCAACATGCTGTATTGGAAACAGACTCAAAATTTTCAATGAATTTTGCTCTTTTTGCTCCGGTAAAAAGTATAATTTGTAGAATTCTTGATCATTTGACACTGCAAAATGTCACTAAAAGGATCGGAAACACTGTAGTGCAGTGCTTTGGGTCAATTAAAAGCCCTATACTACAGTCAAAGTTGAACATCTACATGTATCAGGCAGGACAAAGTTCTGGTACTGGTTTAGACAGAATAAGAATAATTATGTGGCAACCTTAAATAAGCACAATCCATGTTCCTTGTGTGTCATACTCCCACCAACTCGGTTCAATTTTCTCTCTACAAATTACGAAAGACATGCTTCTTCATTTCTCCCAATACAAGGCAAATATCACAAAATTTCAAATTAGTTCTCAAACATAAACCATATCATATACATTCAGTAAGTATTGCAGGCTGAATCCTAACTATAACCTCGTAAATTCAACAGGTACATGTATCATTGTTAACCCATAGAGGTACAGTGTCACCTTTAGGAGATGCTTTTGCAGTATCTGTTGGTCCAGAATGTTGGGCAGTACATATCGTACATGAGCAGAAAGAGAAAAATACACTGACGAATTTGAGCCCATTCCCATCGCTGTATGGTGTGGCATTCTCGAATTAGAGCAGTTTAACTGTAACTAATCATTAAACTCTTTCAACTGGCAATGCAGTGAATGATATATAATCACTATTTCTGTATTCAAATTGGCAATTTCTGATTCAATTTTTCAATCATATTTCATTTTGGTTTATGTTATATCCATACTTATTTTTTTCAAGCTATGTAAATGTGGAAAAAAATAATTTGTATTGCCAATTTGAGGATTGAAGATGATTAATTTAGACCTCAAGAAAGCTCTGTACTGCTATGGGTTAAGTCAAATCAAGTTGTCTAATATTACTACTAGTAATTCATCTGAAATTAAGAAATTTCTACATCAGGTATATATTCATTAAACAGCTTATCTAATATGAAGAAAGCAACTTGAAATCCTCTCCCACATTTTAGTATACCATCTCTGACTGTGTCTACTATGTAATAAGGGGCTTAACATCACTGAAAGTCTGACCCTCGGCTGGCGATGGTGGGGGGAGCCCTGTAGCCTCAGGGCCCCCTTGCATAGGAGGGTCTTCTGGATTACCTGCGGAAGGGTCGTAGCTTGGGTTGGCGTAGTTGACATTAGAGTACTTGCTGTTTACGTTCTCCATGTCAAGACCCTGCGGCTGTAAGGCCAGGAGGCGTTGTCGTTTGTATCTGCAGGAAGAGCAGGAAAATGATTTCTTCTGCTTATATTCCTTCAAAAGTTAAGGGTTCCCACAGAAATTTGAGAACAAATATCTGCGACTTTCTATGACCCATTTTTACTTCTTTGTATGACTAGATAAATACCATCTTGTTATGGGTTGCAGAATCCAAGTAGCATAGGAATACAACACAATTACATATATCATGTCAAAACGAATAAGAATAAAATAAGAAACAATAAGAACTAATGATATTAATGCTTGCATGCCCACTGTCCGTTCACATTAATTTATGTTTTGGAAAAAAAAAAAAAAAATGAATATAAATGTCAATAGTAAATTTGCATTTAATGTGTTGTCTTCTCCTGTTTTTTATTATATATGTATATATATATATATATATATATATATATATATATATATATATATATATATATATATATTTATATTTATATTTATATTTCATTAAAAGAATGAACATAAGTTATGTTTACTATATTCATTTGAGGGATCCCCACTCTACAAGCATTGCTTTTTAGTGGTTCCCTCTATTTCTATAAGAGATTGTACTGTATATATTCTTTTGGCATTGTAAAAAAAATGAATATGAATAGTTATGTATGTTTAATTTTTTTTTATGATTGTTATTTGTTTTTTTGGAAATGAACTCTTGAACTTGAACCTTTGAAAGACTATCATAGCTACACAAGGCACATTCCCATGATCCATCTCCATGACTTTGGAAGATTTTTTTCATTTTGTCACAGTTTTTTCTAAGATCAATAGTCAGTAGTCAGTATTTACACTTCTACTGAAAATGGTTATTTCTGATCAAGGCATCATTTGAAGTGTCCTGGGTGAAAAATTTCAAGAAAGAAAGATGGAAGCAAGTTCCCCAAACAAGAAGAATGGAAGAAAGGACTTGTCTGTTTATTGCAGATAGTAACCTAGGATTATATTGTAAATATGCTTTGATTCAGTATGAACAATAAACTTTATTTGCTTGGAAAAAAAAGTGAATGTGATATGAGGTAGGCCCCCCCCCCCCCAAAAAAAAACCCTCCGAGGTTAGAGGCATATTTTTACCTCCCGGCAGCAGAAAGCTGTGGACCAATCAAATTCTTAAAAAGTTAGCGCAAAATATGATGTCATGAGTTTGTCTACCAGCTTTTGGCAAGAATCTCTTGCTTGTGCATTCATTAACATAAGTGGCCTGATTTGCCGTGCCATATCTGAACACTAAAAATGTTGCGGGGGTTTGTCGCATCATATCTGAACAAGCCTTACAGTGATTACGCAATGGTAAAATTTTTTTTTGATATATGATCGAAAATAGAATTCCAAGAAGAATAACATAAAAATTTTGATGATTTTCAATCAAAATCAATGCATTTTGGCTAATTTTCTCTTAAAAAGTCAAAAGCTGACCAAAAAATTTGAGTATGAGGTATGATGTAAAAGTGGGTACCCAGCTTCACGCATTGCAGTTGCGCTGCGCGCTAGACTGTACAATGTGTATTATACCTTGTGCGCATTTTGCTAGAATTGCGCGACAAGGTACCCACATTGACGTCATTTTGACGTCAAAGTTGGTACCCAGTCTAAACTGGGTCACAGCTGAGGGGTCAAAAATAACCTGAAATCTTACCACATTTGGGGGTTTCCTTAGCGACACGAATTTTTAAAAAACTTTAGGCAGATGATTTTCTGCTAATAAAATCATGCTCTTTTAAATGAACTAACATTGTTTCAGCATTGGGTACCCCCTTTAAACATCTAACCCTACGGAACAAGAAAAATGGTCATTAAACGCTGATGAAGATAGTCACTATTAAAGGCAAGTTTGCCTGTACTCACCTCCTGATTAAAAACACAGCTACAACAATGATGACGATGATGATTATTGCTAGTATGATGCAGATGAAGATAATAATGTTAAAGTTCCTTGGTCCAGAACCATCTCTTGTACCTTCATGAAACAAAAGATTAAAAAAAAAAGGAATTATTACACCAAATCTTGAATTCTAATAATTGTACCCTCCTCCCTCCCCCGTCCAAAAAAAGTTTGAGCAACCTACTTTTGATTTTCGAAACAATTAATCGTTGGTTGCGCGGCAGAAGGAAACGAGCGCCCTTAACTGACATAAGGGACATGCGGTCAAATATTTAGATATTTCAAGAAATCTATGAATAATTACTTCAAGAATATTCCAGAACAGATCTGGTATGAACTTCTTGAAGTAATAATTCATAGATTTCTTAAATATGTCAATATTTGACCGCATGTCTCTTCGTTCCCTTTTGCTGCTCAAGGGCACTTGTTTCCTTCTACCTGGCAACCAACGAAATGCAAACATGTGTCAATCTTGCCTGACATGAATAACAGCTGAGTAGAGCCTTGTCCACATGTAAAAACAATTTTTAAAAAGCATGCTCCACCACCTCCTCCCCTCCCCCCCCCCAGTAGTGTGCTGCAGATATTTTCCTAGGGTAATAATCGAGGGATATCAAGGAGATAATAGGGGGGGGGTCAAGATATGCCTGCATGCATTGTCCTAAAACTTGATATACTGTGAAAATATATTATGAGAAATGGAATCTAAAATCCTCTTATGCATTAGTAGACCATTGGTATTTGGCAATTCACTCTTAATTTTGAAGTTATATAATCATGAAGTTATATGTATTTTTTACTCTCCCTTTCTCACCTCTGCAAAGTGAATATATACATAGTTGTTATAAAAGTGAATGCGCGGTAGTTATACAAACTATGGGGTTGTTTTTAATCTTATTTGTCAATGTTCCAATTTGTTTTGATAATATCTGTGCAATTCTTTTCATCTTTATACTGTGCTATGTTACTATTTATATGTATTCTTTCATTACCAGACTAAATCAAATTTTATGCATGGCATGACTCATGTTGCATATCCAGAATGATTCAACATGGGTGGGCTCATGTATTTGGTGTAATTTCTAGGGCTAAATTACACCAAATACATGAGCAGAAAGAGAAAAAAAATCTACACAAACTATGTCCATTTTGGTTGCGTCAATATTCGTTGTTTGATGCTGAAAATTTTTTAAAGGAAAATAAGCATTAAAATCCTTAAATTGGCAATGTCATAGAAAGTGTAAAATCACCGTTTTCCCCTGCAAATTGGCAACTTTTTGACTTCTCATCATTATTTCTGTCAATTTATATTCATTTCAGATACATGACATTTCATAAGAAAAATGTAGCAATAAAATAAAAAAGTTGGTGTTGCCAATTTGAAGAATAAAAGCTGATCAAATTAGGCTTTAAATAATTCCTGTCACGAATGGGTTAATAAAATTTGAAATGAAATGAATTTCACAAACCTGTCCGTGCACAATTGATGGGTCGCATGAACCAGGTCCCATCCTCTAGGCATTTCCAGATGACGTTTGTCTCTGCCACAGGTCTTTCATCATCGCAGTAAACCATGAGTGTCTCTCGAGACTTGAAGACAGTCTTGACTGTGTTGAAGGCAGCTCCTAATGGTGGCCGGGGTAAAGGACACACTTGTCCTGGAAGGGAAAAATCAGGTGAGTTCCGCTTTTTATTTATCTTCTAAATGACAAGAAGAATAGCTTTGTGGATCCCCCTTTCTTCTTCAAAGTTGGCATTACGTCATATGTTGCGCTTCGATGGTTAAAATCTTTTGACAAAAGATCTACATTACTGAAACTTACTATCGAAAAGTAAAGGCAAGGGATCCACTGAAAGGTACTGATATTCTATAATGTACCTATATACTGAAGAATACAAATGCCAACTTCTGTTGACTATCGTCACAAGCATACAATTTAAATTAACCCATTCGTGACAGAGGGTCCACATTATGTGGTTTGGTTTAATAACTTTTGATGCAAAGCCCTAAAAATCATACCAAATACAAAAAAGCAGAAAGAGCAAAAAATTCTACACTTACTGTGCCCATTTTTTTTGCAATAATATTTGTTTGATGCTGAAATTTTTTTAAAGAAAAATAAGCATTAAAATCCTTAAATTGGCAATGCGATGAAAATGTTAAAATTACTGTTTTTCCCTGCAAATTGGCAACTTTATGACTTCTCATTATACATTCTATCAATTTATATTTATTTCAGATACATGACATTTTATAAGAAAAATATAGCAATAAAAGAAAAATGTTGGTGTTGCCAATATGAAGAATAACAGCTGATCAAATTAGGCTTCAAATAATTCCTGTCACGAAAGGGTTAAACAATCGTAATACTTTATTTTCTTTTTACAAGTGTACCAGGAAACCTGAAAATGGCTAGAATGCTTGAGTGATATCTATAGAATATATGTCAGCATCAATGACTGTGCAATATCAAAAGTAGAATTAACATTATTTCTTCTGAAAAATAATTCAACAGGCAAAGACTAATAACCCCTAGAACAAAGGGTTAAAGGGTAAGTCCACCCTAGAAGTTTCACTCTTTCAATAAAAGGACATAAATTTGAACAGCATTTTAAAAAAGAAATGAGCAAAATAAGGAAATTACACTCATTTAGATTTTCTAGTAAATTGCTCTCGGCTCTGCAAATTGGCAACACTGATGACATCATATGCAAGCAGGTCTCCATTCACTTTGTACATGAAATTTCACATTTTCTCAATTTTCTTGGAAGTTACACATTTTCTCAACCCACAGTCAAAGTATGTTATGTATTTTAAATGCAATTCTTCTGAACATACGTTGACCATGGGGGTTAGAAAATGTTTAACTTCAAGAAAATTGAGAAAATGTGAAATTTCATGTACAAAGTGAATGGAGACCTGCTCGCATATGATGTCATCAGTGTTGCCAATTTGCAGAGCCGAGTGTAATTTACTAGAAAATGTAAATGAGTGTAATTTCCTTATTCTTTGATCGATTTTGCTCATTTCTTTTTTAAAATGCTGTTCAAATTTATCTCCTTTTATTGAAACAGTGAATTTCTAGGGTGGACTTTCCCTTTAAAGTTTTGATAAGATTATTTCACACATATCAGTGCCAAACACATTTTTTTTTTCTGGCAATTAGTACACTTCAACACTTAACATCATAATCAACAATACTGTCAGTACTAAGCCATGCATGACAGAATTCCACATTGTATGCTCTGGCCAAATAAGACTGGATGCAAAGCCCTATAAATCATACAAAATGCATAAAAAGCAAAAGATTCCACACATAAATTGCCCATCTGGTTTCCTTCGGTATTTGTTCTTTGCTGCTGAAAATTTTTAGATGGAAAATAAGCACTACAATCCTTAAACTGGCAATGCAATGGAAGTCCAAAATCACTGCTTTTCATTCAAATTGACAACTTTTAACTTTTAAACTTACTTTCTGTCAATATGTATTCATTTCAGACACATGGCTTTTTATAAGAGAAATGTGGCAATTTAAGAAAAATACAAACTGGTGTAGTCAATTTGTAGACGAAATAGGCAGATTTTGGGAGATAGAATAATTACGCATTTGTATAATCTGTATACAAGCACTTACACCTAGAAGTGCCGGGGGGGGGGGGGGGATATCTCTGATCATTACATCTCAAACTGCTCAGCTAAGACAGATTTCATTACAAACGACACACATTTGTGGTATTGCGCATGCTTTTAAGTTATGCCACCACTGCCCCTCTCATATCCAAGACTGACCAAATTCCTGATTTAAAAGATCTACAACACGCACAACCCTAACTAAAATCCTAACCTGAAATCCAATTGCTATTCTAACCTCAACCCTAGATATATATCTTTGATGAAAGAAAGCTTGGATCAACTGCCACCTGAGCGAAAATCAGAGTATCTTCTTTAGGGAAAGTATAGTTGTGGGAAGGTAAAAACAATTATTGTAAGCTTTCAAATTCTTTTCATGTTATTTACAAAGAATATTATAGTAAAAAAGTTCACTGCAAATGATTGCTCTTCACATGCCCTCACAATCATAGTATGACAAAAAGCAGCTGAAATGTTTGGGCCTAACATTTGTGTGTAGTCCCATACAGGCATTTCTGTGTGTAGTGCATGTAACTTTGAGACAATTTCTTTCGCAATTCAATCTCATCACCAAAGCTTGCCTTTATCTTTAATTTGACGTGATCTAAAACTTACTTTCTTGCACATCAGGAGGGAGACAGGTTATAGGAGGTCCACTCCAGATTCCCCCAGGACCACAGATGAGGGTGACAGAGTCAGAGCCATCGATGCAGCTGATGTCCAAGCCCTGCCCTTGGTCGTAATTCACCTGGGTAACACTGATGTAGGCCCAACGAGATATTCGAGGCAGGTCACACTTCAAGTCTGTGCAATGATAAGTGATTTATGGTAAAAACACAACATGAAAGTGTCATTCTCTGGTAAGAAGCCTGATCCTTGATCACAAATTCACCCTGGTCACACTGATGTAGGCCTATAGAGATATGTGAGCCACATAATACATCAAGTCTGTTCAGGAAAAGCACTCACTTTCATTTCAGGTCATCTCACTATTGTTTCCCAGAGTGTAAATCTTGCAAGGGTCAGCCTCTGCCAGGTCCCACACTGCAAATGTCATTGCATTGAGGGAACATTAATGTCTGCCAGGGAATTAAGCAGTTTAGCATTAAAGCCAGATAATAGGAAGCTGCTATGGGAAAAGTCACAAATCTGGCTTCTTCTCTACCCCCCCCCCCCCCTCCCTCCCCCCACAAGAATAAAACAATTGAATCCAATCAATTGCTCCCTGATCAACTGTACTGCAGTGTGGAAGGAATTCATAACTGACTGGTCTCATAAACCATCTATCTATTATGTACTTCAATAGATCCAACCCTTGAGAGAGCTGTTTCTTACACATAAGTGCATGCTTGTCTCAACTCTCAACCCTAACTTCGACGCATTATGCTTTCCAATCTCAAGTAGCTCATGCTAAAAAGTATTATGAAAGAGATGGTGTCAATATTCGGACTTATTTAACCTATTGAACAAGATTCGATTTCAATATAACATGCATTTCCCACAGACCCTAGCCCTAGTAATTTCAGGCATAGGGTTCAACAGGTTAATATCCATTACAGATAGAAATATAATTATTGATCTACTCAAAACAATGAATACAAGAAAGGAAATTCATCCATAACCATTGTGTATTTCAGTCAATTAAATGATTAGATACAAAATCTAGGTAAATAATCTGTACTGAAATTCCCATAATCATGCTTTACCTAGGGGGTGTTTCATAAAGCTGTTCGTAAGTTACGCACAACTTTACGCACGACTGGAACATGTTCTTGGGTGCTAATCAGATTCTCAATCATTTACATGTAGCACAAGAACATATCACCAGTCGTGCGTAAAGTCTTGCGTAACTTACGAACTGCTTTATGATACACCACCCTGTTCAGGATGTTATTACAGTTTTGACAATAACTGATGACAACGTTAAACACATTAAAGATAATGATGAAATACTACAACTACTGCCACTGATAATAATATTAATAAAAATGCCAGTGATAATATGATAATGATAATAAAAACAATAATAATTTGTAATTCGGCTTTCGAGTCGCGATTGATTTTCTTATTTCAGTAAACCATTCAGATCAAGTCAAATAAGAAAATAACTATGAAATGCACTGACCAACTTCCCAGCACTCCACCCCTGCATCCTCGGCATGGGTACAATCATGATTTGAAGAGTAAGGGCAGTCAAACAGTGACGTCTCGTTCCCGACACACTCCACCTCATCCAGATATATGGTGCTGTAGGTCTGACGCATTCCCGTTGTGTCTATGATCCTGCGAGCGGGTCCCAAGCCGAGCATCCGACAGACGACTTTTGCATCTTGCATGCCCCAGTTGTCGTCACAGACAGTTCCCCAGCCACCTCGGTAGACCTCCACGCGACCTTTGTACGGGCTGCTTCCCCCTACAAGACGAACTGTAGAGAGTTGAAAATAAAAACTAAGATTAGTTTCATTTCAAGAGGCCTTCTTAAATAGGTTTCCATATTTTGTTTTTACCTCAGCTTTCTTCATAAGAGGTTTGCAGATTCACCATGTAATGGGAGGGGAGTGGGGTAGCCCTGAAAAGGACTGTTGATATCTTTTGTGCAAGAGTTCTGATAAGAACTGTTTTTAACAAAGGGCTTGATGTTTCTAACGGTGTGCTCTGTTCTTCATCAGGAGTAAACTTGAGCTTTCTTCATAAGTTGTTCGTTTATTTCACTTGTCGGTCTATCAATCTATCCAGGTATCTTCTCCCAATTCGTAGGTTGATTGCAACATCTCTACATATAATTGTCTTTTGCCATTCTGGTGCACTCCTGCAGTTTTAGTCCACTCTAGTTCTTGATGTTCTGTTCCCATTTGATTCCAGGTTTCCCTCTCAGTCTACTTCCTTCTACTTCTCCCTCTAACATATCTTTTTAAGAGACTTTGGTGCCTTTTAACGTGACCAAAGTATTTTGGCTTTTCCATCCTTAACTAATCCTACCAGCACAGACTGTTTACACCCACCATTTGCAATATGTCTTTGTTGGTTTTCATTTGTTTCCATGATATTCTCATCATTTTCCTGTAAATCCACATTTCAACAGATGTATTTCTGTTTTTCATGGTCTTGCTTACTGTGCATGTTTCCACTCCACACAATAGGACAGACCATACATAACAATTTACTAGTCTAAACCTAAGTGCAAATTTCACCTTTCTATCTGAGAGTAAGTCTTTCATTGCCAGAAATTGATTTCTTGTCAGTATATGTAAACAATTTATAAGGCCCGTTCAAATATACGAGGGGGGGGGGGTAACCTCTGGGTTTTTAAGAGCATTTTATATCATGCAAGGGGATGAGTGTCGTTCATTTTAAACACAATCCTTTGTTGCACCATTGCCATTCATTTTGCACACAAAAAATATGCTTTTAAAAAAAACCCTGCAGTTTCCCCCGTAATATGTGAACAAGCCTTTCAGACACACAACATGTATATTAAGTGCAGCATAGAAGCCGTAGTAAACGGGAGCCCTAAATCTTACGCTGTTTACAAAGTCATGTTTTCGCTCAATAAATTTTACGCCAAAGTACATAATGATAATGTTTCTTGACTTCAAAGTCCTTTCTGTTGATGTTTTTACCCACTTGCGACGAATTCCTTCACATTGCTTACGGAAACCTGTGTAGGGATTACGGCTTCTCACACAAACAGGCTTCATGAGTCAAAAGCGAGTGAATTTCGCACTCAGTTAGCTTCCAATTTTTAAACTTTCTCTAATTCTTGTGGCATTTGAGCACCCCACAGCTGCGACCTGAACTTCCCTGATAATTTCTCATTGCAAATACTAAAATAAATCTACATATACTGGTTAAAATAGACAAAAAATCGAACGAATGTACATAACGCGCTATTGACTTGTGCACTATAAAAGTTGGAGCGCCCACCGCAGTATGTCGAACTGTGTCGAACAGTCTGCTGCCCTCTTGCGTTGTGAATTGGTCTATAACATGGCTATATAAATTCTGCAAGTATTTTGGGAAGAATTATGTTGATTCCTGACCTGAGATTTCATATAAATCAATTTTTTTGAAAAAGTATGTACAAAATGAATTGAGAGTTGTCCACGATGACATCACAGATGCTGGCAAAGTTGCCAACTCAAGGGTCCCCAGAACAGGGATTTACTGAAACTTTCACAATTCATAACTCTTGAACAGATTGTCCGATTTTGATCAAACTATCACTGTTTACTCTTCTTGGTCATCTTTATTCATTAAGAGCACACTGATGCCTGGGTTGCATTCTCCTTTAAAGGCCTTACATTCAACTGTTCAAACTCCACTATCCCAAAATTTTGATTTCAAGGAAAACTCACTTGGAGGTGTACAGATGACACCTGCATCATTCTTATGGCTGCAGTTATGGACCTCCACCCCATTGCTAGGACACAGGGCGATGTTAGCTTCCAGACCAGTGCATCCAACATTATCCAAAAAGATGGGTCCCGTCCCTGTCCCATAGTGTGATGTCCCCCGGATGGCTGAAGTCGCCGTGGCATAGCCCAGCTGGCGACAGATGACATTGGCATCCGTCTTGTCCCAGCTGTTGGAGCAGATCGTCCCCCAGATACTTCCAAGGCCGATCTCCACACGCCCCTCGTAAGGGTTGGCCCCACCCACCAGCCTGATCTCCGTCCCCTCTTCTATGGATTGAATCAAATGTGGTTCAAGAGGTTATACTGCTCATGTTCTGTACATCTCTTACAAAGCTTTTTCAACCTGTTGCATATTTATCCTGAGATAACTCTGGCTAAAGTTTAAGGAAAATTTGTTTAACATAATAATTATTCATGTGCAATATACCACGTATAGTAATTTTTATTATGTACTGGGAGTAGCAAGTGTGGGGGCACATGCCTTCGAGCAAGTGTTGTATTTCAATTTTGTGCACCGTGACCCACTTGTTGCTCCCATATCCTTTTGTGTGTTCTTTCTTTCTTACTATGTACTTGTCTCTTGCTATTGCTGTACTGTACCTGTACTTTTCTTTTATAATTAATAGAATGAATGATAATAATAATAATAATAATAATAATAATAATAATAATAATAATAATGATGATGATGATGATGATGATGATGATAATAATGATAATAATAATAATGATAATAATAATAATGATAATAATGATAATATTAATGATGATGATGATAATAATAATAATAATAATAATAATGATAATAATAATAATAATAATAATAATGATGATATTAATGATGATAATAATAATGATAATAATAATAATAATAATAATAATAATAATAATAATAATAATAATAATAATGATGATATTAATGATGATAATAATAATGATAATAATAATAATAATGATGATGATGATGATGATGATGATGATGATGATGATGATGATGATAATAATAATAATAATAATAATAATAATAATAATAATAATAATAATAATAATAATAACAATCAAATCATACCTAAGAAGCTGATGAGAGATACACATACCACCTCTTTTTCACTCATTATTCGCTAATGTCTAACATCACTACTAATGATTACAAACTATTAACTCTCTGACATGTTTTTTCACCATTTCTGGGTAATTACCAGATACTTCACACACAAATGTTCACTTGAGTTGTGGAATAGTACCTCTAACTGAATTAAGGATCAGTTGCAAGAAAATTGGAATCCAAATTAATGAATAAAATATACAATCCAGATAAGGCGTACCTGGCAAAGAGCACACAGCTCCTGCATAACCACCAGTGCAGTTATCAAAGGCCTCCATGAAGCAAATCCCTAAGGATCTCTCAAAGCCCCCGCAGGTTGGCCGATGGTAGTATATCGCTTCGGGCTCTCCAAACATGTATCCAGTGGGTGCCTGGGCCACCAGGCCAAACTTCAACTGACTGCAGACAACCCGGGCATTGGCCAAGGTCCAGTGTTCTCCACAGAAACCCTTCCACTGGTTGTCGATGAGGATCTCTACGCGGCCCTTGTAGATGTTGCTTCCACCAACCAGTCTCACTGTCAAAGTCGCAAACATGTATATGTACATATATTTAAAAAATAGACAAGACGAATGAAAAACAAAAAAAAGTGGAGATGAAAATAATTCCGATATTCCGGGCATAGCCCTTTGTCAAGGAATGACAAAATTTGTTGAGTGTCAACATGATCACATCAAAAGCAAACAAAAACCTGCAAAAATGATCGCATGGCAACAGGCATTAGGATACGCCCAAAATGTGACGGAACAATACATCAGAAGAAAAGAGGAAAAAGGGAAAAAGAGCTAGAGGGAGAGAAAGATCGAGAGAAAATGGAAGAAAGGTAAGAGGACAAAGGGGAAAAGGAAAAGAGGAAGAGAAAAAAGAAAAGAAACTAGATGAATCTTCGACCACGCGTGGTCGAACTTTATGCCTTCGCCATTACCAAATCAGAAATAAATGGCACTTCAGTTTGATTTATTTTTATTTATACAATGACATCTTTGACCTTGACCTTTGAGCTTGTGACCCCCAAATCTAATGAGAGCATTGCCCTTTCCATATGCATACATGAATCAAGTTTGTTGAACCGTCAAATGGTTACTGAGTTATCACAAGAACGAACCATTTCTATGTACATAATGACCTCTATGACCTTTTACCTTTGACCTTGAGACCCCAAAAACTAATCAGATCATTGTCCCTCCCATATGCATACCTGTGCCAAGTTTGAGGTTGATCGGTCAAATGGTTGTTGAGTTATAGTGAAAACGAACCATTTCTATGTACATAATGACCTCCATGACCTTTCTAATGAGATCCATGTGCATACATGAGCCAAGTTTGAAGCCAATCTGTCAAATGGTTCTTAAGTTATCGCGAGAACAAGCCATTTTTATGTGTATTATTACCTCTATGACCTTGACCTTTGACCTTGAGACTCCATAATCTAATCAGATCATTGTCCCTCCCATATGCATACACGAGCCAAGTTTGAAGTTGATCTGTCAAACGGTTCTTAAGTTATCGCGAGAACGAAAACGGGACGGACGGACGGACGGACGGACGACCCGAAAATATAATGCCTCCGGCAACCACCTACGGTGGGCGGAGGCATAAAAAGCGAAAATGAAAAGAGAAAGAGCCAAAGGAGAGGGAGTGGAGTGAGAGAATAGGAAAGGAAAAAAAAAAAAAAAAGGGGAAGGAAAAATGACATCAAAAGCAAACAAAAACGTGCCAAAATGGTCGCATTGAAACACGCAAAAAGATACACCCAAAATGTGACATAACAATACATCAGAAGAAAAGAGGAAAAAGGGAGAAAGAGCTAGAGGGAGAGAAAGATCGAGAGGAAAAGGAAAAAAGGTGAGAGGAAAAAGGGAAGGGAAAAAGGAAAAGAGGAAGAGAAAAAAAAAAGGAGAAGAAAAGAAAATAGCGAAAGAGAAAAGAGAGAGAGAGTGTAGAGGGGGGGTGGCGAGAGAGAGAAAGGACAAGGAAAAGAGGAAAAAAAGAAAAAAAAAAGAGGGAAGGAAAAAACAGAAAAGAAGAAAGGAAAATACCGAGGCTGAAGAAAAGAAAAGGGGAGAGAGAGAGGGAGAAAGATATATATATATATATATATATATATATATATATATATATACATATATATACATATATACATATATATATATTTAAAGAGCGCGATAGATTCTTCTGCACAGTAAGAATTCCTGATGTGCTTGAAAAAGAGTAAGAATTATAAAGTGAAGAAATATGTTTTGAGCCTTATTTTGAATGTTTCTACAGTTTAGGATGTCCTAATTTCCAATGGCAAGTCATTCCAGTTTGAGGGGCTGTGCAGGCAAATGACTCACACTTAAATATAAAAATACACATCACAAATGTTTGCAATTATCATTCCACATGATATACAACCTCAGACGCATCAGAAAATACTCTGATGAGGACAGTAAGAAAAAAAATCATCCATGCATGCATTACAAGTAAGTTAGACTACTGGAACAGGTTTCAAGATAGATTAGATATAAAGAAGAGACGAGCATGTTGCGGTTAGTTGGAAATTTTCAAGTCATCACTAGGAGTAAAGCCATACATGTATCTGGGCCCTGTTTCATAAAAAGTTGCTATGATAGCAACTCCTGATGGAATGGTAACTACCGTGTTGATTCTGCTTTCTTATTGGCTTTTATAATGAAAGTTGCCATTCGAGCAAGAGTTGCTAATGAAACAACTTTTTAAGAAATGGGGCCCTAACCTTTCAATATCATGTCTTAAAAGCCGGGAAAAAAATTTGAAATTTGGACAGTATGCAGTGATTATACATGTACCTTCAGTTCGAAAAAGCTACATTTGGAATATCAGTCCTTTGTTTAAGAGGATGATGAGATGAACCACAATTTTGTTAAAGCAGCCATACATATATATATTTGACACCATAACTTGAAATACATATACCGGTAGTGTAAATACATATTTTGGATCTATATATTACCATATCTGAACAGCGGGGTTTTGACATTAGCTCTAGAAATTTTGTAAAAGATATAGGGTTTGAGTAATCATTGAACTGAGTTTTAGGTCATGTTTAAGATGCAGCTTAGAAATAAGGTTTAACAGGTAGAGATTGGTCCAGGTTTGAAAAACTTGGTAAAAAAGGATAATGACAGCCGAGCATGTGTTGTACAACCAAAATATTACACACCATGAGGGTGTTTCACAAAGACTAAGATTGACTAAAATAGCACGTAACTACGGCTGGTCATTCATGCCACTGTTTTCTTTCACCGTGGATCTCTCAAAGGATTTGCAAATCATGGTCACAAATCTGCAGAACTGACCATTTTTTATAGTTCATTGATGAAGAAAACAAAAAATGTAAATTCTGCAAATTTGTGACCATGATTTGCGCATCCCTTGAGAGACCGATGGTGAAAGCAAACAGTGGCATAAATGGCCTGCCATAGTTAAGAGCGATTTGAGTTAATCTTAGTCTTTGTGAAACACCCCCCATATCTGAAGTATAGTAAAGGTGGCATACCTTGAGGGGTGCAGCTTGCTCCAGCATCCTCCCGATGACTGCAGGTGGTCTCCTCAGTGGACCTCGGACAGTCCAGGATATCAGTCTCATTGCCGAAGCACTGCACATCATCTAGATGGATGGGACCGAAGCCACGCCCAAACTGGGCATAGCGCGGCGCCTCCGTAGCTCCGGTGTATCCCAGCTGGCGACAGAAAACATCGGCATCGTTGGTGTCCCAGAGGTCGTCGCAGATGGTACCCCAGCTGTTGTCCATGAAAACCTCGACCCGTCCTTTGAATGGGGTAGGACCGCCTACAAGACGCACATGTTGGTCCGGTGCAGCTGAAATTCATGACAAAACACAAAAATCAAATTAATCATTTTAAAGTCCATAATTTATACTTACCATAGTTAACCATACATAGTTAACCTCTCAAACTGAAAGATAGCTAGATATGATACAATCTGTAATAATTACAGGTACAGTTGATATCGTTCATATCAAAAATTCAACTGCAATCTAATTTGTATGAAGAACATTCAGTGATACACTGATTAAGCCTGTAAAAATTCTCTCTTACACACTGAGAACAAATTTGAATGCTAGTAATGAATTTGAATTCTATATAATGAGGTCAGATACAAACTACAGAGATCACCCCTGCAAATTGGTTCTGAAATGTCAGCATTTTGGACAACAACACATCATGTTGTATGTCTCAAATCAAAATTTCAAAGGTTTCACATACACAGTATCTATAAATCATGCACAGATACACTGCCAACAAACTGTTATAAGAATAGGTGCAAATAATATATTTATTTCATATGAAGAATATTGGTACACAGGGCAGCATTATCAGTTACAAAACTTGTCAACAACAGCCCTTCAACTCACTAAACAATCAATGAAGTTCTATGGTTTAAACTACAGGGGGGGGAATTAATCACAGAAAATTCATCAGTTTTACATAATCAAATACAAATTAATGATTTAAAGGCAAATTACAAATAATCTATCAGGATGAAGAGGAGTTAAGAGAAACTTGTTTGAAATTCAAGCAACAAAACAAAATAATTTTTAGAAGTCATTCAAATAATATTGATTGGTTAATCATTATCCAAACACACATACTGCTCTGTGTGCAGATCACACTGACATCCCTGGAATGATCACATGATGGATCGTTCCCCATAGTCAGCAGGGCAGAACATTCAAACAGGTAGGCATTATGGGTGCTACAGCCAACTCCCGTCAGGTGGACTGGACCAACACCAGGGCCGAAATAGGCCCCTCCGAGGACGGCTGAAGCATTGTCGGCTACACCAAAGCCCAGGTGAGTGCAGATGGTGTGGGCGTCCTGTATGTCCCAGCCTTCCTCGCAAATGGTGCCCCATTGGTCGCCGATCAGGATCTCAACACGACCTTCCTGAGGGTGGGTGCCGTTCACCAGGCGAACTAGAGAGATAAACGGTACTGGTTATTGGTTTGTCTTACCTGACTGCTAAGAAAGCATGCATGATTGTTAGTATGCAACTAGAGGACAAACAGCTTTTTAAGTCATCTCCTAGAGACCTGGTAATTGAGGATTAATGCCCTACCACAGGGCACTAGCACATCCACTTGGTTTCAAACCTGAATCATTGTATTACGAGACCAGTGCTCTACCAACTATCACACCTCCTCGGTAAGACATCATTACAAAGACATAAGTGGGGGGCAAATATATGAATGAATGATGTAGAATAGATGCGGATAGATAAATGCCTTTAGCACCACAATATTGACATATACCATTAATGATAAAAATGATATTCAGATTATACAGGGCATATATGATATCATCTTTTGTGTTTAATAAAGTATTAAACAAATTTCCATGCCCTTAAAACTGAATTACATACATTTCTAATATGTATTAACAAATGATCCCAGAGTGAGAAAAGAGGAAAAAATGGAGACTTGGGATGAAAAGCAAAGGCACAATACAAGGACTGCCCTACATACTTAATTATCTGACGAGTTAAGGACAGAGAAATGTGAGCTATACTTGTGTCATTTCATTTTAGTTTGCTGTGGTGTTGTTTTGAAAATGTTAAAGCTAGTCTCTAGTTTTGGTAGAAAAAGGAGAACTAGCATTAACCTGGTCAAGTGTAGTCTCACGTAACTGTCCGCTTTGCATAGAAAGATATGTGTGTGAGATTGTGTGATATTCCTTCCATGAATTCTGGTGAATTTTAGAGTAAATGTCTGAGAGGAACGCAACAAAACTCAGCAGTAGGCTATGAACCCCTCCACGCAAACGAGCTTGGCTTTAACATACATAGCACTTCCTTGTGTTTATGAGGCAATGGAATTCCCACTGTTTTTACATGTGCATGGGCACCGTGTGATGCTGCATTGACTCTGTTTTCAGGGAGCGAAAACTTAAGTTTTCACATTTTGATTGTAAAATACACCCACGCAAATGAGTTGTTATTTGATATCCTATACATCATAATGATTTTATGATACAATCTTTCATCTCATCTGGCTATGAATTGAAATAGCAAAAGATACTTTTCTGAGATTTACCAAAACTGAAGACCAGCTTTAAAGTGATTACAGAAGGGTTAAAAAAATTCTGATATATGATCGAGAGTAGAATTCTAAGAACAATAACATTAAAAGATTTGATGATTTTTCAATCGAAATCAATGCATTTTGGCAAATTATTTGTGATTATCAAGGGTTGACCTAAATATTTGAGGATGAGGTATGACGTAGATGTGGTTACCCAGCTTCGTGCACTGCAGTTGTGGCGCGTGCTAGACTTTATAATATGTATTATACCTTGCGAACAGTTTTGCTAGAATTGCGCGAGGTCACCACAATGATGTCATTGTGGGTACCCAATTGAAACTGGAACACAGCTGAGGGGCCAAAATAGGCTGAAATCTTACTATATTTTGGGTTTTTCTTGGCAGCAGGACTTTTTTAAACCTTTAGGCAGATGATTTCCTGCTAAAGAAATCATGCTCCTTTAAATGAAGGAACATTGTTTCAGCATTGGGTACCCCCTTTAATGAGGTTTAAATAAACCCTTACGTTCTGGCATGCAGATGACACCAGCATCCTCAGAATGCCCACAGTTGTGGCTCCCAATTCCGCGAGAGCTACATTCCAAGAGGGTTTCCTCTTGTCCAGTACAGCTAACATCATCCAGGAGAATATTACCCGTCCCGCGTCCAAACTGGGCAGAGGAGACAAAGTCCACGGCGTTGCTATAACCTAGCTGCCTGCAGACAACCTGTGCAGAAAGAGATAAGTGTTCTTGCCTAAATGTGAGAGAGATTTCCAACCTAGAATCTAAACTGGGCAGAAGAGAGGTAGTCGGCTTCGTTGCTGTTGCTTTAGCCATAGAGGTGTCATAGAGAGGTTTTGGTCTAGTGGATATTGTTATCTGGACTGTGAACCACCATGGGTAGAGGGATTAAATTCCAGACACACCAATAATATCTTTTATCAATCTACATTGCCACATCAACCCAGGCAAGCCAAATGGGTAGTGTTCTTGCTTAAACCTAGCTGCCTGCAGACAACCTGTGCAGAAAGAGATAAGTGTTCTTACCTAAATGTGAGAGAGATTTCCCAACCTACAATCTAAACTAAGCAGAAGAGAGGTAGTCAGCTATGTTGCTATAGCTATAACATAGCTAAAACATAGAGAGGTTGAGGTCTAGTGGATCTGGACTGTGAACCATCATGGGTACAAGGATTAAATCAATGACACACCACTCATGTCCTTTTTCAAGACATTACAGGTAATCTATATTGCCACACTCAACCAAGGCAACCTAAATGGGTACGTGAAAGGAATCAATTCTGTAAAATGCTTGAGCGCTGTAATGGTAGCTCGACTATCAAAGGCAAGGTAATAATATCTAAAGTGCGGTGGAAGCACATATATGACATTAGATCATAATGTTATAAGCCCTGTGCAAGAACTGGATCATCAGCCTAGCTGCCTGCCTGCACCCATCCTATCTGGCAAAAGAGGTGGTGCATGTTTTTGTCTAACTTTGCAATACATTTTGCATCCTAGCTAGAAGGTATCTCAGGGTCAGTTTGCTGTATGTGCACCCATTGAAAGTTAGACAGCATACCACATAATGGCGTGTACACATATGAAGCAATACACCATCTTTTTTTGAAACGGGGTTTTTAGTGCCCTTCACTTGGTACACATACAGGACAGGAATATGCGTAGGTCCTTTGTTGAGTTACTCATCCCCAACTGTCACATATATGACCCTCCACAAGATGAAAATTTTGCATTTTTGCATTTTTACAAAGTCTGAAAGGAGATTACAGTAATCAATGGGTTCAAGTACTGTCTGAGGTATGTAATTCATTTGAAGCAATGCTACATTGGAGTAAGTTACTGAACCCTAAGCCCACAGAACATTAAAAAATGGGGAGGGGGATTCTGGACCTATTTATGGATCAAGGGCCCGTCGTATAAAACTTTCATCTGAACGTAAGTCAGAAAAATCAAACACAACTGTATTTTCAGCCAATCAGAAGTGCACATTAAGGACCTGCGATCGATTTTTAGGAGTTGCGATCAAATGCAAGTTTTATGCAATGGGCCCCAGGATTTGTAAACAGGGTCACGGTGTACAATATTATTGAAAAGCATATACAAAATGAAAAAAAAAAAAAAATCTTTTTTTTTTGGGGGGGGGGGGTTGGTTGTCTTTTGACTCCTGTATCATCTGACTAGAAAAAAAAAAAGCAAGCAAACAAATCCCAGAAATTTATCATATTCTTAAGGGGGTTGGAGTCTGGGGGAACCTAGGTACACATAATGTATACCACTGGAGTTTCAAAAGGGGAACACGAACCAGTGATGGGCATCCCCTCCACCATCCACATGTGTTGGACTCACCTGGGCATCATTTAAGTCCCATCCATCATCGCACACTGTTCCCCACTGACTGTTTGCATGGACCTCCACGCGACCTTTGAATGGACTATCGGTTCCAACCAGTCTTATGTTTTTCATGGTGCTCTCTGTTCAAATAATGGCAGCAACAAAGTTGAAGACATTCTAGACGATGTCTGATAGTCAGGCACAATAATTGCATGTGTATAAAAGGCCACCCTACTACTTTAATACATAACTGAATCATTGCTTCACAGGTCATGTTCTGACTTAGTAAAAAAAATTGGCATGAAATTGGTTTAATATGCAGCCTTGCATTACCCACCTAGCATAAATACTACATATGAGATCTTTCATTCATGACTTTAAACATTTTCATGTAAATACCATATCTGAAAGAAAAGCCAATATGACAGCTACACTCTGCCCTAAACAAGCACCCCTGCACCCTACCACTCCCTGCACAACAATCACAGCAATTTGTTATGCTTGCCATATGACAGCTACACTACACTAACACCCCTGCACCCTACCACTCCCTGCGCAACAATCACAGCATTTGTTATGCTTGCCAATATGACAGCTACACTACACTAACACCCCTGCACCCTACCACTCCCTGCACAACAATCACAGCCAATTTGTTATGCTTGCCAATATGACAGCTACACTACACTAACACCCCTGCACCCTACCACTCCCTGCGCAACAATCACAGCAATTTGTTATGCTTGCCAATATGACAGCTACACTACACTAACACCCCTGCACCCTACCACTCCCCTGCACAACAATCACAGCAATTTGTTATGCCTTGCCAATATGACAGCTACACTACACTAGCACCCCTGCACCCTGCCACTCCCTGCACACAATCACCAGCAATTTGTTATGCTTGTCAATATGACAGCTACACTACACTAGCACCCCTGCACCCTGCCACTCCCTGCACAACAATCACAGTAATATGACAGCTACACTACACTAGCACCCCCTGCACCCTGCCACTCCCTGCACAACAATCACAGCAATTTGTTATGCTTGTCAATTATGACAGCACACTACACTAGCACCCCTGCCACCCTACTACTCCCTGCACAACAATCACAGCAATTGTTATGCTTGCCAATATGACAGCTACACTACACTAGCACCCCTGCACCCTACCACTCCCTGCACAACAATCACAGCAATTTGTTATGCTTGTCGAGTAAACAGAACTCTGAATAGTTAATGATGCAGGCACTTTATGAAGCAAGGCGATGTTGGAGTTTTGGGTAGCTGACCAGAGATCCAAAATATTTTTCGTCTTTCATTTATCGAGCATTCAGCTTGAGAGGATAAAACTTCAGTGTCCTAGTTTTGCTACTATCTTGCTATGGCCAACTACAAGCATATAAATCTGACAAGAGGTTTTTGAAGGCCTATGTAAACTTTACATAACCATTTTATTCCCATTGTCACTAGATCATACAAATGTCATCAGCTAAAATCTGATTAGTATTTCAAAAAAGGTACATGTAATTGTTTTTTTTTCAAAGAAGCAAATATTGGTTACTACAGCACTGCAATCTAAAACTGATTTTAGCAAATCTCATTGCCATTCTTCAAGTGGTTCTGAACAATGTACTATGTTCTATAAATCTTCAGTATATCTTTATTTCTGTCAAATGGGCAAGAAATGGACTTAGAGCAAAATAATTATACCACTGAATCCACAGACAACACCAGCATCCTCAACATGGCCACAGTTATGGACACCCAGTCCTCCATGACTGCAATCAAAAAGGGTCTCTTTCCCGCCCCACACAGGCCAAATTAATCCAGGTAGATTGGCATCGTGCTAGGGGCTGTCCCCATAGCGACTTCCGCCAGGGGGCCTCCAGCGCCGAGTTGAATCCCAACGCCCTGCAGACCACGTTGGCATCATTCAGATCCCATGCATCATCGCACACTGTTCCCCAAACGTTATTGTAGTAAACCTCCCACACGACCCTCGTTGACATTTCCGTCCACCAGTCGAACCCAGGTGGCGTCAAGATGGCCTGAAAAGATAGCAAAAAACAGTTTGTATTGTACATGCTTAACAATGATTGCTCTGAGTTTCAAATTCATTCACAACCAAAACTTTAATCATGAACCAAACACTGAAGACAGCTTAGCAAAACAGAGTGATGGGTAAAGATGCATCCAGAATGCAGACCATCCAGACAACAGTATACATTATGGGTCTTTACACACTGAGCAGAATCAGCAGATTAGCCGTTTTATAGCTGTTTTATATCTGCTTTTCCGCTCTTTTATAAACCGTTTTGTAGCCATTTGGTGAGCACCCTTTTGAAAACGGCAACAAAATGGCTACAAAACTGAAAAAAACACAGTAACAGCTACAAAACAGCTACAAAACTGCACTGCAAATTTGGTTCACGGTGTTACGCATCGTTTCAAAATAACCCTTACCCATGGCTGTAAGCACATGGGGCGCATTGCCCCCTAGAACTTTTCAAAACCCTACTTTTTTCTATTTTTCCTTCCATCTTTATTGAGAATTTCCCCAAATTCTACCCCAAAATGTGCACCAGATCGTTCAATTTCAATTCTAAATATGCACCATCTCCCAATCGGGTTGCTTTGCTCCCTCGCTCGTGTGTTCTCTCAAATATTGAATGTATTCTTGCCCCCCAGGAAAAAATTCCTGCATACGGCCTTGCCCTTACCTTAACCCGAAATCTAAACTCTAACATGAGTGAAACCTTAACCTAACCATATCATCATCATTATTATTATCATTATCATCATCACCACCATCATCATCATCATCATCATTATCATCATCATCATCATCATTATGTATTATTATGTATTTGGCATCACCTACACCTAGGTGGGGAAACGCAAGCTCAATCAACGTGACTCTCAGTCTCTCCTACTGATACAACAGATTGGGATCTGCCATGTGCCACTACACCCGAGTTTCCCCCTACTCTTCTTCAAATAGTGCAGTGGGTTCTTAACGCGCAAAGGTGGCAACTCTCCTCTACACGGGGCCTCCATTAACATTCTATCTGAGGGATGGAATGTCTTCCACTATAACATAGCCTCCATCTATGAAACTTCATATCTTTGACAATTAAAGCCGGTAGTGATTGTTGCCAGAGCGTATGTCAGCTCACCATACATGTATGTCAAATGGTTGTTGAGTTATCGCGAGAACGAACCATCTCTATGTACATATGACCTCTTGACCTTTTCCTTTGATCTCGAGACCCCAAAATCTAATCAGATCACTGTCCCTCCCATATGCAATGACAAGCAATTTCCATGTATATAATGACCACATGACCTTTGACCTTTGACCTGAGATCCCCATTAATCAGATCATTGTCCCTTCCATATGCATACATGAGCCAAGTTTGAAGTTCATCCGTCAAATAGTTGTTGAGTTAGCGTGAGAACAAAACCATTCCTATGTACATAATGACCTCTATGACCTTGACCTTTGACCTCGAGACCCCAAAATCTAATCAGATCATTGTCCCTCCCATATGCATACATGAGCCAAGTTTGAAGTTGATCCGTCAAATGGTTGTGTAGTTTATTGCGAGAATGAACCATTTCCATGTACATAATCGTGATTAGAAAATCA
>CM057155.1:32725496-32847451 GCA_029962745.1 Echinometra lucunter
ACCTAAGAAGCTGATGAGAGATACACATACCACCTCTTTTTCACTCATTTTCGCTAATGTCTAACATCACTACTAATGATTACAAACTATTAACTCTCTGACATGTTTTTTCACCATTTCTGGGTAATTACCAGATACTTCACACACAAATGTTCACTTGAGTTGTGGAATAGTACCTCTAACTGAATTAAGGATCAGTTGCAAGAAAATTGGAATCAAATTAATGAATAAAATATACAATCCAGATAAGGCGTACCTGGCAAAGAGCACACAGCTCCTGCATAACCACCAGTGCAGTTAAAAGGCCTCCATGAAGCAAATCCCTAAGGATCTCTCAAAGCCCCCGCAGGTTGGCCGATGGTAGTATATCGCTTCGGGCTCTCCAAACATGTATCCAGTGGGTGCCTGGGCCACCAGGCCAAACTTCAACTGACTGCAGACAACCCGGGCATTGGCCAAGGTCCAGTGTTCTCCACAGAAACCCTTCCACTGGTTGTCGATGAGGATCTCTACGCGGCCCTTGTAGATGTTGCTTCCACCAACCAGTCTCACTGTCAAAGTCGCAAACATGTATATGTATATATATTAAAAAAATAGACAAGGCGAATGAAAAACAAAAAAAAGTGGAGATGAAAATAATTCCGATATTCCGGGCATAGCCCTTTGTCAAGGAATGACAAAATTTGTTGAGTGTCAACATGATCACATCAAAAGCAAACAAAAACCTGCAAAAATGATCGCGTGGCAACAGGCATTAGGATACCCCAAAATGTGACGGAACAATACATCAGAAGAAAAGAGGAAAAAGGGAAAAAGAGCTAGAGGGAGAGAAAGATCAAGAGAAAATGGAAGAAAGGTAAGAGGACAAAGGGGAAAAGGAAAAGAGGAAAGAGAAAAAGAAAAGAAACTAGATGAATCTTCGACCACGCGTGGTCGAACTTATGCCTTCGCCATTACCAAATCAGAAATAAATGGCACTTCAGTTTGATTTATTTTTATTTATACAATGACATCTTTGACCTTGACCTTTGAGCTTGTGACCCCCAAATCTAATGAGAGCATTGCCCTTTCCATATACATACATGAATCAAGTTTGTTGAACCGTCAAATGGTTACTGAGTTATCACAAGAAGGAACCATTTCTATGTACATAATGACCTCTATGACCTTTTACCTTTGACCTTGAGACCCCAAAAACTATCAGATCATTGTCCCTCCCATATGCATACCTGTGCCAAGTTTGAGGTTGATCGGTCAAATGGTTGTTGAGTTATAGTGAAAACGAACCATTTCTATGTACATAATGACCTCCATGACCTTTCTAATGAGATCCATGTGCATACATGAGCCAGGTTTGAAGCCAATCTGTCAAATGGTTCTTAAGTTATCGCGAGAACGAGCCATTTTTATGTGCATTATTACCTCTATGACCTTGACCTTTGACCTTGAGACTCCAAAATCTAATCAGATCATTGTCCCTCCCATATGCATACACGAGCCAAGTTTGAAGTTGATCTGTCAAACGGTTCTTAAGTTATCGCGAGAACGAAAACGGGACGGACGGACGGACGGACGGACGACCCGAAAATATAATGCCTCCGGCAACCACCTACGGTGGGCGGAGGCATAAAAAGAAAATGAAAAGAGAAAGAGCCAAAGGAGAGGGAGTGGAGTGAGAGAATAGGAAAGGAAAAAAAAAAAAAAGGGGAAGGAAAAATGACATCAAAAGCAAACAAAAACGTGCCAAAATGGTCGCATTGAAACACGCAAAAGATATACCCAAAATGTGACATAACAATACATCAGAAGAAAAGAGGAAAAAGGGAGAAAGAGCTAGAGGGAGAGAAAGATCGAGAGGAAAAGGAAAAAAGGTGAGAGGAAAAAGGGAAGGGAAAAAGGAAAAGAGGAAGAGAAAAAAAAAAGGAGAAGAAAGAAAATAGCGAAAGAGAAAGAGAGAGAGAGTGTAGAGGGGGGGTGGCGAGAGAGAGAAAGGACCAAGGAAAAAGAGGAAAAAAAAGAAAAAAAAAAAGAGTGGAAGGAAAAAACAAGAAAAGAAAGGAAAATACCGAGGCTTGAAGAAAGAAAGGGGAGAGAGAGAGGGAGAAAGATTATATAGATATATATATATAATATATATACATATATATACTATATACATATATATATATTTAAAGGCAAGCACGATAGATTCTTCTGCAATAGTACGAATTCCTGATGTGCTGATTGAAAAAGAGTAAGAATTATAAAGTGAAGAAAATTGTTTTGAGCCTTATTTTGAGATTGTTTCTTCCTACATAGTTTAGGAGTGTCCTAATTTCTCAATGGCAAAGTCATTCCACAGTTTGAGGGGCTGTGCAGGCAAATGACTCACACTTAAATATAAAAATATACCCATCACAACTGTTTGCAATTATCATTCCACATGAATTACAACAAACAACCTCAGACGCAATCAGAAAATACTCTGATGAAGGACAGTAAGAAAAAAAAATCATCCCTATGCATGCATTACAAGTAAGTTAGACTACTGGAACAGGTTTCAAGATAGATTAGATATAAAGAAGAGACGAGCATGTTGCGGTTAGTTGGAAATTTTCAAGTCATCACTAGGAGTAAAGCCATACATGTATCTGGGCCCTGTTTCATAAAAAGTTGCTATGATAGCAACTCCTGATGGAATGGTAACTACCGTGTTAATTCTGCTTTCTTATTGGCTTTTATAATGAAAGTTGCCATTCGAGCAAGAGTTGCTAATGAAACAACTTTTTAAGAAATGGGGCCCTAACCTTTCAATATCATGTCTTAAAAGCCGGGAAAAAAATTTGAAATTGGACAGTATGCAGTGATTATACATGTACCTTCAGTTCGAAAAAGCTACATTTGGAATATCAGTCCTTTGTTTAAGAGGATGATGAGATGAACCACAATTTTGTTAAAGCAGCCATACATATATATATTTGACACCATAACTGGAAATACATATACCGGTAGTGTAAATACATATTTTGGATCTATATATTACCATATCTGAACAGCGGGGTTTTGACATTAGCTCTAGAAATTTTGTAAAAGATATAGGGTTTGAGTAATCATTGAACTGAGTTTTAGGTCATGTTTAAGATGCAGCTTAGAAATAAGGTTGAACAGGTAGAGATTGGTCCAGGTTTGAAAAACTTGGTAAAAAAGGATAATGACAGCCGAGCATGTGTGTACAACCAAAATATTACACACCATGAGGGTGTTTCACAAAGACTAAGATTGACTAAAATAGCACGTAACTACGGCTGGTCATTCATGCCACTGTTTTCTTTCACCGTGGATCTCTCAAAGGATTTGCAAATCATGGTCACAAATCTGCAGAACTGACCATTTTTTATAGTTCATTGATGAAGAAAACAAAAAATGTAAATTCTGCAAATTTGTGACCATGATTTGCGCATCCCTTGAGAGACCGATGGTGAAAGCAAACAGTGGCATAAATGGCCTGCCATAGTTAAGAGCGATTTGAGTTAATCTTAGTCTTTGTGAAACACCCCCCATATCTGAAGTATAGTAAAGGTGGCATACCTTGAGGGGTGCAGCTTGCTCCAGCATCCTCCCGATGACTGCAGGTGGTCTCCTCAGTGGACCTCGGACAGTCCAGGATATCAGTCTCATTGCCGAAGCACTGCACATCATCTAGATGGATGGGACCGAAGCCACGCCCAAACTGGGCATAGCGCGGCGCCTCCGTAGCTCCGGTGTATCCCAGCTGGCGACAGAAAACATCGGCATCGTTGGTGTCCCAGAGGTCGTCGCAGATGGTACCCCAGCTGTTGTCCATGAAAACCTCGACCCGTCCTTTGAATGGGGTAGGACCGCCTACAAGACGCACATGTTGGTCCGGTGCAGCTGAAATTCATGACAAAACACAAAATCAAATTAATCAATTTTAAAGTCCATAATTTATACTTACCATAGTTAACCATACATAGTTAACCTCTCAAACTGAAGATAGCTAGATATGATACAAATCTGTAATAATTACAGGTACAGTGTAATCGTTTCATATCAAAAAATTCAACTGCAAATCTAATTTGTATGAAGAACATTCAGTGATACACTGATTAAGCCTGTAAAAATTCTCTCTTACACACTGAGAACAAATTGAATGCTAGTAATGAATTTTGAATTCTATATAATGAGGGTCAGATACAAAACTACAGAGATCACCCCTGCAAATTGGTTCTGAAATGTCAGCATTTTGGACAACACAACACATCATGTTGTATGTCTCAAATCAAAATTTCAAAGGTTTCACATACACAGTATCTATAAATCATGCACAGATACACCTGCCAACAAACTGTTATAAGAATAGGTGCAAATAATATATTTATTTCATATGAAGAATAGTGGTACACAGGGGCAGCATTAGCAGTTACAAAACTTGTCAACAACAGCCCTTCAACTCACTAAACAATCAATGAAGTTCATGGTTTAAACTACAGGGGGGGGGAATTAATCACAGAAAATCTCAGTTTTACATAATCAATACAAATTAATGATTTAAAGGCAAATTACAAATAATCTATCAGGATGAAGAGGAGTTAAGAGCAACTTGTTTGAAATTCAAGCAACAAAACAAAATAATTTTTAGAAGTCATTCAAAATAATATTGATTGGTTAATCATTATCCCAAACACACATACTGCTCTGCTGTGCAGATCACACTGACATCCCTGGAATGATCCATGATGGATCGTTCCCATAGTCAGCAGGGCAGAACATTCAAACAGGTAGGCATTATGGGTGCTACAAGCCAACTCCCGTCAGGTGGACTGGACCAACACCAGGGCCGGAAATAGGCCCCTCCGAGGACGGCTGAAGCATTGTCGGCTACACCAAAGCCCAGGTGAGTGCAGATGGTGTGGGCGTCCTGTATGTCCCAGCCCTTCCTCGCAAATGGTGCCCCATTGGTCGCCGATCAGGATCTCAACACGACCTTCCTGAGGGTGGGTGCCGTTCACAGCGAACTAGAGAGATAAACGGTACTGGTTATTGGTTTGTCTTACCTGACTGCTAAGAAAGCATGCATGATTGTTAGTATGGCAACTAGAGGACAAACAAGCTTTTTAAGTCATCTCCTAGAGACCTGGTAATTGAGAGTAATGCCCTACCACAGGGCACTAGCACATCACTTGGTTTCAAACCTGAATCATTGTATTACGAGACCAGTGCTCCTACCAACTATCACACCTCCTCGGTAAGACATCATTACAAAGACATAAGTGGGGGGGCAAATATATGAATGAATGATGTAGAAATAGATGCGGATAGATAAATGCCCTTTAGCACCACAATATTGACATATACCATTAATGATAAAAATGATATTCAGATTATACAGGGCATATATGATATCATCTTTTGTGTTTAATAAAGTATTAAAAACAAATTTCCATGCCCTTAAAACTGAATTACATACATTTCTAATATGTATTAAACAAATGATCCCAGAGTGAGAAAAGAGGAAAAATGGAGACCTTGGGATGAAAAGCAAAGGCACAATACAAGGACTGCCCTACATACTTAATTATCTGACGAGTTAAAGGACAGAGAATGTGAGCTATACTTGTGTCATTTCATTTAGTTTGCTGTGGTGTTGTTTTTGAAAATGTTAAAGCTAGTCTCTAGTTTTGGTAGAAAAAAGGAGAACTAGCATTAACCTGGTCAAGTTGTAGTCTCACGTAACTGTCTCCGCTTTGCATAGAAGATATGTGTGTGAGATTGTGTGATATTCCTTCCATGAATTCTGGTGAATTTTAGAGTAAATGTCTGAGAGGAACGCAACAAAACTCAGCAGTAGGCTATGAACCCCCCTCCACGCAAACGAGCTTGGCTTAACATACATAGCACTTCCTTGTGTTTATGAGGCAATGGAATTCCCACTGTTTTTACATGTGCATGGGCACCGTGTGGATGCTGCATTGACTCTGTTTTCAGGGAGCGAAAACTTAAGTTTTCACAATTTTTGATTGTAAAATACACCCACGCAAATGAGTTGTTATTTGATATCCTATACATCATAATGATTTTATGATACAATCTTTCATCTCATCTGGCTATGAATTGAAATAGCAAAAGATACTTTTCTGAGATTTACCAAAACTGAAGACCAGCTTTAAAGTGATTACAGAAGGGTTAAAAAAATTCTGATATATGATCGAGAGTAGAATTCTAAGAACAATAACATTAAAAGATTTGATGATTTTTCAATCGAAATCAATGCATTTTGGCAAATTATTTGTGATTATCAAGGGTTGACCTAAATATTTGAGGATGAGGTATGTACGTAGATGTGGTTACCCAGCTTCGTGCACTGCAGTTTGTGCCGGTGCTAGACTTTATAATATGTATTATACCTTGCGAACAGTTTGCTAGAATTGCGCGAGGTCACCACAATGATGTCATTGTGGGTACCCAATTGAAACTGGAACACAGCTGAGGTGCCAAAAATAGGCTGAAATCTTACTATATTTTGGGTTTTTCTTGGCAGCAGGACTTTTTTAAACCTTTAGGCAGATGATTCCTGCTAAAGAAATCATGCTCCTTTAAATGAAGGAAACATTGTTTCAGGCATTGGGTACCCCCTTTAATGGAGGTTTAAATAAACCCTACGTTCTGGCATGCAGATGACACCAGGCATCCTCAGAATGCCCACAGTTGTGGGCTCCCCAATCCGCGAGAGCTACATTCCAAGAGGGTTTCCTCTTGTCCAGTAACAGCTAACATCATCCAGGAGAATATTACCCGTCCCGCGTTCCAAACTGGGCAGAGGAGACAAAGTCCACGGCGTTGCTATAACCTAGCTGCCTGCAGACAACCTGTGCAGAAAGAGAGGATAAGTTTCTTGCCTAAATGTGAGAGAGATTTCCAACCTAGAATCTAAACTGGGCAGAGAAGAGAGGTAGTCGGCTTCGTTGCTGTTGCTTTAGCCATAGAGGTGTCATAGAGAGGTTTTGGTCTAGTGGATATTGTTATCTGGACTGTGAACCACCATGGGTAGAGGGATTAATTCCAGACACCCCAATAATATCTTTTATCAATCTACATTGCCACATCAACCCCAGGCAAGCCAATGGGTAGTGTTTCTTTGCTTAAACCTAGCTGCCTGCCAGACAACCTTGGCAGAAAGAGATAAGTGTTCTTACCTAAATGTGAGAGAGATTTCCCAACCTACAATCTAAATAAGCAGAAGGAAGAGAGGTAGTCAGCTATGTTGCTATAGCTATAACATAGCTAAAACATAGAGAGGTTGAGGTCTAGTGGATCTGGACTGTGAACCATCATGGTACAATGATTAAATCAATGACACACCACTCATGTCCTTTTTCAAGACATTACAGGTAATCTATATTGCCACACTCAACCAAGGCAACCTAAATGGGTACGTGAAAGGAATCAATTCTGTAAAATGCTTGAGCGCTGTAATGGTAGCTCGACGATCAAGGCAAGGTAATAATATCTAAAGTGCGGTGGAAGCACATATATGACATTAGATCATAATGTTTAAAGCCCTGTGCAAGAACTGGATCATCAGCCTAGCTGCCTGCCTGCAACCATCCTATCTGGCAAAGAGGTGGTGCATGTTTTTGTCTAACTTTGCAATACATTTTGCATCCTAGCTAGAAGGTATCTCAGGGTCAGTTTGCTGTATGTGCACCCATTGAAAGTTAGACAGCATACCCACATAATGGCTTGTACACATATGAAGCAATACACCATCTTTTTTGAAACGGGGTTTTTAGTGCCCTTCACTTGGTACACATACAGGACAGGAATATGCGTAGGTCCTTTGTTGAGTTACTCATCCCAACTGTCCACATATATGACCCTCCACAAGATGAAAATTTTGCATTTTTGCATTTTTACAAAGTCTGAAAGGAGATTACAGTAATCAATGGGTTCAAGTACTGTCGAGGTATGTAATTCATTTGAAGCAATGCTACATTGGAGTAAGTTACTGAAACCCTAAGCCCACAGAAACATTAAAAAATGGGGAGGGGGATTCTGGACCTATTTATGGATCAAGGGGCCCGTCGTATAAAACTTTCATCTGAACGTAAGTCAGAAAAATCAAACACAACTGTATTTTCAGCCAATCAGAAGTGCACATTAAGGACCTGCGATCGATTTTTAGGAGTTGCGATCAAATGCAAGTTTTATGCAATGGGCCCCAGGATTTGTAAAACAGGGTCACGGTGTACAATATTTTTGAAAAGCATATACAAAATGAAAAAAAAAAAAAAATCTTTTTTTTGGGGGGGGGGGGGTTGGGTGTCTTTTGACTCCTGTATCATCTGACTAGAAAAAAAAAAGCAAGCAAACAAATCCCAGAAATTTATCATATTCTTAAGGGGGTTGGAGTCTGGGGGAACCTAGGTACACATAATGTATACCACTGGAGTTTCAAAAGGGGAACACGAACCAGTGATGGGCATCCCCTCCACCATCCACATGTGTTGGACTCACCTGGGCATCATTTAAGTCCCATCCATCATCGCACACTGTTCCCCACTGACTGTTTGCATGGACCTCCACGCGACCTTTGAATGGACTATCGGTTCCAACCAGTCTTATGTTTTTCATGGTGCTCTCTGTTCAAATAAATGGCAGCAACAAAGTTGAAGACATTTCTAGACGATGTCTGATAGTCAGGCACAATAATTGCATGTGTATAAAAGGCACCCTACTACTTTAATACATAACTGAATACATTGCTTTCAAGGTCATGTTCTGACTTAGTAAAAAAAAATTGGCATGAAATTGGTTTAATATGCAGCCTTGCATTACCCACCTAGCATAAATAAATACATATGAGATCTTTCATTCATGACTTTAAACATTTTTCATGTAAATACCATATCTGAAAGAAAAGCCAATATGACAGCTACACTCTGCCCTAAACAAGCACCCCTGCACCCTACCACTCCCTGCACAACAATCACAGCAATTTGTTATGCTTGCCAATATGACAGCTACACTACACTAACACCCCTGCACCCTACCACTCCCTGCACAACAATCACAGCAATTTGTTATGCTTGCCAATATGACAGCTACACTACACTAGCACCCCTGCACCCTGCCACTCCCTGCACAACAATCACAGCAATTTGTTATGCTTGTCAATATGACAGCTACACTACACTAGCACCCCTGCACCCTGCCACTCCCTGCACAACAATCACAGTAATATGACAGCTACACTACACTAGCACCCCTGCACCCTGCCACTCCCTGCACAACAATCACAGCAATTTGTTATGCTTGTCAATATGACAGCTACACTACACTAGCACCCCTGCACCCTACTACTCCCTGCACAACAATCACAGCAATTTGTTATGCTTGCCAATATGACAGCTACACTACACTAGCACCCCTGCACCTACCACTCCCTGCACAACAATCACAGCAATTTGTTATGCTTGTCGAGTAAACAGAACTCTGAATAGTTAATGATGCAGGCACTTTATGAAGCAAGGCGATGTTGGAGTTTTGGGTAGCTGACCAGAGATCCAAAATATTTTTCGTCTTTCATTATCGAGCATTCAGCTTGAAGAGGATAAAACTTCAGTGTCCTAGTTTTGCTACTATCTTGCTATTGGCCAACTACAAGCATATAAATCTGACAAGAGGTTTTTGAAGGCCTATGTAAACTTTACATAACCATTTTATTCCCATTGTCACTAGATCATACAAATGTCATCAGCTAAAATCTGATTAGTATTTCAAAAAAGGTACATGTAATTGTTTTTTTTTCAAAGAAGCAAATATTTTAATACTACAGCACTGCAATCTAAAACTGATTTTAGCAAATCTCATTGCCATTCTTCAAGTGGTTCTGAACAATGTACTATGTTCTATAAATCTTCAGTATATCTTTATTTCTGTCAAATGGGCAAGAAATGGACTTAGAGCAAAATAATTATACCACTGAATCCACAGACAACACCAGCATCCTCAACATGGCCACAGTTATGGACACCCAGTCCTCCATGACTGCAATCAAAAAGGGTCTCTTCCCGCCCCACACAGGCCAAATTATCCAGGTAGATTGGCATCGTGCTAGGGGCTGTCCCATAGCGACTTCCGCCAGGGGCCTCCAGCGCCGAGTTGAATCCCAACGCCCTGCAGACCACGTTGGCATCATTCAGATCCCATGCATCATCGCACACTGTTCCCCAAACGTTATTGTAGTAAACCTCCACACGACCCTCGTTGACATTTCCGTCCACCAGTCGAACCCAGGTGGCGTCAGATGGGCCTGAAAGATAGCAAAAAACAGTTGTATTGTACATGCTTAAACAATGATTGCTCTGAGTTCAAATTCATTCATCAACCAAACTTTAATCATGAACCAAACACTGAAGACAGCTTAGCAAAACAGAGTGATGGGTAAAGATGCATCCAGAATGCAGACCATCCAGACAACAGTATACATTATGGGTTCTTTACAAACTGAGCAGAATCAGCAGATTAGCCGTTTTATAGCTGTTTTATATCTGCTTTTCCGCTCTTTTATAACCGTTTTGTAGCCATTTTGTAGCCCTTTTGAAAACGGCAACAAAACGGCTACAAAACTGCAAAAAACACAGTAAACAGCTACAAAACAGCTACAAAACTGCACTGCAAATTTGGTTCACGGTGTTACGCATCGTTTCAAAATAACCCTTACCCATGGCTGTAAGCACATGGGGTGCATTTGCCCCCTAGAAATTTTCAAAACCCTACTTTTTTCTATTTTTCCTTCCATCTTTATTGAGAATTTCCCCAAATTCTACCCAAAATGTGCACCAGATCGTTCAATTTCAATTCTAAATATGCACAATCTCCCAATCGGGTTGCTTTGCTCCCTCGCTCGTGTGTTCTCTCAAATATTGAATGTATTCTTGCCCCCCAGGAAAAAATTCCTGCATACGGCCTTGCCCTTACCTTAACCCGAAATCTAAACTCTAACATGAGTGAAACCTTAACCTAACCATATCATCATCATTATTATTATCATTATCATCATCACCACCATCATCATCATCATCATCATTATCATCATCATCATCATCATTATGTATTATTATGTATTTGGCATCACCTACACCTAGGTGGGGAAACGCGAGCTCAATCAACGTGACTCTCAGTCTCTCCTACTGATACAACAGATTGGGATCTGCGCATGTGCCACTACACCCGAGTTTCCCCCTACTCTTCTTCAAATAGTGCAGTGGGTTCTTAACGCGCAAAGGTGGCAACTCTCCTCTACACGGGGCCTCCATTAACATTCTATCTGAGGGATGGAATGTCTTCCACTATAACATAGCCTCCATCTATGAAACTTCATATCTTTGACAATTAAAGCCGGTAGTGATTGTTGCCAGAGCGTATGTCAGCTCACCATACATGTATGTCAAATGGTTGTTGAGTTATCGCGAGAACGAACCATCTCTATGTACATATGACCTCTGTGACCTTTTACCTTTGATCTCGAGACCCCAAAATCTAATCAGATCACTGTCCCTCCCATATGCAATGACAAGCAATTTCCATGTATATAATGACCACATGACCTTTGACCTTGAGATCCCCATTAATCAGATCATTGTCCCTTCCATATGCATACATGAGCCAAGTTTGAAGTTCATCCGTCAAATAGTTGTTGAGTTAGCGTGAGCACAAACCATTCCTATGTACATAATGACCTCTATGACCTTGACCTTTGACCTCGAGACCCCAAAATCTAATCAGATCATTGTCCCTCCCATATGCATACATGAGCCAAGTTTGAAGTTGATCCGTCAAATGGTTGTGTAGTTATTGCGAGAATGAACCATTTCCATGTACATAATCGTGATTAGAAAATCAATTTTATTTTCTATGTGGACAGAATAATCTCACTAATGATCACGACTCTAATTTGAATCGCGATTAGAATCGCAATCCAAATTTTGATTTTTTCCTGCATGTGAAAGGAAGGAGTAAAACTGAAATTTGGATCGCGATTGAAATTTCAATTCCCCTTTTATGCGAGCTCCCCCATTGTTTTGTCCTCACAGGGATGGGAGGATAAGAAGGGAAGAAAAGACGCTGAGCAGGAATCCCACTAGTCTGCGGTCAAATTGGGCTCTGACCTATGATAGCAAGCCAGTAAGTGATGCAGGACTCCACACTAACTTTTTGGTAAGTAGTCCAGATTAAGATTTGTACTATTTTGTATACACATGAGCCCTACATCCAAATTTTGAAATTTTTTATATATTAGCAGCAGAGAATTACATTATCATCTCCAAGCCAATATAATATACCTTCTTCCGTGCATACCGCTCCTGCATCCTCGGAATGTCCACAGTTGTGGACCTTGATGCCGTTGTTCTGGCACCGCAGCAAAGAGGTCTCTCTACCTGTACAGCGAACATTGTCCAGCATGATTGGACCTGTGCCCCGTGGATAGACGCCGCCTCGTGGAGCTGATAGCGCATCGGTGAAACCGAGTTCCCTGCATACCACCTGGGAGATTTATTTACAGTGATATGTGAACTTGTTTTTGCAATTCTAATGTCATGTGAAATGGAAGAAAGGATGATATTTGTAAAAGAATATTCTACTGTATGAGGAGCAATCACAAAACTGGCATTGGTTATTCAAGCATGCCAGTTAAAAACCTTTTTTTAACCACATACAGCAGATAAAGCATTGCCAGATGTATCAATTACAGACAATCACACCACTGGTCTGACATCATCACTGAAATTCTGAGTCAATTTTGCTATTCCTCCTACAAGGAAACCGGGAATACCTCCAAACTTTTTTCAACTACTCACATTGAGAACCTTGTCCAATAAGATTTTACATGACTGTGTGAATGCTCATTTCAACAGTATTTGCAGATTCTTCCAAAGTGTGATCGTAGTTAGATTGTAAAGAGTGTGATGGGTTTAACAGTGGCAGGTTTAAAGCTTTCATACAGTTTTGGTAGCAAGCGAAAATTGGGAGAGGGCATGTAAAATAGAATACTGCATTGTGTTCCTTGCACCAAAGGATACATGTGCAAGATCATTTGATATTCCATCCATGATTTATGGTGAATTTAAGAGTAAATATCTGAAAGGAATGCTACATTTAGATCACAGTATACACTGCCATATGCCAGGAATCTTCCACCTGCCAGCTCTGCATACAATAACCTCAACACTTGCTTTAATAGAGATAGTTTGTCATACTTACATTTACACTTACATTTACACTTACATTTACATTTACACTTACATTTACATTATTTTACACTTACACATTACACTGAGCTTTGAGGGTTAAAAATGTGCAGCTGCTATGTGGGGCAAATCCACAGTGCTTGAGCTTACATTTCTGGCCCAGTTTCTAAACTTTTCTTTTGCCTCACCTTTGTTTAATATTCAACTTGAGGACCCCTAAAACTGCACAGAATCTTAATTTTGCTAGTGTCTGGCTATTTTCGATCTCCAAGCAAGGAACTATGACTGACATTTTTTGGTTATCAAAACAGTACATAACCTAATACACAGCTACATGGGCAGGCCAAAGAAATGTTGACCCATAGCCATAATAATAAATTTACTAGACAAAAAGCAGCACGCGCAGATATCATTACGCGAATAGCATCAGGCCCCGCCTCTTTCGGATCATTTGAAGGCTGACCTAAGCACCCGTTTTTGTTGCATTATACATATCTATTGTGCGTATCAATTTTATTGTGACACTTTGATTTAATGCGCATTTGTTGCGGCTTATTGTGCATTTATTGCGCATGTTTTTAGCTGATGGACGTGATGTTTTAAAGCATGCACAAACGCACACTACTCCTTGGAATCATCTTACGAAATGAATTATTCATTTTTGATCATGAATATTGATGGATGCTTAGGTCGGCCTTCTAATGGATCTGGACAAAATGGCGGAGCTTTAGGGGCCTGTGTTGAGCCATACAGTAATCTAACATTTTAATTCATCAGAGTTCAGGCTATGGAATGTTGTTAGCTCTACTAGAACTTATACATGAGACAAAACAGAAAGGAAGATCACACTGTCAATATCGACACTGTTCCTCATTCCATGGTATGTGCTACCAGATGGAACACACAATGAAAAAACAGCTTTGACCTGTCACACGTATAAATTTTTAAGTTGACATGACATACCTTTGCTTCTTCTATGCCCCATTCATCATCACAAACGGTTCCCCATTCTCCTTCCCACAAGACCTCCACGCGACCATTTAAGGGGCTATCACCATCAACCAGCCGAACGTTGACCTGGGGGGTTGACGTGGCAGGTACTGGAAAGAAGACGGATCAGAAATTATAAAGGAGTACAAGTTATGACACAAAACATGATGCCTTCCAAACGTCTTTCTGCGGACGGAGGCATAAAAACTTTCTATTGTACATAGCAGTTTGAGTGATTGTGATTTTATTATATCACAAATAAAGCTTTTCATTCAAATTTTCAATTGATTACATATCAACTATTTGTATTGCGTGAATAAAGTAGGAAGTTGATGCCCTGATAGAAATAATTCTACTTCATACATGTACGGGGATGCCAACCTTGTAAAAAGCACTGCAGTACTCGAGGGATAAAAAACATATATTTTGCGTTGAAAAACATTATTTTCACCTTTTCTTCAATAGACATGTGTATTACGACAATTTGGGGGGAAAACATATATATTTTGGGTGGAAAAACATTATTTTCACCTTTTCTTCAATAGACATGTGTAGTAGTACAATTTGAGGAAAAAGTATTTTCTATAAAACCTACAGTATTTTTTATTTAAAAAAAAAACAGTATAAAATGCGGCAAGAAAGGAACAGGTGGCGTCTCTTTAGTCCTCAAAACATCTGCTCACTTTTGCAAAGGAATTACTCAAATGCATATTTTCTAAGTTTCCAAAAAATGTGGTTTTGAAATCCTCAATAAAATACAATATGAATTTAACAATCAAAGATTTACTTAAGGCTCATTCAAATATGAATAGGTGAAACCCCAGCTTTTTTTTTCTTTAGAGTTTGATGTTTCACAAAGACTAAGAATGACTAATATCGCACTTAACTATGGCTGGCCATTCATGCCACTGTTTTCTTTCACCATGGATCTCTCAAAGGATTTGCAAATCATTGTCACAAATCTGCAGAACTGACAATTTTTCATAGTTCATTGATGAAGAAAACAAAACGTGTAAATTCTGCAAATTTGTGACCATGATTTACGAATCCTGTGAGAGACAGTAACAGTGGCATGAATGGCCTGCCATGAGGTGCATTCACACACAAGAGGAATTTCAATTTGAATCGCGATTCAAATCGCGATCCAAATTTCAGTTTTACTGCTACTGTTCACACGCAAGGAAAAACAGAAATTCGGACGCGATTCTAATCGCGATTCAAATTTCAATTTTATTTTGACCATTCACACACACGAGAAAAGCAATGAAAAGAGACAGGAGAGCCCACAAACTTCTCCGCTTAAACTTCTGTTAAACACGATCTCGACGGGGGAAAATATACACATCGACAGTTAGGTAGAAGGGCTACAGAAAGTACTCCAACAAACTCAATAATTAAATACTAAATAATCATGTACTTTTATACAAAACATTTGTTTGCTAAACGAGATCAACAGTGCCAAGATAGCGTGCAGTGCGTCCATGCTTATGCATACAGTGCATGCATCCTTTACGTGATAATACATCTGTGCACTGCATAAACTGCATACATAGCGCATCAATTGCACACGCGCAAAGAATGATGGGATAGATAAATCCGATTTTCAAATTGCAGTTCCGTTCACACACACAACGCACAGCAAATAATTGTGAGTTGAATCGCAATTAGAATCGCGATTATTTGTGAGATTATTCTGTCCACACACAAAATGAAATCGATTTTCTAATCGCGATTAGAAAATCGATTTTTAAATCTCACTTTTTACCTTGTGTGTGAATAGTTAAGAGCAATTTGAGTTAATCTTAGTCTTTGTGAAACACCCCCCAGGTATGACATGGTTTCTGAATGGTACTGAACGTGCATTAATGCATAAATGCTTAAAGGGCGTACCCAATGCTGCAACAATGTTAGCTCATTTAAAAGAGCATGATTTCATTAGCAGAAAATCATCTGCCTAAAGTTTTTTAAAAGTCGTGTTGCCAAGAAAACCCCCAAATGTGGTAAGATTTCAGGATATTTTTGACCCCTCAGCTGTGACCCAGTTTCAACTGGGTACCTTGTCGTGCACTTCTAGCAAAATGCGCGCAAGGTATAATACATATTGTACAGTCTAGCGCGCAACCTAGCTGCAATGCGCGAAGCTGGGTACCCACTTTTACGTCATAACTCATACTCAAATTTTTTGGTCAGCTCTTGACTTTTTATGAGAAAATTAGCCAAAATGCATTGATTTCGATTGAAAATCATCATATTTTTAATGTAATTTTTCTTAGAATTCTATTCTCGATCATATATCAAAAAATTTTTTTCCGTTGCGTAACCACTTTAAATAAAAGAGAATTTCACAAAAGGTTGCACAAAAAAAACTTGTGACTTCATATTTTGCACTAACTTCTTATGAATTTGATTGGTCCACAGCTTTTTGCTACCAAGAGGCAAAAACTATGCCTCTTGCCAGGGTGTTTTTTTTTTAATTTGCTTCAAATCAAACTGACTTGTACACAAAGAATGTGGGGGTTTATAGCTGGGGTTTGCTACTTCATATCTGAACAAGCTTTAACCCATAGAGGTACAGTGTCACCTTTAGGAGACGTTTTTGCAGTATCTGTTGGTCCAGAATGTTGGGCAGTACATATCATACATGAGCAGGAAGAGAAAAATTCAGTGAAAAATTTGAGCCCATTCCCAACGCTGTATGTTGTGGCATTCTCGAATTAGAGCAGTTTAATTGTAACTAATCATTAACCTCTTTAAACTGGCAATGCAGTAGATAATACATAATCACTATTTCTGTGTTCAAATTGGCAATTTCTGATTAAATTTGACAATTATGGTTCATTTTGGTTCATGTTATATCCATATTTATTTTTATGAAGCTATGTAAGCATGGGAAAAAATAATTTTTGTTGCCAATTTGAGGATTTAAGATGATTAATTTAGACCTCAAGAAAGTTCTGTACCGCTATGGGTTAATGGAGCAATGTGTGTGGAAATATAAGCTAATCCATTTGCTACATAAATGTGACATTGAGAAATCACAAGTTAAATAATGAAACAATGTAACTAACCACTACATCGGACTCCTGCATCCTCGCCATGATTGCAGTTGTGGACTCCAACCCCGTTGTGTGAGCATGACTGGAGGGTAAGCTCTGAACCAGTACAGGCCACGCTGTCCAGATGGATAGGGCCGCTACCACTGCCAAACCCTGCCAACTGGATGGCCTCTGTGGCGGGGCCAAACCCAAGCTGATTGCAGACAACCCTAGCATCAGAGATATCCCAGGAGTCGTCACAGACAGTGCCCCAGACTCCATTGTATATGACTTCTACACGCCCCTCGTATGCAGTAGACCCATCCACTAATCGTATCAAGGTGGCCGTTTCTAATGGTTTAAGAGAGTCAAAAGCAATAATAAAACAAAATTTACAAAAAATGCCAAATGCCACTGCTTTGTGACATTCTGTTTTGCTCATTTACAGACACAAAAAAATGAAAAGGTGCATTACAGTCCATCTAAGCCAGAACTGAGTTAAACTGCCATATATAACATAGGAAACAGCACATATCCAAAGCAATGAAGACCTTTACCACAGCTTACAATTTCTTTTTTGCATTCTCTTTGTAAAATATCATTTTAACTTTAATATTTTAAGACAACTGATAAGATAAGTTTTTACAATAAATCAGTGGCTATTTTGCAGACAAAATATGATTACCTTCTTGACTGCACACCACACCCGCATCTTCTAAATGAGCGCAGTTATGATTTGCGGAGAAGCTACACTCCAGCAGTGACTGCTCTGTTCCGGTACAGGAAATGTCGTCAATATGGATTGGACCCATGCCAGGACCAAAGCCGCCGGATCCGATAGCTTCCAGAGCGTCTGGATAGCCAAGCTGGCGGCATGCAACACGGGCACTTGGTAGATCCCAGCTGTCGTCACAGACGGTGCCCCAGGAACCGTTCACATAGACTTCTACCCGTCCTTCCAAGGCGTTTGACCCTCCAACTAAGCGAATATTTATAGGTACATCTGTGGGATTTAATGGATACACATAATCAAAGAACACCTTATAATTAATCCTTTTAACCTTTTAGCACCTACGGACTATGTGGAATATAGCTATTTTCTCATTGAAAGAAGCAGTAAGTTGTGAAGCATTTTCAGGTTGGAGTTGATGGTGAAGCATTTTGAAGTTATCAAGAAAAATCTGTTTCATCCTTGGATAAACTGCACCTGTATGAAGTTCATGCCTCAGAAACCTCTTGTAGCATTGCAATCAATCAAATACAACATCTACACTAATTAAGTAGTACATGTATAGAAATGGAGAAGTTTTGAGATGCAATTAAATTTGGGGGGTTGACTCCATAATTATCACGTGACAGCAATGGAGGATGGCAGCGTTTTCGTAATTTGGAGCTAATTAACCTTGCTTTGGTCCTGGATTCGTCATGTATTAATTTCAAATCTCTTCTAAAACTTACTATGAGTGGTTCTGATAAGCAAAATTCAGCAAGACAGCCTTATTTTCTTCGTTCAAGGGAGGAAAAAAGGAATAATCCTATTCAAACTTCGGTACCACGAGGTCTAGATAAGTCTGTATGTACATCAACCAGTATCCCTGCAGGAGAAGACGCCGCAACTAACGCCGCTCAACCTGCCTCTACGCTCGTGTTCGCACCCGTTTCTACTGCCAGTATGTCGACTGAAAAGGAATCGGTAAGTCGTGTTGAATTTTTGCAAACATCGAACAAAATTATCGATAAACTCGACTTACTTAGTTCAGATATTTCTGCAATGAGAAAGGAAATTGGTGAAGTGCGTGCCCTTGTTGCTGATTTGGAGGCAACTACAGCTGATTCATCAGCTAGACTAACAAAAATAGAAAATGAATTGCTACCAAACATGAAAGATGAATATAAGAGGCTTGAAACAGAGCTGAGAGAGAAGATGTTAGCTCTTGAGAAACACGACAGGAAAATGAACTTACTGCTGTATGGCGTCAAGCAAGAAAAAGGAGAAAATGTTCTTCGTCTTGCTAAGCAAATTTTTAGTGATCTTGGCATTACACGTGATATCCCTCTTGCAAATATTCATTGATTGCCCCGTCGTGCCCCACAAGGAAATGATCAGCATCAAGCTGGCCCGGATCCCATCATTATCCGTTTCAGCTCAGTGATAGATCGCGATGTGGTATTCAATGCATATCAACAAAGAGTGAAGAAAATGGCAAGAAAAGATGGAGATCAGCTACCGAGTGATCCACCCCTCGTTTATCCTTTGTTGAGGATCAAAACGGATCTACCGGCAGAAATGAAACGTCAGAGGTACCTGCTGGAAAGAGATGCCTTCAAGCTCAGGAAGGAACAAAATAAAGCTACAAGAATAAAATTGCTTGGTGTGAAGCTCTGTCTTCAAGTTAGAGAGAAGGGTACCCAAGCTGAGTGGAAAAATGTGAGCAGTTAATTGATCAACCTCTTTCATGAATGAAAGATGTATAGGATGTGAGTAAATATGATCAAAACATCTCTGTTTATCTACTCAATAAACCAAGGGAACAGAATGAAGAGCTGTCAATTTGAAACTATATATTGATCACCTCTTTTATGAATGAAAGATTCGATGTATGGAAAATGATCAAAACCACTATTATTTGTTTATCAAGTCAACTAAGGATACAGATTGAATCATTGTTTCGATGAATCTTTATTAACACCTTCTTACAAATAAAAAGTACCTGTATGATGTATGGAAAAAGATCGAGACCATTATTTGTTTATCAAATCAACCAAGGAAACAGAAAGGAAATCTGTCGATGAAACTTAGTTTTATTGAACACCTTGTTAATGAATGAAAGGCACCTATAATGTATCTGTGGAAGATGATCAAGACCATTATTTGTTTATCAAATCAACCAAGGAAACAGAAAGGAAATCTGTCGATGAAACTTGGTTTATTGAACACCTTGTTAATGAATGAAAGGCACCTATAATGTATCTGTGGAAGATGATCAAGACCATTATTTGTTTATAGAATCAACCAAGGAGACAGGATGAATAGCTGTCTTGATGAAACTTTATTGAACATTTCTTTTATGACTGAAGGGCACATATATGATGTGTGGATATTGATCAAGGTCATTATTATTTGTTTATTAAAACAACCAATGAAACAGAAAGAAAGCTGTCTTGATGAAACTAAGTTTATTGAATACCTCGTTTATGAATGAAAGCTAACTATATAATGTGTGGAAAATGATCAAGTCCATTATTACTTGTTTAACAAATAAGGAAACAGAAATAGTAGCTGTCTTGATGAGACTTTATTGAACTTCTCTGTTATGAATGAAAGATATCCAAGTGATGTGAGGATATTGATCAAGGTTATTATTATTTGTTTATCAAAACAACAAATGAAACAGAATGAAAGCTGTCTTGATGAAACTAACTTTATTGAATACCTCGTTTATGAATGAAAGCTACCTATATAATGTGTGGAAAATGATCAAGTCCATTATTACTTGTTTAACAAATAAGGAAACAGAAATAGTAGCTGTCTTGATGAAACTTTATTGAACTTCTCTTTTATGAATGAAAGATATCTAAGTGATGTGAGGAATTATTTGTTTATTAAATAAATGCAACAAACAAATTAGAAGAATAGCTGACGTGATGAAACTTACCGAAGATAAATCATTAATTGTGTAGTGTGTACACTTCTATCAAAGTTGCTTGGCAACGTTGCGATAGTATACATATATATTCATTATCTATTATTCTACCCTTAAATCAATGACTGAATCTGTGTCAAGATACATGTCTCTTGCACTTTATACAGACTAAGAGTAATAGTGGATCCATAGTCTTACAATGTTTCTTTAAAGGGGAAAAAATTTACTTGATGAAGTACATCAAGAGCTATACGTCACTTTTATTATATCATGAACGTAGACAGTTTACTATTTAAATTATCTATTAACCCAAGTTATGAAGAAACCATTCATCACTTGGGTTTGTAGTTGTTTCTTACTTGACAAGGATATAATCAAAGGAATTATTCTCCAGACTAGTAACTAAATTATGGATTTACATCATGCCTTCTTATTTTGTATCCAGGATCGTTCTAAATTATTTTATTGGATTCTTATTAAAGGTGTAAACTCTTTAAGATTAGAAGAAAATGAGAAATCTACCGAGTGCCAGCATTGCTTGTGTTGTTTTGAAAATGGAAATGGCTTATCTCAACATTGATTTACATGAGTACTGTTTGTTTCCTGCATAATTTTTCCTAAAAATAATAAGCAAGGATTTATGGACCTACTTTTCAAGATCTTTTGTTATGAAGACAAGCTGATACAGTCCCGCTGACGCATTTTTTATATAATACAATCCAATAGCCAATTCAGACAATTTAATTTGGCTCTATTTTCATTTGGTCATGTTTACATGTTATACGAATCAGAGCTTCATAATTATGTTGGCTGAAGTAAAAATGAAAGGAACTAGGGACTCAATTGGGTCTATTGATATCTTTTCCAGTGGCGATAATTTGGCGTTTTGAGTTTAATTTCCTCTGAAATATAAATCAGTGATTCGAGAGTGAGCATTATGTAAAAACAGTAAAAAAAAAAGTATGACTGAATTATGCTCTCCAAAATGGACGACTTGTCGTTCTGTTAATTTGTTATCTTTATGAGCCTTTTTTGTACATACATATTGGCCGAGTCAGTACATCGCCACTCTTAAAAGAAAAATGTGCTGTTCTTTCTGAATGTACTTCCTTTCGCAGGTGTCATACATTCCTGAGGGTAACTTACACAGTCTGTGATTAACGGGCTGAAGCGTCTTTGTAGAAATATACAATGTGTGTATCCCAATAGCAGTTCGTTCTGAAGCATTCGTGTATGAATGCTAGTACCTGTAATGTTGAGATTGATGGTGCTTTTTTATTTTAGTTTGCCTTGCCCAAGTATACTGGGAAGGGGAGTTAGATACCTGATTTCTTCTTCCTTAGTTTTTGTTCCTCTGACTAAAACTCCTTTTGTGTAATGTATTCAGTTAAGGTATTCAATTATTTTGTCCCGTCTTGTAAATACTTTCATGGCAGGAACGGATGAACGATGATGTAATTCCTTTCGTATACTCTCTTCCCTTAATGATTAGACTTTTTATTCTTTGTACCAACAAATGTAAACAGTCACGAATCGCAGGTTTTATACTGATTTTGTTGCTTGCTTAAAAAAACCCTGAATTCAGGACCTTAAGCTGGTTAAACCAAATATGAAATCACTTGTTATTACTGATGTTAAAATCTATGTCCTTGTATTTGTTTTATTTTGTATTCTCCTTTCCTCTCTGTTACGTTTATTGTTTGTAGATGTTTTATGTTTCGCAGCTAGCCAACAGTGTTCCATCTCCATAAATTTCTACTATGCATTGATGATATTCACTTGTTGTAAATATTGTTATGGCTGAATTACCCTTTGCAGATACAGAAGATTTGGATTTAGACATTTTGTTTCATTCATTACAAAATGTTGATTTTAATTTATTGTCCGATAGCCAGTATGAAAAAGGTATTTCTGACACCATTAATAGGAAATTTGATGAAATATTATTTCACTTTGATCCCAACGATAATCACTCTATAAATGAATCTAAATATTATACTCAAAATCAGTTTACTCATATGAGTCAAAGTACTTCAAGAAATGATATGAATTTCCTGAATCTCAATATTCGAAGTTTAAGTAAAAACTTTGAGTTTTTGACTTTATTGTTGGACAATATCAATGTCAGTAATTTTATTATTAGTCTTACTGAAACATGGTTGCATGACGAGCCTCACTCTTTATATTCTTTATCCCAACATAATCTTATATTCAATAATTGTGTCAATAAGAGGGGAGGGGGTGTTGCAATGTATGTTCCAGACCATTTTAACTTTAATGTACTTGCTGATATCAATATCATGAATGAAACAATGGAAGCGGTCTTCATTAAAATAGTTTTAGAGAACAAGAAAAATGTAGTAGTTGGTACCATTTATCGTCCTCCATCTTCCAGTCATAACAACTTTTTACTTGAAATGCAGCACTTACTTGTTCATCCCCTTCTTCAAAAGAAACATTGTATTATCATGGGTGATTATAATGTTGACTTGTTGAAATGTAATGATAATCAATTTTCTCGTGATTTTTTAGATACATTACTCTCATACTCTTTTATTCCTGCAATATCTAAACCCACACGACTATCTTCACAGTCTTGTTCTCTCATTGATAATATCTTTGTAAATGTTGATCATTTAAAGATAGAATCTGGTATTATTCTTTCTGATATCTCTGATCACTGTCCAGTTTATTGCAAAATAGAGAGTCTTTTGGGTATTACAAAACTACCTCTGCCTTTAAAAATGATAAGGAAATTCACTGCCCCAAAAATTGATAAATTGAAAGGGAAACTTGGAATGGTAACTTGGTCACAGGCACTTGTTCATAATGATGTCAATGCGTCTTATAATAATTTCATTCACGTTCTCAAAAACGCCCTTGATGAATGTATTCCATTGGAGAAATGTAATTTTTCAAGCTATAGACACCAACCCCGTAACCCTTGGGTCTCCAAGTCGCTACTGAGAGCAATTAACAGGAAAAACAACATGTATTACAAATTTCGGGAAAATCCTACTCCAAAACTTCGTGATAAATATGTCAAATATAAAAATACTTTAACAAGGATTTTGCGGCTTGAGAAACAGAAATATTATTGCATACAATTTGAAAAGAAGAAGTCCAATGTAAAGGAAACATGGGGTATAATTAACAGCGCTTTGAACAGAAGGAGCCTTATTAAAGACATAGTAAAAATCAAAGAGGGTAATAGAATTATTAATGACCACGAATCAATAGCTAATCACTTTAATGACTATTTTTCAAATATTGGACCGAATTTGGCCAAGAAAATTCCCACCGTCGAGAAAAATTTTCATTCCTTTTTGAAGAACAAAAATCAGAATTCTATTTTTTTTTACCCAACCAATACATCTGAAATTTTAAAAATTGTAAAAAATATGAAAGATAAACGGAGTATGGGTTTTGACGAAGTTAGTAATTTTTTACTGAAACATATCATAGAAGAAGTTGTCAATCCTTTAGGACACATTTTCAATTTATCGATAACTCAGGGTGTCGTACCGGATGTAATGAAAATTGCAAAAGTGGTCCCGATTTTGAAAAAGGGTTATCCTCTAGATTCAAGTAATTATAGGCCAATTTCACTTCTATCTTCAATTTCTAAGGTGTTAGAAAAACTGATCTATGATCGTACAATGGCATTTTTAGTGACCAACAATGTATTCTCAGATTCGCAATTTGGTTTCAGACAAAACATTCCACAGTACATGCCATCTTACAATTCATTAATTATGTTGCCTCTGCTACTGATGATCATTGTCATACCCTTGGGACGTTTCTGGACCTCTCCAAGGCCTTCGATACAATTGATCACAAAATATTACTGCACAAACTCTCTCACTACGGTATACGTGGGAGGGCCTTGGAGTGGTTCAGAAGTTATCTCAGTGGAAGAACGCAATTTGTATCTATTCAGGGTATTAACTCGTCCTTTCAACAGTTACTTTGTGGTGTCCCCCAAGGATCCCTTCTTGGCCCTTTACTATTTGTTTTGTATATGAATGACTTTCAAAATTCGTCTAGGGCTCTGTCGTTTACGTTATTCGCGGATGATTCTTCAGTTTTCTTCTCTCATAAAAACCCCAGTGTCTTGTTAGAAACAGTCAATAATGAACTTAGACTCGTTGAAGAGTGGATATGTGCAAATAAACTTTCCTTGAATATAAATAAAACTCAGTGTATGCTCTTCAGCAATTCTATTTCAGAGTTACCTGGCAATGTTTATATTAACAAAACCGTTATAAATTTAGTTGACTCGTTGAAATTCCTCGGTCTTAATATTGACAATAAACTTTCTTGGAAAGAGCATGTAAGTAAAACAATTGCAAGGAATGTCGGAGTAATCAATAAACTGAAGATGTCATTTCCCAAGGATATTTTGAAAAGCCTATACTCAACGCTTATCCTACCTTATTTGAACTACGGTATACTCGCATGGGGAAATTCATTTGATTACCAGATGGATAAATTGTTAATACTTCAAAAACGTGTATTGCGAATAATCTGCCATACTGATAGGTTAAGTCATACTAACCGTCTATTTTCAGAAAATAAAATACTAAAGGTTCAGGATTTATATAACTTCTTTTTAGGCTGTTTCATGTTCCAGTTAAATTCAAATGACCTGCCTCATGCGATTACATCTTTATTTCAGAAAAATCAACAACTGCATAATTATCCTACCCGTCAGTCTTCCTTTTTTCATTTGCATAGATTAAGAACCGTACTTAGGAAAAGAACTGTCACATTTACTGGTCCCGTTTATTGGAATTCCTTAGATGCATCACTGAAACAATTGCCTTATTTATGTACTTTCAAACATCACTTTAAAGTAAAGCTCCTTCTGCAGTACGAAGAAACGTCTACTTGATTTTATTATTCACTGGCGTACTTTAACTTTGTTAATGGATATGGCGAGTCCATTATGTACGTATTTCATCTCCTGTAGGTTGGCTGCTGTACACTTTTATTTTAGTTTAGTTTTTCATATTTTACTTTCCTTTTTTATTTGTTCTTTCCTTTTTCGTCATTCCTCTCCTCCTGTCCATTTGTCTTGTCATGCTTCTTTTACTCTTGTTTTATTGTGTCGTTTTATTGACTTTTCATTTTTTGTTTGTCACGTGGGTGTTTGTTTAATATGTATCCAATACAGTATATTAAAAGGGAACCTTATCTACAAGCATTTGCTTCCAAGGTTTCCTCCACATTTCTGTTATGCATTAATCTCCCTCCGTGCATCCTATTATTATCTTAGACTATTTGTTATTTACTTCAAATTTAACATACGTATTTAAATGTTGTTCTATTATGTTTTGTTATATTATGGAAAAGACTTGTATCTTTGCAGATAATGTGGAAATAAAACCTAAATGAAAAAAATGAAAATATTGAGAATTGAATGTAAGAAATGTCATGAAATCAGTATACATCCCTCTAGGTTGGACATAATGATATAAACAAACAAACAAACACCAATTAAACTATTTTTCAGAAATATGGAAATAGGAAATAAGCATTACCAAGAGCAATATTAACATCAAATTATATCAAAAAAGAAAAAAGAAGAATAAAAGAAATCGGTCTGCACTGTTGTATAAAAGTATGAAAAAAGGTTAAAGAAAGCATATGTTGAGAAATATCTTTCCCAAACTAAGATATGGACTTCATATTGTATTTACTTGTATCTTGGGGCTGGCAAACCACCTCTGCTGGGGTGCATCCTTCCATAGGCGTCTGAAGAACCGAGTAGCGGCACTGCAACAGGTTGATATTGGTTTCATTACAGGAGACAGCATTGAGCAGCATAGGAGCTGGTCCTGCACTAAGGCCAGACCCTGGCCTCATCAGCCCCGGCGCTCTGCTGGCAGCGGGACCAAAGCCAAGCTGATGGCAGACCACATTGGCCTCTACCAGTGTCCAGTCACTGTTACAGACTGACATCCAGGTGTTGTTCAGGAAAACCTCTACTCGCCCTTCCAAGAGGTTAGCTTCATCACCACCCACAAGACGCACTCCAACATTGGCCTCTGCAGAGGTGGAAAGGATGAATCATAAACATGGGTCTACTTTTAAAAACAAGGCGTTTGCGATGTTGTGTCTCGCCCACTTGTGAAAATAACTAGAAATATCGCGATCTGTGATGGCACACAACAGAACTGTATCGAAAGCTCATTGTGAAATAACTGGGATGGAATAACATTTGATAAAATATGAGAAGGGTTTTTTATGAAATGGTACTGCATTTTCACGTGCATGTACTTTCCCTGCTTCTACTCTCATCCCTCTGATATGAGTAACATTGTATGATTGATATTTTACATGTGTGGAGTTGAAAGTGTTTGTGGTTGTAGTGTAGCTGAGGGCTGCAGATGATGTAGTGTGATAATGAGCTTATAATTTAGAGAAAAGAAATACGAGAACAGTTATGTTTTGTTAAGAAGAAGGGTTAGTGAGTAAAATCTTTTATGGTATATTGAATACTGCCACAGGAAAAAAAAAAAGCATGCATAAAATTGAAGAGAACAGAAAACTGATCCCTCAGCCACTTTGCACTGAGTATTTATGTATAGTTTTAATATTCTTTCAAGTGCAAAATGTTGCCTGGCACCCGCAAGATAGACGCGGATAACCTGTCAGGGGTAAATTGACTAATTAGATAGAGGTTAAAGGCAGGATTTTGTTAATAATTAGTAAAAAGCATGCCTGAAATTGATGAGAACACCAGATTTGAATGCTGAACATAATAATTGTAATATGGTATGCATGTAAATTGAGTTTGTGGGAGAGAAACAAAAGACCAAAATTTGTTGAAGACAAAGTTTTGTGTCATAAGAGAGTCTTGCACGTAAACTTTAACCGTTCACGTTTGACCTGTAATGACCTTTGACCTGACCATGTGACCTCTGACTGGACCATAACATGCAGGTCCCCTTAGTGCATCTACAACCCAAGTTTGATAGATAAGTGTCACACGGTTGCAGAGTTTTGTGTCATAAGAGAGTCTTGCACGTAAACTTTAATGTTTGACCTGAAATGACCTTTGACCTTACCATGTGACCTATGACTGGACCATAACATGCAGGTCCCCTTAGTGCATCGACAACCCAAGTTTGATAGATAAGTGTCACACGGTTGCAGAGTTTTGAGTCATAAGAGAGTCTTGCACGTAAACTTCAACGTTTGACCTGAAATGACCTTTGACCTTACCATGTGACCTCTGACTGGACCATAACATGCAGGTCCCCTCAGTGCATCTACAACCCAAGTTTGGTTGAAAAGTGAGTCACGGTTGCAAAGTTATGTGTGATAAGAGAGTCTTGCACGTCAACTTTAACATTTGACCTGAAATGACCTTTGACCTTACCATGTGACCTCTGACTGGACAATAAGATGCAGGTCCCCTTAGTGCATCTACAACCCAAGTTTGATTGAACAGTGTCACACAGTTGCAGAGTTTTGTGTCATAAGAGAGTCTTGCACGTAAATTTTAACGTTTGACCTAAAATGACCTTTGACCTTACCATGTGACCTCTGACTAGAGCATAACATGCAGGTCCGCTTAGGGCATCTACAACCCAAGTTTGGTTGAAAAGTGAGTCACGGTTGCAGAGTTTTGTGTCATAAGAGAGTCTTGCACGTAAACTTTAACGTTTGACCTGAAATGACCTTTGACCTTACCATGTGACCTCTGACTGGACCATAACATGCAGGTCCCCTTAGTGCATCTACAACCCAAGTTTGGTTGAAAAGTGAGTCACGGTTGCCAAGTTATCTTTCATAACGTTTGTGACGGACGGACGGACGGACGACGGACGGACGACGGACGGACGACATTTGGATCCCTTAGTCTCGCCTTCACCTCCGGTGGGCGAGACAAAAAAGGAATTTTTCATAATTCCATTATTTACAGAAAACACATATCAAATTTTAAAAGGCAGCACACTTTGTGGTCCAAGAGGATAGGAACCCTTCCCCCCCCCCCTCAACTCCTCTGATGCTGCCTTTAGCATGATTTAAAAAACAAAAACAATTATACACATAGACACATCATCAATCAGATTAAATCTACAAAAATGGTTTCTTATTCTCCAGCAGAGTGAGTCCCCTCACCCTTCTGGTATTCTGGTACATGTGATATTGTGTGTTTTTCAACGGCATTTTGCTTCAATTGTTTTCAAAGGAATAAGAGAGAGAAAACAGGTCAACCCTTATCTCTGTCAATTCCTCACCAGTGGTAGAACACTCCACTCCCCCAACACTCCTTGACTGGCAGGTATCCAAGCTAGCCCCACTGCACTCTAAGAGATTCAACTCGCTGCCATTGCACTGCAGACCACCCAAACCTGGCATCAGTGTGGCAAACACCTCAGCAGTGTAGACACGGGTGGCATAGCCAAGGCCCATCTGGCGGCACACCACCATGCCATCTTCGATGGACCATCCATTGTTGCAGATGTATCCCCACTGGTCATTGATGGAGATGTTGACAAGGCCAGAACCACGGCTGGATGAACCAGTGATGAAGGACACAGATCCATTCGTACCCAGACCTGAGAAGGCAACAAGAAATGCTTGAAGATTAGTCATGGATGAAAGCCAAAGATGTATTCAGAAATGATGATATCTCCTTTCATATTTTGTCATTCAAGAACTCCATCACAAAATGTTGTCTGCTTTAAAAGAAGGTCATTTGGCAAGTAGGAGGACAAAAAGGCAAACTTAAAAAACCAGGAAGGAGTATGGCTAGAATGGCATCAAACATTATGGTCACTCTGAAAGGGGGATTTTCATCACCAAGAAGGGTATTACACCATAAGAAACTTGTTATCATTCAAGCCCTGAATTCAACATGGTCAATCACTATGAAATACTGTACAGCAAGAGTGCCTAACCTGCTGTATAACAAATCACTGCTACATCTTCAGAATGCTGGCAATTATGATTCCTGGGTGCATTAGCAGGGCAGTCTGTGATGCTGGACTCTGAACCTGTACACTCAACATTATCCAGTAGTATTGCACCCTCCCCTGTGCCAAAGTGGGAAGAGGCGGCCCGGATCTGCGTGGCATTGTAGAACCCAAGCTGTCGACATACAACAAGTCCATCTCTGATGTCAAAGAGATCGTCACAGACAGTACCCCATTCACCCATGTAGACCTCCACACGACCCTCATGTGGACCTGATCCACCAACAAGACGAACAGTGCCTGGCTCTATACCTCCAGTCTGGTTACCTGTGGACAAAGAGGGTATTCATCATTTACAGTCCATATTAGAATGACATTGGATTGTAATGATATTACATCACATGCTATTACATCTCTAACGATGTGAGAATATATAAGTATAAGATAATTTGAAACAGACTACAAAGAAACAATGAACAAAATATCACAATGAGGCATCCTTTTTTGTTTACAGAATATTCAGCTTTTGGGTATTGTTTTCAAATAAAAATAATCATTAGGTTAATGCTAATTTTGCAGTTAGATTTGCTGTAGTTTATTCATTTGTAAACTTGCTCACAACTGTATGTAACCTTGGTTCTATTGCTTATACTACCAATCTCAGTGTATGATTCATCTACTCCAGTATAAACGCCAAATGAACTAGTCTCGGATTTTAATTACAGCGCAGACAAGAACACAAGTAATGGCCTTCTATGCCATACATGGCAAGTCAGATCAAGATTTTAATACCACTCTTTTTGAATACCAGAACTAGAAGAATAAACCCACAGAAGATATGTGTGGAAGCGTATCAGGACAACTCCCCCGGGAGGACAACTCCCTCGAGGAGTGGGGGAGTTGTCCTTGGGGAGTTGTCATCTGGGAAAGGTGTCCTCTGGGGAGAGTTGCCCTCAGGGGAGTTGTCCTCCCGGGGAGCTGTGCTCCAGGGGTAGTTGTCCTCCCGGGGGAGTTGTCCTAGAACCGTGTGGAAGTTCAACTTGGCAACTAACCAGGCGGAGCAGTGCACTTCACACCAGCATCTTCGCCGTGGTTGCAGTTCTGCAGAGCAGCACGATCGCACAAGCTCAGGCGCTCCTCATCCCCTGTACATGCAAGATTGTCAAAGTGAATTGGCCCTGATCCTGCCCCATAAAATGCCGACGAGTAAGCAGCCATGGCAGGACTGAAGCCGAGCTGGTTGCAGACTACTCCGGCGTCGGTTATATCCCACATGTCATCACAAACAGTTCCCCAGATGCTGTTGTGAAAGACTTCCACACGACCCTCATACATGTTCTCTCCGTTCACCAGACGAAGATCACCCTCTTCAGGTAAATCTCCTGCAATTGATGAGAGATACAGAAATGCAATATAAAAAGTTCAAAATTGATACACGGTACGTGTAGTAACTATCAGGGGGGTGTTTCACAACGACTAAGATTGACTGAAATCGTACTTTACTATAGCAGGTCATTCATGCCACTGTTTGCTTTCACCATCAGTCCATCACAGGATGTGCAAATCATGGTCACAAATCTGCAGAATTGACATTTTTTTATAGTTCCCTGATGAAGAAAACAAAAATGTAGATTTGTGACCATGAGTTGTTCATCCCTTAAGATATGGATGGTGAAAAAAACAGTGGCATAAATGGCGTACCATAGTTAAGAGCAATTTCAGCCTGTCTTAGTCTTTATGAAACACCCCCTAGTAGTAAAGTAATCTCTTGTGAAGCACCTGCATAAATCTATGTGAGGGTGTGGCACATGAGTATTAAAAAGCATCATCAAATGAAGTGTTTAAAGTCACTGCTTAATGCAAGAAAATTTCTTTTCATTTACTGGCAGTGGTGTGATTTTCCCCAATTTCACGATCACATGTATGTCCTCACTAAACTTTTCACTCACAAACTTCTCCGCTTAAACTTCTTTTAACACAACCTCGACAGGGAAAAATACTTTCCACCACACATCAACAAAAAATTTTGCTGCAGCAAAGTCAATAAAAGCTACATGTAAATATATTAACATACATTCATTTCATTACTCTCAATATGAGATCAACGGTGTCAAGCTAGCTTGCAGTGCATGCATAGCACATCGATAGCGAACAAATCAGATGCTGCACGTTCATGCACAAAGAATGATGGGATAGAAAAAAACAGGTTTTAGAATCTCGATTCCATTTACACACATAATGCACGGGAAATAATCACGATTATTCTGAAAAATTGCACTTCTGACTGTGAGTTGGATCGCGATTAGAATCACAATTATTAGTGAGATTATTCCGTCCACACACAAAATAAAATTAAAATTCTAATCACGATTAGAAAATTGTTTTTGAATCTCACTTTTTACCTTGTGTGTGAACACCCCTAATGTATAAAGAGACAAGTCATGAGAACATGGAAAAATATGAGCAAAAAAAAGCCATCTAGTGTTATGCTCAGTCATTTTTTCTTGAAGGGCCATCATATCAATACCAGCAACTTGAGATGCTTTCACAAAATGGTCATTTTCCTTTAAAGGCATTGGTTACCATTGTTATGATTTAAAAATTTCTTGTTTTGTTACTTTAAAGGGGGTACCCAATGCTGAAACAATGTTAGTTCATTTGAAAGAGCATAATTTTATTAGCAGAAAATCATCTGCCTAAAGTTTTTTTAATAGTCGTGTTGCCAAGGAAACCCCAAAATGTGGTAAGATTTCAGGATATTTTTGACCCCTCAGCTGTGACCCAGTTTCAACTGGGTACCCACTTTGACGTCAAAATGACGTCAAAGTGGGTACTTTGTCGCGCACTTCTAGCAAAATGCGCGCAAGATATAATACAATTTGTACAGTCTAGCGCGCAGCACAAGTGCAATGCGCGAAGCTGGGTACCCACTTTTACGTCATACCTCATACTCAAATTTTTTGGTCAACTCTTGACTTTTTCTGAGAAAATTAGCCAAAATGCATTGATCTCGATTGAAAATCATCAAAGTTTTAATGCTATTGTTCTTAGAATTCTATTCTCGATCATATATCAAAATTTTTTGTACCATTGTGTAATCACTTTAAAATGGGATAAACATAAGGGTTATAGTGTAAAGATATCAGTCTGAAAGTTTCAAAGTATAATATTCACAGGAAGTATTTTTAAATATAAAAAATGTGAACCAATGTTTGAAAAATATATGAGGGTCAGTTGCACAGAATAGACATAAGGAGTGCGCATGCGCGTATGACTCACCTTACCGTACTGTGTGTATTGGCGTATCACGCAGCGGGAGGCACATAACGGCATTTTCAAATTCAAGCAAAGTGGTCCTCTCAGTGATTGTCTCGTGAGACAAAGGATAATAAAATCGCTGTTTGCGTTTAACTTACACTTTTTCATTCCAAATTATGGTTGGTTTCAGGGTTTTTGAGTACAAATACAAGTACTCATACACATGTTTCATCTTAGTTTGAGAATTTTTTAAATCAGCTACTCACTAAGTTAGCCAATGCCTTTAATGCTTACCTGCTGTTGTATCATTGTAGGAGCACCTCACCCCGGCATCTTCCGAATGCCCACAGTTGTGGACCCTGATACCGCCATGTATGCACTGCACGAGCTCCTCTTCGTTCCCTAGACATGCAACGTTGTCGAGCATGATGGATCCAGTGCCGCGCCCAAACATTGCACTCGTAGTCGCCTCGATAGCCTGACCAAAGCCGAGCTGACGACACACAACCTGCGAGTAGCAAGGTCCATAATAACATTTTGAGTAGGTCCACTTACTTGCTGGAAAGCACAAACTGTTGCTTGTTTTCACTGGATTGACTGGTCTCTTGTTTTTAAGTTTTATTTATTTATTTATTTATTCATTATCATTCATTTATTTGATAATGTATTTCTTTATTTACTCATTTATTCATTTATTAATTCATTCATTCATTCATTCATTCATTCATTCATTTTTTTTCATTTATTTCCACATCAAAATAAACATAATCATTCAGGCATTTGCAAAGTATAAAAGAATTTTAAAATAACATCATGCAATGTTTGTAGAAAATAGAACTAAAATTTACAGAAGAATGTTGATGTAAATATACAGAAGAATGCTAAAATTAATATGCAGAGCAAAGTTGACCTAAGTATACAAAACAATGTTGACCTATTTATTTGAACGGAAAAAGTAAAAGTGATCCTTGTACTACCTTGTGGAAAACAACTGTGAAGAGATTGTAACTGTACAGAAAAGGTGCTATAACAAACACTATGTGGACTATTCACTCCAGATTTAAGTAAAACAATACAGGAAGAAAAAGAATAAAGACCACAGACCCTGCACTGCAAGTACAAGAAAATGTACATTTTCTTTAAATATGCATTGAAAAAGTTCTGACTTTTCTTGATGATATCTATCAACATAGGTTACTCCGCACAGCTTCTACATTAGTGATAAGAAATAACTTTTTCTATATCATTCATAAGATCTTTCATTTGAAAATGCACAGCAAGAGATAAGGCTTATTCAGATATGAAGCAACTAACCTCCGTGACAAATACTTGCAGGTTTTTCTGTGTAATAAGTGAGTGGGATAAAAGGTAGCAAAAACAAACCACAGAGGCAAGAGGTATATTTTTTATTTCCCAGCAGAAAAAGTCTGTGGACCAATCAAATTCTTCAAAAGTTAACACAAAATATGATGTCATGAGTTCGTCTGCACAGCCTTTAACAAAAATCTCTGTTATTTGAGTGGTGACGACACGTTAACGCATGTTCATTACCATAAGTGGCACGGTTTGCTGCGCCATATCTAAACACTCAAAAAACGTGGGGATGTGTCACGTCATATCTAAACAAGCCTTTGAGAAATGAGCAGAAGGTGATGATTGGACACTTACCTGTGCATCAAGGATATCCCACAAGTCATCACAAACCGTCCCCCATGAACCGTCAAAGAATATCTCAACCCGTCCCTCATACGTGGTCAGTCCCTGGACCAAACGCAGCTCTCCATTGGTGCCATTTTCTGGTGCAGAGGTTGGCCCAACTGTTTGCACAAAGGTAGGAGAACATATAAAAAGATTATGACTGAAGTTATTCATTCAGAAATTTTACATCATTATTCCTGATGCAGAAATCAGCATGACTGAAAACCAAATAATATATAACAAACATAAACATAAATATCACAACCCATCCCTCATACATGGTCAGTCCCTGGACCAAACACAGCTCTCCATTAGTACCATTTCCTGGTGCAGAGGTTGGCCCAGCTGTTTGCACAAAGGTTATGACTGAAGTTATTCATTCAGAAATTTTACATCATTATTCCTGATGCAGAAATTGGCATGACTGAAAACTAAATAATATATAACAAACATAAACACATTCATCATAACTGAAACTCAGGGCTTGCAGCTACCCTTTAGTGCAGATTTGAATAAGAAAGAATTAAGAGATAACCTACTCAAAGTTAGTTATCACTGTATCTAATGTGATCTGCCAGGAAATGGCTGTACTGCACCTTGGAATTCAAAATTGGTTCACGAGTTCCAAATTTTGATCCCAAATGGGATTCTCAATCATATATAATTGCATAAGTTAAAGTATAAAATAATGTTTATGTAGATTAAACATGATTAATATCAACAAAACCATTTTTAATGTGAAATATAGTTTTGCCAACAATTTCATTGAGATTATGAGAAACACTGACACACTTTATTAAAGGAGAATGCAACCCCGGCATCAGTGTGCTCTTAGTGAATGAAGATGACCAAGACAATCGGTTCAAGAGTTATGAATTTTGAAAGTTTCAGTAAATCCCTATTATGGGGATCCTTGAGTTGGGAATTTTGCCAGCATCTGTGATGTCATCGTGGACAACTCTCAATTCATTTTGTACATAATTTTTCAAAAAAATTGATTTATATGAAATTTCAAGTCAGGAATCAACATCATTCTTCCCAATATGCTTGCAGAACTGATATAGCCATCTCATACTCAAACAATAAATCAAAAGAATTTTTATTTCTCTTGAAAATAAAGAAAATATTGAATTCTGTGTACAAAATGAATGGGGAGTTGTCCACGATGACATCACAGATACTGGCAAAGTTGCCGATTTAAGGATCCCTACAATAAGGATTAACTTAAACTTTCAAAGTTCTTGAACAGATTGTCGGATTTTCCTCAAACTTTCACTGTTTATTTTTCTTGTTTTTCTTCATTCACTGGAAGCACACTGATGTCTGGGTTGCATTCTCCTTTAAAGTATAAATGTTTATGTAGATTGAACATGATTAATATCAACAAAACCATTTTTAATGTGAAATATATAGTTTTGCCAACAATTTCACTGAGATTATGACAAACACTGACACACTTTATTAAAACAAGAGAAAACACTTTGAACATTCCATTTGGCTGTTCACAATTCAGTTGTTCTCAAATTCATGCGTAACTTTACTCATCGCTGTGTGAAACACCCCCCTGCACATTGCAATGACCCCCATAAAAGGAATGTTCATTCCTGTGATAAACCGCACCCCGAAAAAACCATGAGAGTTCTTCAATGTAACACCCTTCAAAATTGGGTATCTTAACATGGATACGACAGTACATTTTGGACCTTTGCTGAGAAAGTTATCCTCGCTTGCTATACACAAAACATCACTGCATGTTTGAACAAACCTATAATCAAGGTGTACTCTCTATATTAGCTTGTTGAGCGCGATTTGATTTCAGGATGATGTGCATTTTCCACAGACCTCAGACTGATTTATTTGGGGATTAGGGTTCAACAGATTGCAGATTCCAATTTATGAGGCTTGTAGACTTTCATCATTTTACATCAGTGATTTTCTTTCTTTCTTTCTTTTTTTTTTAACATGCTTACCCCATAACAAGGGAATGAAGCATAACAGTAAAGACTGAAAGGAAGAGAGAAGAAATCATATCCGTCATGATAAGAATCTCTGGAATTGATTGGTCCAATGCGCCCATGTGATAAAATACAATTCCCACCAGCATCATGCAAATGCGCAAATTTGCCATGGACAGTAATAATAATAATAATATTCTGGATTTATATAGCGCCTAATACATCTCCAAGAGAGTCTCTAAGCGCTTTACAGAAATATTATTACCCCGGTCATCGGATTCAGGCTTGCCCGCATACAATGCATGCACCTTCTCCACTCCCTAGGGAGCATTCCAGCCAGGCGCCTTTTGCAGGCGCGCACAATGCTAAACAAATCACAATGACTTTCACATCCTACCGGGTACCCACTTAACACCTGGGTGGAGAGTGGCAAATGTAGATTCATTTCTTGCCAAAGGACATTAGTGCCGCGCCGGGATTTGAACTCGGACCACGAGATCTACAGTTTGGTGACATATCCACTAGACCACGACACCTCTACGACAAGTAGACAGTAACATCTGACATCACAAGCCGTTGATACTTCATCAAGACCTAGTATTTATGGATACTATATACGGCGTATAACATCACACAAAAAGTGTGTACTTGATTATGACAACATTAATTTGCACGTGTCTATTGTTTCAGGCGCCAAAGCATGATGTTGATGTCATCATTTTGTTAAATTTATCCACGCGCAATGCAAACACTGCAACAGTGCTAATGTTATCTAGAATACTAGTATCTATAGATGTAGAATCTCTGATTTTAAGAGTGCAGATTCTGCCCTTTAACTTTTACTAAAGATGACGGACATAAACCAAATATATACGGCTGTGAGAGGATCTGGTTAAACTATGGTGCCCTCAGTAACGCGAATGCGACCATTTTCCTTTGGGGAGTTGCATTCGTGTTACTTCGGGTACCATAGTTTCCAACCAGCCACTCTCAGGGCTGTATATATTTGTACACTACAGACCTGGATCTGAACAAACAAGCCCAGCATCCTCGGAGTGACCACAGTTATGTGTTCCCAAACCATTGTGAGTACAGTCCCACAGAGATGTCTCCCTGCCAGTACACTGAAGGTTATCCAGGTAAATAGGTCCAGATCCTGCCCCAAAGTTAGCCCTATGGGGGGTGCGGATGGCAGGGCCATACCCCAACTGGCGGCAGGCAACATTCCCATCGGCGGTGTCCCAGAGATCATCGCAAACCGTACCCCATTCTCCATTGAAAAAAAGTTCCACTCGACCCTCGTACGGAAAGATGCCCCCAGACAAACGGATGTCTGTGCTGGCTGTAGCATTGGTGGACATTGTTCTTGGAAGGGGGGTGGTGGTGGTGTTAGCTGTGCAGGTAAAGAGAGATTTTTTTCATTTTCATGACACCAATTGATGAACAGTATGAAGGGTCATCTGTACAAAGGAGGTCAATTTACACGATTTACTACAACACGTAAAATGCTTAAAGCAGCCAGCAACTGGGAAATCATGGGGAAAACGAATTTGCAAAAGGCTTGTTTACTTGTAAACTATAATCCGTCCGCTATGCGAGCCCGTCGGACTAATGCGATAAAAGTTAGGACAGTACGAAGTTTACCGAACTCAACCTAGTCATACACTTCGGGTTCTCACATTTCTCAACAACTCTAATGTTTAGACTCTTAACAGGTCTCATCGTGTTCACTCGAAGAAACATCTTGTATAATGCTCCAACATTTCAAAATACAAAATATAGTTTACTTCTAGCCATTAAACTCCATTGCCTTTCCCCGTAACACCCCTTAGGCTCTCCCAGGGAGCTGGCCATGTAATTGTTTTCCATATGACTAGCTGTTTATTAGCTTTTTCACTGCGCAAAATTTGAAACACGTACGACAATAAATCACAGTTGTTTAGAATGGATTATCCCTTTTCTTGAAACTCGAGCGGCCGACTGCATCCCCCCTCTCTCATCCCAGATCACCCTGCCTTTCCCCATGATTTCTCAGTTTCTATTCCCTTTAAGTGAAGAGCAAAAAAATATATAAAAGCTCATCAAGCCACTTTTGAAAAGTATATTTAAAACTTCTTTCCAAGAAATGCTTTAGACAGAGATCTATCTATGATAAAGTATACCTCGTACAATATTCATTCTCAGTCATTAACCTTGATGACATATGCAACCAAATCACTATGGAAAGGGCTGGCTTGCATCAAATTTTTATATAAGGATCTTAGGCAATAAGCCATCAGGCATGCAATGTATCAATATCATCATTACACCTTCAGAGAGTGCCTATTTTGTAGACCATGCAACTTTTATTTCCAGCATGGCTATCTTTCTGCCAGAAGAATTGTTCACACATCCCATTTTCTTTAGGGTATTCAGTCAGTGCTCATATAGCTACAAGAGAGAAATCATCCACACAACATACTGGGAGGTATGCAGGATACACCAGCATCCTCAGAATGTCCACAATTATGAACACTAAATCCGCCATGTTGGCAGTTGAAGATGGTCTGCTCGCTTCCTGCACAATGGACATTGTCCAGGATGATAGGGCCTGTTCCTGGTCCATAAGCTGCTCTAGTATTAGCCTCGAGAGCGCCATCGAAGCCAAGTTCACGACAAACCACGCCAGCGTCAGTAAGGTCCCAGTCGTCATCACAGACTGTTCCCCAGCTACCCTGCCAGAAGATCTCCACCCTACCTGCGTACTCGGTATCACCACCCACAAGACGAACACTTTCGCTTGGCTCTGGAAAAAAAAATAAATGGTAGCTTTCATAACTACACGGAACTGTGAGCACTGCAGCATACTTGTCAAGGCTCTTGAGACCACAAGGCCCACGAGACCACAAAATTGCAAATCGCAATCAATACACCGATTCAAATATCCCCATGTTTAAAACATGATGTTATTTTAAAAAGGGCTGATACTGAAATGAGAGTTTTATCACATATTTTTCACATGCATGCCAAAAACTCGCAAGTACGTATTTACTATTCTTTGCTCATCATTCTTTCCTACCTACTATTCTAATAACTTCTGAAAGATATCCAAAATTTTCACCTTCTTATGACGCGCTTTGTATTACTTCTGTGTGGGAATCAAAGCTTTAGCTGAAGCTCTCCCACTGCATCACTCTGGTTAATTTCGATGTAAATTTGCTATGATATAAACATGTAGAAGAAAATGAGTTGCTGCATACTTGCTAATGTTTGAGGGACAAAGCTTTAATTATCCTCTTAACCTATATTGCGGCATCCAAGATCTATCTCAGACCACCTCTCGATGTGGTTTGAGATCAGTTCGCCATCAAGGGTAGGTTTGGAGTATAGTGTTTACATAAAAGATAAAAGCAGTCTCTTGCAAGTCCTGTGTAACATTACGGGTCACAGATACCTGCTGTTAGCATACATGACACGCCTGCATCCTCTCCATGATTGCAGTTGTGGTTATTGAGTCCCCCATTGGAGCACTCAGACAGGAGATCCTCTCTTCCTGTGCACTGGACATTGTCGTAGACAATCGGACCTGTTCCAGCACCAAAGCGGGCACTGCCATAGGAATCCCTGGCATAACCGTAGCCCAGTTGTCGACAAACGACCTATATACAAAATAAGACATCAATTGACAGATTATTTTCATTTTACAGCTAGGAAAGCAAACAGATGCTTATGTATAAGCAAAGGCTTGATATTAAAGGCTAGTATAGATATGACGCAACAAACCCTAGCGACAAAACCCCTTGGTTTTTATAGCGTTCAGATATGCATGGTAAACCAAGCCACTTTCCCATTAATGCGTCATATATGCCTCTTGACTCCACATTATGATTTTTTTTGGCCACCTCCTATCCCATTCACTTACAATGCAAAAAAAAATGGGAGTTTGCCGTGGTGGTTTGCCATGTCATATCTGAACAAGCCTTAACCCTAATCAGGCTGGGCTTTTTGAGCGATGCTATACCGTGGGGGCAGATTCCACCCCCCTTGAGATCTCGGCCGTCAATCAAGCGTTCGCGCCAAAAATTGGCACGCACGTCACCCGTGACGTCATCTACCAATTTCCGTAGTTAAATTTTACAAAATAATTAATTAGGCAATTAATTATGCTAATTTATGCGTAAATCAGAGTTTTTGTTATAAATCACTAGATGAAGCTCCACCCCCCCCCCAAGCCTTTTTAGGGTTAACAGAATCTATTACAACTCTTTATAAGGCATGGCCCATACTCAGCCTGAAAACTTCCTACATTAGATACGCACAGCCTACACTTCAGCATGGATAGATAATATAATGAACTCATTCTCATGTGTCATTTGAACAGCATCTTTCTTACCTGAGCATCTGTAAGGTCCCACAGGTCATCACAAACAGTTCCCCAGGTTCCATTCACCAAGACCTCCACTCGACCTTCGTATGGATTGCTTCCATTCACTAATCGTACTGCAGGCAAAAAAAAATAGGCAAAATTCACTTGAACATAGAGAGTACTGGAAAGTGAGTTTTATGAAATTCTGCTTGAATTTGCTTATAGACCAGATTATGTGTAATGACTTCCTGTTTCATGAGGAAATCTGCTTGGTGTTCAATGTATCAACATTTTTTATGAATCAAGCAAAACTCTGTTGGGCTGGAGGAGCACAAGAGATGACAGTGTACAGCTGCTTGGCTAACATCATAGACATATAATAAATTTACTAGACGAAAAGCAGCACGCGCTTATAACATTACACGAATGGCATTAGGCCCCGCCTCTTTGGGATCATTTGAAGGTCGACCTAAGCATCCGTTTTTGTTGCATTATTCGTATCTACTGCGCGAATAGCACGTATCACTATTATTATGATACTTTCATTTAATGCGCATCTGTTGCGCATTGATTGTGCATCACTGCACATGTTTTTAGCAGATGGGCGTAATGTTTTAAAACATGCATAAATGCATGCAACTGTTTGGAATCATCTTACAATATACAAATGATGCACAGTTATGAGTGTGTCGGTAGGAGCTGTCTGCTTAACCCACGAGACTACACCTAGTGGCTTTAGATTAGTTTCTATAGTTGCCGCATGCACACTAATCCTACCGACACAAGAACAAACCAGCGCAACATCTGTTTTATAGAATGGAGGAAAAATTATGCCATTTATGGTCCAAAATCAATTTTCTTAAAATCATGCATCCGGTAATTACCAGAGCATGATTTTTTTACCCGATGCATGATTTTCCAAATGCATTTGTAACACATTTTCTTCCATATTTTTACATTTTTACACCATGCAACACCGTACCCTACCTTTCTTGAGAAAAGAACTTTCAAATGGAATACCCCCATAATCCCCCAGAATTTTCTTTTTTTTTTCATTTTTTATACCTCAGGAGACCACTACCGTATGCCTTCATTTGCTATATTTGGATGCACTGCAAAACGCAGAATAATGTGTGTGGGATCGAGGGGAACGTGTCGCAATGCTTTGTGGTGCACGAGCCAATATGGGCTGTTAATTCTTTTAATTCATCACATATTTTGTTGTAAATAGATATATTCAATAAAAAAAAAATTGAAAAAAAAAATCATTCTCACTGATTCTTTGTACTCACAGCATCGGATTCATCAAATAAAGCTGTGTAAATCATCTTCAACAGTTCAAAATTGACAGGCTTTCTTCAGAAGTAAATGACACTGCAATAGCTAGTTTACAGTGATATCTGTCATCATATCTGTCGTGTGTCCAGTAAATATTTCTGCATGGTTGTCGACCAATCAGATGGCAGAGATTTCTTGAACCATTCCATAATATGTAATCTTACTCACCTGTCGGGGCACAAGTGACACTGACTGGCTGCGTACATCCATCTTGTTCAGGACTCCCATTGCATACAGTCAGGCTAGACTCTGTTCCGTCACATGTGTAACTCCTTGTGATGGTCACCTCGATATCCTCTGTGCCATCTTCAAGGGTTGCATTGGCAAACATAGCCTCAGCCAAACCCAACTGCCTGCACACAACGTTGGCATCGGCAAGGGTCCAGTTTGAATCGCAGATACCACCCCACACCCCATCATTCTGCACCTGGACGAAACCTCCATAGCTGCTGGTCCCATTCATGAGTCTCACTATTGAATTATGATAGTAATATCAGCAAACTCTATTCCATTTCTGTATAAACACATCACATTGCGACATACAGACCCTAAGCATCTGGATCACTAATAGAAATCACATGTATGTATGCATGTAAAATCCTAGCTTTGATTCTGACAGTCATCAGCAGCACATTGTGTTATAAAGAATGAATCTTGCTATTTAACGCCTGACATGCAACTTCAGATGAAATGCCTTGATAGGAAATACCAAGGAAAAGTTCAAGCAATTCATTTTAGAATTCACATTTCGACCAATATCCTAAGAGGCTGGGGTTCATTCTGATACCACCGAAACTGGCCTTCCCATAACTCACAACTGTCGAACACTATCTACTACTGCAAAAATCTGTTTTGGCAAATACCTCTATAAATTGGTCTCTTGTCTACAGAGACCATGACTATTAATGTATTTTCAGCATCCCTAAAAAAATATTTCAAAGTGCAACACATGACGATTTAAAGAACATTTATTCATGGTCATGGGCTCTGTAGGGTTTTTCTGGCAACACAGTCAGGTGCATCCAGTGTTCATGTACTTTTGTGTGATCTGCAATTAATGTCATTTCTGTATTTTTCATATTATTTTTTTTCTTCCAAATAAACTAATAATAATTCAAATAAAAATCACATGTCTACCTAAGCGAATCTCTTCTAGATCATTTCCAATAAACCGTTGAATATGATGCCAAGATAACTTGGGCTGTTGTCTATGGAAAATGTGTGTTCTACTGACATCGAATCATGCTCAATGGGTTAGCATAGTTTTGACTGTAATTCTACTCACAGGGTAAAGAACACTTGACAGCTGCTTGTTCTGGACACCCAGCTTCGGTCAGGGGAGAGGTTTGGCATTGCCCAAGGAAAGCTTCATCGCCCAGGCACTGGACACCGGATAGGAAGATCATCTCATTGAGGGTGGCATTGCTGTAGTGAGATGCAACAGAGACTCCAACAGCAGGTCCGAGTCCAAGCTGGCGGCATGCGACATGACCGTTGGCGATGTTGAATTCTTGGAAGCATACAGCACCCCACTGGCCCCTGACGCTGATCTCAAGTCTACCCTCACTAGGCAACCCTCCATCAACCAAGCGAACTTACATGATATAGAAAAATTAAAGGAATTATTCAATAAATTACACGCATCAGATATAAAAAATGAACTAGATGAATCCTCAACCGCGCACAGTCGAAATTTATACCTTCGCCCTTGCCAGATCAGAAATATATCACTTTTTATTATGGGAAATGTATTAGAGTATATTTAGAGTACAAAGCTGGAAGCAACGTAAACACCAAACGTTACCTCACCTGCACCTCCAAAAAAGGTACAAAAATTTATTTGTTCAGTGGCTTTCAATGAAGTTTGACCCTTTCGACCTCTGTTTTTTTCAAACTAGACCTGTGCCTTCAAGAGTTATAGTGATTAGAGTCCTTCTGCAGAAATTTATTGACCTTTTGAACTTTGAACTGGGTCAGATCCGACTCATTCTCGAACCTGACCTGTGGCTTCAAGGGATGTGCCTGTGGTATGAATCTGGTGAATCTATCTCAAATCCATAGAAAGTTATTGTGATTAAAGTGCCTTTTGCAGAAAGTTCATTGACCTTTTGACCTATAAACTAGGTCAGATCCAACCCATTTTCAAACTTGATCTGTGGCTTCAATGGATGTACCTGTGGTATGAATTCCAATCCATAAAAAGTTATTGTGATCACAATGCTTTTTGCATAAAGTTCATTGACCTTGTGATCTTTCAACTTGGTTGGATCCAAATCATTTTCAAACTTGACCTGCAGCCTTAAATTATGTACCCTAGGTATGAATTTGGTGAATCTACCTCGAATCCACAGAAAGTTATTGTATTTTAGTGCTTTTTGCAGAAAGTTCCTTGAACTTTTGATCTTTGAACTTGGTCAAATTCAACTCATTTTCGAACTTGACTTCCTGCTTCAAGGGATGTACCTGTGATATGAATTTGGTGATTCTATCTCAAATGCCTAGAAAGTTATAGCGACTACAATATGATTGTTGACAACCGGCACAGACATTGCAAATACCAGTGGTGACACCTACAGTCTTGCTCCGCTATGCAAGCGAGACAATGGTTCAATTTAAATGACATTGTGTCAGCCACTTTTGAAGTTGATCCATCAAATGGTTAAGTTATCGCAATCACAAGCAATTTTCAAGTATACAATAACATCTATGACCAATGACCTTTGACCATGTGACCCCTAAATTAAAAAAAAATCATTATCCCTCCCCATGCATAAATGACCTAAGTTTGAAGTTGATCCATCAAATGGTTAAGTTATCATGAGAACAAGTTATTTTTATATATATGACCTCTTTGACCTTTGACTTTGTTACCCCAAAATCTAATCAGATAATTGTCTCTCCCTATGCGTACATGACCTAAGTTCAAAGTTGATCCATCACAAGGTTCATGAGAACAAGCCATTTCACATATATACATATAATATACAGTGGCGTAACAACCAGGGGGGGGGCAGGGCGGCAGAGTGCCCCCTGAAAGATTTCAGCGGGAAAATCCACCAAACCACCGGGAAAAAATGAAAGGGAAAGGAAGAAAAAGGAAGGGAGAAAGGGAAATAAAGAAGAAGAAAGGAAAAGGAAGAAGGAGAAAGGGAAAGAAAAAAGGAGAAAGGGGAGAAAGAAGAAGAGAGAGAGGGAAAAGAGGGAAAGAAAAGAAGAAAGCAAAGTGAAACAAAAGAAATGAGGGAAAATTTAGTACCAAAACCCTGGAGTTTCCGGGGGCTCCCCCGCAGTGGCTTTCCCTGTAGACCCCCATCAAGGGCCCTAAGCCAGAACCCTGGGACCCACCTGCTAAGGGCTTCACAACAAGCAACTCGCGGTGCAGGCTCAACTTCGCATATTCTATTTCTAGACTTAGTTACCGGAAAATTTTCGGCTCTGCCCCCCCCCCCCCCCTGAGTACAGGCAGAAAATTACACCACTGATTCTAGACTTAATTACCGGGAAATTTTTGGCTATGCATTATGTCCCCCCACCCCATAACAGGCAGAGAGCGTAAGAAGAGTGGGAACTGACAGCGCAAAAACGCTGGAGCTTCCGCGCTTTGCTCCGGAGGGATAAAACTCCCCCCTCCCTGCACCCTAGGGAGCACTACCATCCTCCTAAAATGAAATCCTAGTTACACCGCAGAAGATAGACTTTATTACCGACAAGTAATAATTCAAAGAAACGTCGGAGCTTCGCGCGGGAGGGGGGAAACTTCCCCCTCCCTGCACCCTCCCCTCTAGGGAGCACTACATTGGCGTAAATTCCAGGGGATAGGGGCATCTATCACCCCCACTTGGGGGAGAGGGGGGGATGGTGTGTACAAATTCCCCCTCCCCTCCCCATGCAGACACACTTTTTAAGGAAGAAAATATATTTCAATTAATCAGTAAGTAAAAATTCTGAATATCTATCATCAACAACCATTATATTTTAGAATTTCTATTTGAAAATGCTATTGAAAACAAAAAAGTGGTTATTTTTGGCTGGCTCGCTTCGCTCGCTTGTCAAAATCTTAGGATTTCCATCCGAAAATGCGATTCTACAGATTCTAGACATAGACTAGTTACCGGAAAATTTTGGGGTCTGCCCCCCCTGATAACAGGTACCTGTTACGCCCCTGAATATACACTTGGTGAATGCTATCCTTATAAACTTAAGAGTGCTTGATGTCAGTGATGAGGCAGAGCATTAAATAAATAAATAATAAGTTTAAGTTACACAGTTGACATGTGGTTCATCTGTACTTTATTAAATCGCTACTCAGAGTTCATTATCACAGCTGTAAACTTTTTATTCAGATAATAAGAAATAGATGTTAAATGATCTTACTGGGTGGTCGACACACAACACCTGCATCCTCGTTGTGGTTGCAATTGTGGGTATGGATGCCGCTGCTTCTGCATTCCAGGAGGGAGGCCTCTGTGCCATTGCACTGAATATCATCCAGGAATATTGGCAGGAATCCTGGTCCAAAGATAGCATTCCTGGCTGCAGCAGCTGCCGTTCCAAGTCCAAGCTGGTTGCATATTACCTAAAACATTTAAGGTTTTCATATCAAAACAATATCACAGGAGGGAATTCATATACGCGATGCACAGAATGATCGCATATATTCAAACACAAAAAGTAAAGGAATAACAAAACACCTAATCATTACTAAAGTTTTTAAAATCATTTCCATAGCAACTGATCTTTATACATCGACTGATGCACTACCCAACTTCTTAAAGATGGAGATGTGGTCAGTGGTGGATTAGGACCATAGACATATTACAAATTTACTAGATGAAAAGCAGCATGCGTAGATATCATGACATGAATGGCATTAGGCCCTGCATCTTTCTGATCATTTGAAGGGGCAGATAAGCACCGGTTATCGCCATGATATCACTGTTACATTATTCATATCTATTGCACGTATCATTTTTTTTATCACACTTTGGTTTAATGCGCATTTGTTGCGCATTTATTGTGCATTAACTGCACATGTGGTAAGCTCATGCGTGTAATGTTTCATAACACGTACAAACAAATGCTACTAGTTGGAAGCATCTTACAAAATGAATTATTCATTTTTTATCATGAATACTGATCGGTGCTTAGGTCAGCCTTCCAATGGATCTGGACAAAATGGTGGAGCTTTAAGGGCCTGATTAGGACCATCTGGCCAATTGGAGGGGAGGGCAAGGCAAGGCAGGGGGACAAAAATGAGCAAGAATAAAATTGGGAGATTATCACCCTTTTACAACTTAATTATCACTGAAAAAGGGGGGCTCACATGCAGAGAATACTCTCACTTGGACTACCAGTATGCACTTTCATCATAGCACATACAAAAAAATGTTTAGTTATTCAATTTAGTAATTTAATTCTTCATAATCTGAACATTATTATGACAAATCCTACAATGACACAATGTATACTGAAATGTTCACTTGAGCATTTTTGTTTCAAATGAAAACTCTACACAGAATTAGCATCTCTGTGTAGAAACTTATAACTTGGCCTGGCTATGGTGTGTTTAGGTTACAATAACCAATCAACTAACTTTGTATGCTCCAGTGCTACCCTTGACATAACCTGATATGAAACACATCATGTCATCTGGGGAGCATTTCATGAAGAATTTTATTGGAGATTTTCACTGACAACTGTTATAAGCTACTAAAAATCCTTGCAACTGATTGGCTGAGAGCAAATTAGTCAGTGAAAATCACCGACAAGACTCTTCATGAAACGCTCCCCAGATCTCCCCAAAAGGTATCTTTATTTGCCTTTTGTATAATTTTTCTTTATACAATACAATTTTGCTAGTGTCTCCACTTCTTTAATATTCAATAATTCTTTTTAGGAACTTTCTGGAAATTCTTCTATAAACTGAAATGTAATCTGAACAGGCCCCCAGGGGATATGTCTAATTGGGGCCTGTACATCATCCGCATACATCATTTTTTGAAAAGCACCTTAATGAGGACTGAAGCAGGAGTGGTTTTGATACCCAAACCAGAGAAACCCGTCCAGCATCTCTGATTTTTATGCCCCTAAAAGCGATTGTATATACTGCATGGTATCCTACACCCTACTATGTATTCAAGGATAGCAACATCACCTCTGAATCTGATACCCTTTTTCTTGATTTCTGCTGTTTTAGATACCCTAGATATGCAGCACGCTTTACAGTGTACATGCATGATACTGAAAAAATACCCTTTATATGCATTTACATGTAAAAAGATGATATACAGGCCCCAATGAGACATTCCCCCATGGGAACAGGCAGCATTACAATACCTGTGCTTCATTCAGATCCCAGCTGTCATCGCATACTGTTCCCCACTGTCCACTATACTGGATCTCAACACGCCCTTCAAAGATGTGATTGCCATTGACAAGACGAGCAGTCTTTGTGAGGTCTGCAAAGGAATAATGAAGGGTAAACTAGTCAGTACAATACTAAATTCCTGTATGATTGGCCAGGGCATGACCAAATGAAATATCAAGCTTGCACAAGGAGTGTTCCTCATCTGACTGCTATGGGTAGGACAATGTGAACTTGATGTGAGTAAGGTTTAAAAGTAACAGTTTTTAGCAAAAGGTGAAATACACAATGCCACACATTTTTGCGCCATTGTGTTTATGCAGCCCTCTTCCAGGCAGTGTTATACACATATTTCATTTGTTGTTTTGTGACTTGTTGTCTGTTCATTTGATGGCATGGTGGCAGCGGTGGGATGTGTTATGTATTCTGTCATTTCCTGTTAAAGGTAATAAACAGTAGTGGTAGCAAAATAAAAGTTAGCATGAAACTGCTCAAATATAGTCTCATACTGTTCGGCTTGCATGAAAAGATACATGAGTGAGAGAATCTAGTATTCTATTCACGATTTCCGGTGATTTTCAGTAAAATAATCCAAATGTTCAAACATCAACCGTCACCTTATACCCTCGCTATGGACCACCTACCCCGACGCTCTTGGCTGAAGGGCGCATAGCCGTTCGCACACACTGTTTACACGTGTGTGAATTTTCGGCGCGGTACCGCGCTGAGAAATCAACGTTATCTTCCGTTGATATTTTAGCCATTTCTAAACAAATATTTTTCAAAAAAACGTCAACTATGTTCTAAATTAGTCATTCTACCTCAGTTCATGTAGTAATTTTCATTCCACCTACCGTTAACAAAGTAGTTTAATATTCAAAGCGGCACCTTTCCCACTACTGCTTATTACCTTTAATGATGGCATTTGCTACAAAAAAATGAAGTGTCCTGCTTACAGTTATGCTTGACAAGGTAAAATAACAAGCTACTCAGTTCGCCCAATTTGATATACTTTGCATGTTGGTGTTCAATTTGTTACTAGCATCTGAGGTGCCTTGCATGCATTATAATAAGTAGCAATAACTGCTTCTGAAGTATTGCTTTGTAGTGCCTACACTTACGGCATATCTAACCGAAGGGGTTACATTAAAGGGAATAGAAACTGAGGAATCATGGGGAAAGGCAGGGTGATCTCGGATGAGAGAGGGGGAATGCAGTCGGCCGCTCGAGTTTCAAGAAAAGGGATAATCCATTCTAAACAACTGTGATTTATTGGCGTACGTGTTTCAAATTTCGCGCAGTGAAAAAGCTAATAAACAGCTAGTCATATGGAAAAACAATAACATGGCCAGCTCCCTGGGAGAGCGTAAGGCGTGTTACGTAATCCGCGGCGACGACGTGTCGGGGAAAGGCAATGGAGTTTAATGGCTAGACTAACAAACCAGAAGTAAACTATATTTTGCATTTTGAAATGTTGGAGCATTATACAACACGCTTCTTCGAGTTAACACGATGAGACCTGTTAAGAGTCTAAACAATTAGAGTTGTTGAGAAATGTGAGAACCCAAAGTGTATGACTAGGTTGAGTTTACTAAACTTTGTGCTGTCCTAACTTTTATCGCATTAGTCCGATGGGCTCGCATAACGGACGGATTATAGTGTACAAGTAAACAAGCCTTTTGTAAATTCGTTTTCCCCATGATTTCCCAGTTGCTGGCTGCTTTAATGTTTACCACTGGTTTCAACTGCACATTCTGTACTAAGGAATGGACATTTGCCACTCCACTGGCCTGCACTTCCATCCATCACCTCTTAAGAGTCACCTACATGTTAATCCAGCCTCATTAATAAAAACTCTCAGCCTACCAGATATCCATTTTTATCATGGTGAAGAGGTAGATGTAAATTAAATGCTTTGCTTCAGGATGTATAAGCACTGGCAAAAAACAGAAATGTACATACCTGGAGAACCACAGACCACTCCAACGACACTAAGATCGCCATCACACGCCAGATGGTTCATCGTCCCGAACGTGCACTGACTGAGAGACCTCTCCTCTCCTGTGCACTGTGGCAAGGGCATAAAGTTCTCAACACCCGATAAGGAACCAAATCTCTCAAGGCCATTGGCCAAGCTTTCTACGACCTCCCCTAACCCTAGAGTCCTGCAGATGACGGTGGCATCCTCCTGCGTCCAGTTATCATCACATATTGGGTAAGATTTACCATCAATCAGTACCTCCACTCTGCCTTCAAAGGGAGTTGTTCCATTCTTGAGAACCACTGGAATAGAGAGAGAGATGAGCAGTGATCTAATTTCTTAATGATAAGTATTGAGTGAAGACTACACACAGTAACTTCATCATGAGATTTTTACACATGGAATGAGAGCAAAACATGAGCAATTAAAGCAGAGACACGAACTTAACATCTCTGTGCTGATTATGCGTTGGCCATGTACATGCTACCTATGGCAGCTCAGCGGCTGAGGATTTCTGTCTGCGGCCAATGTCATAAGTTGTCCTGGAGTGCAGTTCAGTCATTTCAGCGATTCAAAACTTGCATCAGTTTAATCCATATCCTTGTCCCCAAAGTGTTATGTTCTTGTACGTGGGTTCTTTATTAGAACAACATAAGAATTTAGCACAGAGGTGTTAAGTATGTGTACCTGCTTTAATCCCTCATGTTTTGCACTCATTCGCATGCATACAAATCTCATGATGAAGCTACTGTGTGTAGTCTTCACTCAATACTGAACACCAATGACCAACGGTTACCACTTACACAAAGATAACCTTGCACCTATGCAGGCCATTACAGGAGAAATAGCCGACAACAGGGAAGTAAATGTTCCCTATCTCATATGTGAAACAGAAGAGCAAGAGGAGTGATCCCCCCCCCCCCCCAAAAAAAAAAAAAAAAAAAAAAATCAGAATTTCAAATGATCAAGATAATTAACTCTTAATGTGCCGGAAACACGTATTCGTGCATGCGCTGGCGTGCCACACACACACAAATGAGTTTCCGTTCGCTTGCCACGTACACACAATCGCTCATCCGCTCGCGTGCCACGAACACATTTTCGTGCAGAAGTACACACACTAATTGTAATGCCTATTGTACTGTGATTATTGCGTTCACGAGAAGAGAAGAGAGTACAAAAGTATTATGAAAGGATAAAAGCAAGCTTTCATTGGCTAAAAGCACGTTCTTGATGACTCACTGGATAACAAAGAGCAGGAAGTGGCAGTACATATAATAGTAACACTCTGATGCATACAAAACCCTCCACAAAATGGAATTACTTCAAACAAATCATATTTTAGTGAGGAAAATAGTAACCAATCTATACGATGTAGGTATCATTACAAAGGTTATAAAATTCCCCACAACTTTGCTACACAGTATTTTCAGGATAAACTAATCATTTGAGAGTTACAAGCCATTGTAATCAAGGCTACTGCATGGAACCAAGTAGACTTGCACTCTCCAAATTAATGTGGCACAGGGGGGGTTTTGTGGCTGGCACAGGGCATTAGCATGGGATTAGCACTATGGCATTGGGCTGGTAGTGTGGATGGCATGTTAAGAGTTAAGATCAAACTGAATTATTTGGATGGAAATATTGTATCTTATCATCCTAGGGTGCAAAAAAAAACAACTATTTTCCAAGAATTTATTGATTATTGGCATGTTTTCTATTGTCAGCTATAGAGGTCAGTGGCCACATACATCGCACAGCTCACCTTACCAATGCTCCTCTGTGTAAATGGTTATGTAATTAATTTGCAGCAGGTCTGATGCAGTAGCCATCCACTTCCCTTAGGGTTCTAAATCTAGAGATAACCTACCAATGCAGTTCAATCCACCTAACATTTTATTTTAGATGTCTTCTAACTTTGGATTACAAAAAGCTTTTCTGGGAATAATCAGACAGGTTTGTAAACCGTACAGGCTCATTTGGAAAGTAGCAGTAAAACTGTGGCAGTTTATTATGTACTGAATAAAAAGCAAGGGGTTATCATTAGCAGTGCCATTACATCTTCACAAAAGGTTTCAGGCCAGCATAAAAATCAAGTGTTGAGTGCAGAAATGAAGTTAAAATTTCCTTCAGTGATAACAGCAGACCAATGAACAACTTTCTAAAGTTAGAGATATGGTAGTCATATAAAACACCCCCAACCTACCTGGTAGGGAACATGAAGAAGTTGCTTTGCCGCTATCGCATGCATAAGCACCAATCCCATCTGCTTCTGTGGCATTGATGGTGCATCTGAAAAGCGTGGTTTCTCCACCAGAGCAGTTGACATTTCCGTAAGTGAACGTGAACCCTTCATCTGTTACGTTAACGCTGCCAGCACCTAAACTGTTCCCAAAACCCAGGGTCCGGCAGGCTATCTCAGCATCTATTAGTGCCCAGTTATCGGCGCAGATGGGGGTCCAGGTTTTGTTGATTGAAATCTGGACTTCACCTCGATACCCATCACTAAGTCGAACTGTTGGAAAAAGATGAGATAAACAATACGGTGGAGAAAATTTTTCTCAAATTCCTTTCCAATTCCTTCCCCTACAGAAAAAGTACTATGGGTGTATAAATTATGATGAAACTACCATCAAAACCATAAAAGTACCATGCATGTACCATCAAATTGTTATAAGCTACTGAAAATCCTTTCATTTGATTGGCTGAGAGCAAACTAGTGGGTGAAAGTCACATACTTGCCAACTCTACCGATTTAGGCGGTAGACTACCACTTTTCATGGAATTTAAGCACCTACCGACTTTGAATTCTATTTTCAGTAGAAACTACCTAATTCGATCATTTAATGGACCAAAAGTTTATTTTCATGCCTTATCATTTATTACTGGCTCCATCACCCACTATATTATCACACTTTGAAGGATTTTTTTTTTTTTTTTTGTTCTTATTTTCACGTATATGAAGTCATCTAACGTCAAATTTCAAAAATTCATAACAAATTTTTCCAAACTATCTTAGTCTAAGTCTGAAGCAGTGTCATACCAGTCACCTTCCAAAAGCAAACATCTTATGTGCATCATTACGATTCAAAATATCGAAAAAAATTTAAGGCAGAAGGAAGAAAAAATACCTTGGCATGTTTGGAAGCTTTGTTTTCAGTTTTCTTGGAAAATCGAGAGTATTCATTCGCAATGCCTTTCAAGATTTCAAAGCTGAAAAGCGCGAGCAGTGTCATCCAATTTCGAAAGCAAGAATTTAACGTGCATGATCATGATAACGCCCATCATATTTAGTTTCCAACTATCGAAAGCTTTTGAAGACGGAAGGGAGAAATAAATGCCTTTGGAAACTTCATTTTCATTTTTCTTAGAAAAGTGAGAATAGTCACACTATACCTTTCAAGATTTCGGAGCTGAAAAGCGAGAGTGGTGTCATTTTAATTACATTTCAAAAGCAAGAGTTTAATGTACTGTACATCATGACGCCCACTATTAGTTTCCAAATATCGATACGGAGGAATAAATACCTTTGTAAACTCATTTTTTCTTGGAAAAATGGGAAGAGTAAATTACATCACCTTTCAAGATTTCAAAGCTAAAAAGGGAGATGAGGAAATGGTACCTTTTAGTTTCAGTGCTTCAGTAATCATCCCAAACTATTTATGGAATTCATATACATAATCATTTTTTAAAGGAAATAGTGCCAGAAAATAGTTGAATATTAGAAATAATGTCTCGCTCTGAAAGGCTGCTCCCCGGGAGATTTTGCAGAGGATTGTCCAGACGAAAATTTGGAACAAAAGTGCATGTTGAAAATAATGAGTTAAGGCTACAATGGATCGGGACAACAGATTGTGAAGACTTTCCTAATGTGCCCTAAAATATGTTTTACTGTTCAAAAAATATAAAATCTTCCGCTCCGTCGCTACGCTCCCTTGCATACAATGAAGAAGGTAATCAGTTAATTTTCAGGTATTAAATTAGAATTGGATATTTATACACCGCACGTATTCACTAAACAAAGGTGCTCAAGGCGCTCTCAATATTATACCCCGGCTCAGCTATAGACTACCAATTTCAGTGCTCAAAGCATTTTAGGAATTTCTTCCTGCCCGTACCCATCTTCACCTGGGTGGAGAGTGGCAAAATGCAGATTAATTGCCAAATGACATAAATGCATACTGCATAGGCATAATTCTATTTTGTGAATATAAGAGTTAGAGAATGCAAAGTTTGGGCCTGCTAATTGGAACTACACAACGAAATGTGAGGTCAACAGTAATTAAGGAAATATTCAGGGGGTCCCTCCTCCCTATGAAAAGAAAAGAAAAGAAAAATGAGCACTACTGACCCCATTAAAACAAAACAGAGAAAAAATAAGTGGATGCTTAGATCAGACAGTGAAACAGTTGTATAGAAAGTGCTTTAACCCTGATAGCAGAACGGACGTCTTTAAGACGTCAAGAACTGGTCATAAACTGGTCCACACGTCAAAGGTCGTATACACGACTATTTTACGACAACCTTATGACGTCTCAAATTTTGTTTGGACATAAAATGACATATATTTTACGTCAAGCATTTACCACTTTTTAACGTCTTTTTTAAAGACCGGAATAAGACGTATTTTTACGTCAATTATTTCCCACTTTAGAACAGCTTTTTTTCAAGACCATAACATGACGTGTTTACGTCAGTTTTACGTCGTGATTGTTGATCGTGATTCATGAATATTCATGAATGACCAGAAATGACTAAACTTCGTGAAAAAAAAGGAGATAACATTTGAATTTTATCATTTTATTCAATGATTGCACTGCTGATTTAATGAACAATGTACTTCCATGTTGAACACCATTCAGTTAGTGTCATGGGCAGGGTATTTCAGAATGTATCAAGAAATTGTAATTTCTAACTGTTATTTTTTTAAGTAGTACACTGCAGTCCATATATATATATAGTAATGTCGATACAAAGCACCAGTAGTTAGGTATAGGATGTAGGATGTTAGGATATAGGGCTAGTATGGGACGATCTATAGGCTAGAACATTAACAAAGAAAAACATCATAATGTTGAATACATTTTAAAATATTTTATAAACCAGCTTTGAAGCTTTGACTTGACGTCTTTATGATGTGATTTTTACCAGTCTGTGAGCTTCCTTTGGGTCGTAAAGACGTCATAAAGACGGTTTTTTCCGACCAATATGATGTAAAATTGACGTAAAAATATGACGTCTTATTTTACGTCGTGTGCTGGTGCAAAGTATCGTCTTAAAGATGTATATATAATACGTAAATAAGACGTATGACACGACTTTCAAAAGACGTAAATATGATGTTATTCTTACCAGTCTCTGCTATCAGGGCTAACGTTAGGGATCGTTCCGCATTTTTTTCATGCCGTCGCCGGCCTGTCGTACCCCGTTCCGAAGAATATCATTTTTGGTGAAAAGTTACAAACTACTTTAAAGTGATTACACAATGGTAGAAAAAAAATTTGATAGATGATCGAGAATAGAATTCTAAGAAGAATAACATTAAAAAATTGATAATTTTCAATCGAAATCAATGCATTTTTTGCTAATTTTCTCATAAAAAGTCAAGAGTTGACCAAAAAATTTGAGTATGAGGTATGACGTAAAAGTGGGTACCCAGCTTCGCGCATTGCAGTTGTGCTGCGCGCTAGACTGTACAATGTTACCTTGCGCGTATTTTGCTAGAATTGCGCAACAAGGTACCAACTTTGACGTCATTTTGACGTCATTGTGGGTACCCAGTTGAAACTGGGTCACAGCTGAGGAGTCAAAAATATCCTGAAATCTTACCACATTTGGGGCTTTCCTTGGCAACATGACTTTAAAAAAAACAGATTAGGCAGATGATTTTCTGCTGATGAAATCATGCTCTTTTAAATGAACTAACATTGTTTCAGCATTGGGTACCCCCTTTAACTCCAGGCTATTCCTCTATAATAGTGCTACACCCCCCCTCCCCCTCCCCATCCCCCTCCTCCCGGAATTCGGTTTTCTCATCATGGTGTGACGTGTCTGTCTGAGCGCATTCTCAAATCTATGTCTTTTCGTCATTTTGACTATAGTACTGCTCCATATGTGCAGTGGGGAAACACGTCAGACGTGTTTCCCAACTCTAAAGCTAATCGTGGGAATGTTGAAACTGGGCATTGAAGACTGTATTATTTATATATCCACCGAGACTTCTTTACTCTTCTCTTAATGTAGACAAATTAAAATCTCGTTGAACAAGGCAGTTGGCCACAATAAAGTCGCCGGGTAAAGTCGGTTTGATATGGCCCACCTTATTTAAAAGTGGTCCTGGGATTTTGTTTCACATAAATCTTATAAAACAAGATTAGGAAACGAGCAGCTGGTTTTGAGTGGCCCAAAAACTGAGTTGGATATGGGTAGAAGACGAGCCTTGTTTCATTCACCCAAGGGGGGTCCGCCCACTTGACCGAAGGACTGCGAGATCATAGGCCCGCGAGGCCGACTTTTCTCGTATCGTATTTTCCTTCATCACTGATAATGCGCAGTGGCGTAGACAGGTTCTCACACCTGGGGTGATGATTTGCCGTTCACGAGAAATCGAGGATAATTTCGTATACAGATACACATACACACCCACACCCGAATGCACAGACATAAACAGACAGGGAGGCGGAGCGTCTTTCGAGGTGGGGGGGGCACTCGCGAAAAAGGGCACTTTGGGGGAAAAAGGGGGCCCTTACAAAAGCTGATCATGATAAGGAAAATATACCCTTACATTCTATTTAATACACTTTTAAAGTGCATACTTTTACAAGTAATGATAATAACTACTTTGCACAATTATTGTATACTGCTCTGTCTTACTCAATTGTGAGCGAGCGATGCGAGCGAGCAAAAAATGCTAGGTAGTTTTGCCGAAGGGCATGGTATTTTTAGTATATTTCGAGTGGCCTATAATGATAAAGGCTCCCGGAAATTAATTTTATTCGTGTTCCATTATCATTGTAAATTTCTTCCATTTATTCTGTATATAGTTTTCCTTACAGTGACCAAGCTATAATGTTTAAATGCATTAGTGAGGTCTCATATCAGAGAAAATTATTCAAATTGAATGGGGTTTTGAGCACAATACCATCAGGAACTTAGGAGAACATATAAGACTTTATAGTTACAACACACTTGACCTGCCTTGAGTGAGATATCATAAGTATGAGCGAGCGTAGCGAGCGAGCTTTAGAAAGAAAAAGTAGAAAAATATCCCCCAATAAAGGGGCACCGTTCCTTCTAATTACAGTTGCGGGAAGCACTTGCCCGAATAAAAAAGGGACACTATCAGAAAACAAAAATGGCGCTAAGTGCCCTTATCTTACATGAGCAGATGCAGAAATTAGACATGCTAGAAAGGGAAATGGGCACTTATCAGAAGTAAATGAGGGCAGGTATCAGATTTCAAATGGGGCACTTATCAGGGGTGAAAAGGGGCAATCTGCAGAAGAGAAATTGCACTTTGAAAAACGAAAAGAGGTAGTCAAAGGGGATAATAATCACATTTTAAAAGGGACATTCATTTGAAGTGTAAGAGGCGCACTTCTCAGAAGGGAACAGAGCGCTATTAAAAGGGAAAGGCATAAAAGAGTGCATTTCTGTAGATTTTAAGAAGGGTAACTTATCTGAAACGAAAAGGAGCACTTAATAGAAAGCGAAAGGGAACTTGATCAACAAAGAAAATGGGCCCTTCTAAGATAAAGAAGGGCACTGAACAGGTTTGAAAGGCAGCATTTTTGTTGGGTAAAAAGGGGCACTTTTTGGATGCTTCGAAAAGTGGGGGGGGGGGACACTGTCCACCCCCCTGGGAGCGCCGCCTCTGTAAATAAAGATCTACGCACCGTGACAAACGTATATAGTATATGGACTGTCACACACACATTATTGCATATTTACATCACACTGTTTATCTTTTTTTAAATTATGTTATTGCACCACTTCAGAAAAACTGAGACGGCGCCGAAATTACCCAAAACTAATATGAATTACCCAAAACGGCGCCGAAATTACCCAAAAGTAATATAAATAACTACATAAATCAGAATAATGATCGATATAGTAATGATAGCAATCGCCATTCTAGTCACATTAACGATGATGATGATGATGGTAACTATTATTGTTATCATAATTATGATAATCAATAATAATAATAATAATAATGATAATAATAATAATAATAATAATAATAATAATAATAATAATACATTATTAAATATTATCATTATTATTATTATTATTATTATTATTATTATTATTATTATTATTATGTTTATTGTTGTTGTTGTTGTTATAATGATAATGTAGGAAAACATCCTTCCCTAAAACCTGGGGGGGATGATTGTAAATGTCCCCCCCCCCCCCCCCCCCCCCCCGCTGTCTACGCCCCTGATAATGCGCCATCCGTATATAAGCTAATTACGTCTCCTTTAGCATGTTTAGTCCCCGTTTTTGGATGCCCCACACCTTCAATGAAAAACTTTCCGCTACCCTTTAACTGGAACTGGTCAGAGCGGTGTGACATTATAGATTACAACTGGCTATTTTCGGTCTCGCGGGCCTTCGGTGTTCAGTGTGTTGTCACCGTTTCAAGGTGCACTTCGGTTACTCACTACCTCATCCATATTATGACCTTTGGCGGGTGATACGCGACGTTATACTGTGCGTATAGATATATATATATATATATATATATATATATATATATATATATATATATATATATTTGTCATTGTAAAAAATATATACGCATATTATGCATGTTTGATTTCTTTCATGATTTGTTATTTGTGTTTTGGAAATGAAAAATAAACTCTTGAACTCTTGAACATTTGCTCCTGCGACCATTGCTTAAAGACACTTTGAATGGGTTAGGGTTGGGGTTGTGCATCGCGGTTTTGGTTTAGGAAATAAATTGTTACGTTTGATTTTATGTTAGATTTTCCATGGGAGCAGGGCCGTAGCCAGAGTTTGATGTTTGGGGGGGGGGGGGGCACATAACTGATGATTGATCGCCCACCGGGGGGAGGGGTGTAAAGGGAGCGGTTGTCTCCAGGGTGACCAGATTTTGGATTCCCGAATACAGAAGTTTTTGGTCTTGACTTCAGAGGGCTAGAGGGAAAGGCACAATCAATTCGTGAGTGAGTGAAGCGAGCGAGCGAGCAAAATCTTTGAGAATAGACAATTCAACAGCGGGATTTCCTCATTATTGGAAGGGGTGATTAGATAAGAGGAAAATTAGATTGTTGTGTTGATGCTTATTTCTGCATTTCTCAATTCATTAGGAGTGTTTTAGGTAGATTCTTGTATAATTTTGTTATTGAATGATGAGATGTTCGTTGGTTGAAATTTATTTTAAGAATGAAAAAACTAAAAATAATTCGCATGGGATTCGTGTCTAGTAAGGCTTTGGCGTTATCACTGAGGTCAGTAATTGGGCAAGGTTATGAAATTATATTTTCAACACAGTGATAGATAGAAAATACATACTATACATACCAAGCATGCAGATCAGAATTTTTACATGTTTAGTCGTACATCGACAGGGAGAGGGTTTACCATTCTCTGGGTGTCCTCCTTTTTCATGTCTTTAGAAAAGAGATACTTTGGTATTCACAGAGCTGTTGAAATTTGGTATAGTTCATTCCCACCTTTTCTTATAAAAATCAAGAATCCGCTTTCAGAATTCTTCTCATAATTGGCGCTTAAGTTCAAGCCAGGGCATGCAGGGAGCATACGGATCTTAATGAGGTCTAACATCCCAGTTCATGGGTCACTGTTTAAAGGAGAATGCAACCCAGGCATCAGTGTGCTCTTAGTGAATGGAGATGACCAAGAAGAGTAAACATTGAAAGTTTGAGCGAAATCGGACAATCTGTTCAAAAGTTATGAATTTTGAAATTTTCAATAAATCATTACGGGGGTCCTTGAGTTGGCAACTTTTCCAGCATCTGATGTGATATCATCGTGGACAACTTTCCGTTCATTTTGTGCATAAATCTTTTTTAAAAAATTGATTTTTATGAAATTTCAAGTCAGGAATCAACATAAATCTGTCCAAAATGCTTGCAGAATAGACGTAGTCATGTCATACTCAAACAATAAATCTAACGAATTTCTATTTTTCTTGAAAATGAAGAAAATGTGAAATTCTGTGTACAAAATGAATGGAGAGTTGTCCACGATGACATCACAGATGCTGGTGGAGTTGCTAACTCAAGGATCTCCATAATAAGGATTTATTTGAACTTTCAAAGGTCATAACTCTTGAACAGATTTTCCGATTTTGCTCAAACTTTCAATGTTTACTCTTCTTCTTGTTCTTCATTCACTGGAAGCACACTGATGTCTGGATTGCATTCTCCTTTAATAATATTCCATTTTTAGCTAGGAGAATGTGGTCTTTCCCCGGAAAAACATTCTACTTTCCAAACCTAATAAGCGATAGAAGCAAGCGAGAAAAAATGACAATTTTTCTGCTTCCGCATGCTTCATTAAATGTATTATTTGGGGCTAAACATTCCATTATGTTTGATATACAGGACAAAACGGCGTCCCAGAGAGGGTCATAATATGGGACGCAGGACAAAAATCGTTCAAATACGGGACTGACCCTTAAAATACAGGACGTCTGGTCATCCCGGGTGTCTCCCTTCCCTTTGGATAATTTTTGCTTATCTAGGAGGGCTAAAATGCAAAATGGTGGACTTTCTGACGTAAATTCCTGGTGTGTGTTTTATTTGTTCGTAACAACAACATTTCAACACAAACTTTGGAATGTAGCTGGGTAAAGTCCCAAGTATAGTCCTTCCCATGCATTTTGTACAGGATAAAAAATCTATGTCTTGAGTGCGGAGCAGTGAACGCTTAACTATCCAAACAAATTGATATGCATATAGATCTATATACAAAACTTGTGTGTGTGCGTGTGTGTGTGTGTGTGTGTGTGTGTGTGTGTGTGTGTTATTTCGAATGTTTGGGGGTTTTTTGTATATTTTATTAAGGAAGTAAATCAACAGAATCACATATTTACATGATTGACAGGATTCAATATAAAATTAAAATACATAAATACATTTTTAAAAAATAAAAAAGGAAAGGCAGACAAAATAAGAATAAACCATTTTTAGAAAAGGCAGAAAAATAACCATATCATTACAAGTACTACAAAATAGAACTTACTTGGCGTCTCACATATCACGCCTGCATCTTCCGTGTGACCGCAATTGTTGATGCCAAGGCCGTTATGGGAGCAGTCATGAAGCGTAGTCTCGTTGCCTTGACAATCCACGTTATCGAAGAATATCGGAGTGGTTAAACTACCTGCCAATCATTTACAACCAAAAAAAAAAAGAAGAAGAAGCGAGGGGAGAGTCAATTGTGTTGCGTAAAGACTGAAATTTTGTTTTTATTCATAAAGTTATATCTTCCATTTTCGTTAACCATCTAATCTTAATATGGTGCATAAAGACTTTAATATTTTAAATTTTAAAAAATCACAAACTGTGGAAGATAATCATAGAATAACATTGTTAACTTATATGAAGCTTTGAATATCAAGAATGATTTTGTGATGTATAGTATGTCTATAATGAAGAGAAATTATCATTGTTATTAACATCATTACAATTTTTTTTTGTTAATCATAAGTTAACATAAATGGATGTCTACATATGACAAATCAAAGTTATGAGCATCAGCATTGTCATCATCATGCAACTACGCTCATCATCATCATCATCATCATCATCATCACAGAGATCATTATAATTATCATCATCTTCATCTTCATCATCATCATCATCATCACCATTACGGGACGGTATAAGATGGAACCATGGGTGTCGATCCCGGGGGGACGGGGGATATATCCCCCCCCCCAATATTTTGGTCAGGGGGTGGCCTGTACAATCACCCCCCCCCCCCCCCCTCCCCAATAATTCACAATGAAAAACATGAAAAATTTCATAACCTCCTATAATTCTCAAAAAAAAAAGTGAAGACAAAGACAAAGAGCATAAAGAGCAATGGAAAAAAAAAATTAAAGGAAAGGAAAAGGAAAAGGATTTCAACGCTCACTCGCTTCGCTCGTTCGCATTCTAAGTATCCCACCCAATTAGGTTATAAATACTGACTTTATGACAGTCAATCGGTTTGCATCTTGTTTTTTTTTTTTATCAAATAATGTGCTATTATTGTTCTACTCGCATTTAATATCGTTTGTTATCTTAACCAATGCCAGTTAATATTTTGATCAGGGTTTATTACAAAATGAAACTGGTTTGCATTTTGTCTTTCTATCCAATGTTATACATGTACTATTGCAATATAACTGCAAGGAGTCGAACGGAGTCGAAGATCAACAACAGAAGAATTTTTATGAGATAATGGTCTGTGACCGGTAGCCTATTCCTGTCTAACCAAATGGATGTCTATATATGACAAATCAAAGTTATGAGAAAAATGTACGTTATTAAAATCATAAAATTGGAGTAACAGTACAATAGAACCTAGCTGTTCTCAGTATAAAAAAATAGCCCTTCCTCGCTCACTCGCTCACTCGCTCCGCTCGCTCACAGAAACTAAATCAGGAGGCAGGCGCTCTTATTTCCTCAGCAACATGTCCGAATATTGTAACATTTTTAGAGCGAGATGTAAAGCTTTTCTTGAATATGGAAATGGTACATCATAAAATTCATCTAATTTATGATGTACCATTTCCATATTCAAGAAAAGCTTTACATCTCGCTCTAAAAATGGTACATCATAAAATTCATCTAATTAATTTTGGTGGAAATTCTACGTGTCATCACTAGTAATAAACAGAGTTTTTGTCGGTAGCTCGCTTCGTTCGCTCATAGAAACATATGGTTTTAGATGGCAAGCGATGCCCCAAAAAGCATTATATTTGGCAATTAGGTGATCAAAAACTTTTCAGATATCTCTTATCAAGGAATGTAATTTTTTATCCTCTCTCGCTGCGCTCACTCGAATATGTAATGTAGCTATTTTATATACCTATAGTGGATTTTGATGACAAAATAACACTTCATCACTAAAAGAGTGTGTTTTCCCCTATCTCGCCTCCCTCGCTTGTAATATTTGAAATAGGGTGGTTTAGGAAAGTAACAATTGGACCAGCGAGGTGCTGAATTAGTCAAACATCTTATATTGCTTGACAGTACTTTGAGGACAAATAACATTTCTTTTATAGCTAGAAAGTGGAATTTTAGGCTCGCTCGCTTTGCTCACTCGCAATAATAAATAATAATAAATAAAAAACGGGATGCTTCATTCATGGTTCATACATAGTAAAGGTTTAAATCCCTCCCAAAGTTCTCATTCAAGTAATGAGGAGGTACACCTCTGCGATATTGTTGAAAACAATTTTTGAGCGGTTAATTGGAGGAACGGTAGAATAGACTATAATGCAGAGATATGGGCAGCAAAACAGGTCCAACCGCCCGCCCCCCCCCCCCCCCCCCCCCCCCCCCCGCTTATTTAGCCAGTCCTTCACGTTTGAACTACCACACCCTTTCCCCGCTCGGCAGCTTTGCTTCGCGGTCGAGGATATTCGGCATCAGTCATCCCCCCCCCCCCAACCGCGAACACAAATCGACACCCATGGATGGAACATTCATCATCGATCGTTATCATCATCGTCACCGTTGTTGCCATCACTGCCTTCAAGCCCATTTATTGTCACTATTAATTGCTACCCTCGCAAGCATCATCATCATCATCATCATCATCATCACTTTTTTCCACAACTTGATGTTCTATTGGTAAATTTAACAGCAACCGCATTTCTTCCAGAAATCAAGGGTTATCTATCTGTTTTATATTATATTAAACAAGTCCTGTTCTCATTTTCATTATTATTGTTATTATTATTATTATTATTATTATTATTATTATTATTGTTATTATTATTATTGTTGTTGTTGTTGTTATCATTATTAACATTATTATTATTATCATCATCATTATTACTACTATTGTTATTATTATTATTATTATTATTATTATTATTTTCTCATTTTCAATTTGGTTATCACCATGAACATCACATTTACAATCACCATCACTTAAACCGTCATCAATGTTATTGTTAATTTCGTCATTTTCGCCATCTACATCATTATCACAGTCTTGACATCATCATTATGATCATCATCGTCATAACCCTTCTCATCCACGCTTACCTTGTGGTATAGCCCTGCTCGCTCCCGACACCGCTCGGCCAGCGCCGAAGCCGAAATCCCGACAGACCACGCTGGCATCGACATCATCCCATTCGTCATCGCACACCGTTCCCCATCGACTTTGCTCATCGCTCCAAATCTCGACCCTGCCCATGAATGGGCTGTTGACGTCGACGATGCGGACCGTCCCCGCCGGATCTGTTTTCGGTTTATGGAAACTTTAGTTCCAGGTTGCATTTTCCAGGTGTTTTCTTTGTGCTTATTGAGAAGCATCTTTTAAACCTTATTTTAGCACTTAGATCGAATAGTCCTCTGATATAGTCGTGTACAAATATGATCCAATTTTAACCTCTATTAACCCTCGAAATTGTTGTAATTTTTGTGTTCTCATTTGAAAGTGTGATATGAATTAATACCTATGAATTTTTATGTTTATAAAAACGTGCAGCGCTTGTTCAAAATAATGGAAGGTGTATTAGAAAGGTACTTTGTTTGGGTTTTTTTTTTTTAGTTTTTAATTTTTTTGAAGTGTTTGCTTGTTTTGCTTTCTTTTTATTAAGAATTAATGCAAGAACTCGTTTGCAGAATCGTCAGAATTGTTATATACGAATACCTCTTAATTTATGTTATTTAAAGTGCTGTTTATCACCAAGTAAGTTGTAAAAAAATTACATTTAATGTTTCATCAAACCTTTCATAATTATTTACAGGGTTTGTGGGAGTTGCTGTTTTTCTTCCTTTAGCCACAACTTACTTATTGCTTCTCCGTCACATGAATAAACGAATACAATGATGACCACCGACAGGACCACGAAAATGGACGTCATTTTCGTTTTATCGTATCCTTGATGAACAAAACCGTGATGGGTGTGTGACCATTAAGCTCCCAAGAGGAATATCTGCCAAGAAAAACACGAATTGTATCAGTTTATACATCAACGTTAAATGCAGACAGGTTATCAATAAATAATCATGAAATAATGAAAATAACAATTATGAATAATAGTACAAGTTCAAGTTCAAGTTCAAGTTCAAGTTAAGTTCAAGTTTTTATTTCCAAAGTAATACGAAACATGAAGTATTTTTTGACAATATTTCATAAATTAATTGACATTATTTTCTCCTTCTTGACATCAGTACAAACAAAAATCCCGGGGGGTCACTTCCAGTGAAGAGTGACAGCATCCGCGAGAATCGTCCTAAAAAAGCACCCTTAAACGAGGATTCAAGGGCAGGCCGCTAGGACACCCAAAACACGGATTTTGTGCAGATATCCCAGATTTGCACACCCTAAACAGGTATTTCATTAATTGTTGGGATAATTCATACCCTAAACCAGGATATTCCCATTTTCATACGGTGATCACGAGAGCTATACAATAGACACAGGATGTAAACACACACACATATGTGCTAGCGCTCAGCTGAACATTTTCATTGGATAAAAACTTTTCTGTGTGTGCACGGGGACCGGGGGGGGGGGGGGGTACTTAGATTATAGTTGGACGGGCGTGTGCGGCTGAGAACTCCGAACCCATACCCACATCCAAGGTCCTTTTGCTGTAAATAGCCACCCATGTTTCAGGATTTTTTGTGAAAAACGGACCCATGTCTAAGGATTTCAAACTTTAAATATTACATATTTTTAGCTGTAAAATAATGCAATGGCCATACATTTTGCAGTTTCTTGATAAAATTCTTTATTACAATATTAGTAATCTGAAGCATACATAGTTTGGCGTTTACAAGTAGTTTACACATAATGGTGCAAACACCATACATCATCATGTCCTAGCACCTGTAGCATCTTTAAATGATCGGGGTTTCCTCTCCAAATTGGCAACAACTATATCTATTTCATTCCTACATCACATTGATAAATGTACATCAAATGACCGCATATAAAACCACGTTATAAACTAGTTTTCATCGGGTTTTCATATGGCAAGACATTTCCTTTTTCTGTTTATTCTGTTTTAACCATTGTTCTTGTACACTTCAGAAACAGGGCTACTGCATATGATTATATGACATTTTATACTAAAAGCAGGGGCGTAGCTAGACTTTTTCCGGGGGGGGGGGGTGTAGAGGCCACTGATTACCGCCAAACACTGTCAGCGATTACCAATGACCAATGTCTATTACTTAAACCGTAAACCCCATGGGGCACTTTCAATTGTGTGCCTCTATCACATTTTCCTTCGTCTCTCCTACACATTTTCATTTAATTTCAAACAGATTTGGTGATTTTTATATGAGCGAGCGAGGCGAGCAAGGAAATAATGCGCCTTTTAATTTCAGAAGTGATGATTCTTTGCATCAAAATACAAGATGGGCCTATATGATATTTAAATCATAAATTTGGTCACTTCGCCTGCAAAATTCATTCGCTTTCCCCAACATTCTATGTCTAAATATTATACGAGCGAGCGCAGCGAACGAGAAAAAAAATACACTCTCTGTCATGCTATTCACGAGACGACTTGGATAAATCTGACGTATTTGCTCATTAGCATACAGACTTTTGGACTGACTGTATTTCGTCATCAAAATACATTTTGAACAATATATAAATCATAGCCTATTCGGTCACCTCGCTTGCAAGCGAGGAAAAATATATACATGTATACTCTTTATCATGGCAAAAGTGATAATTCTTCATCAAAATATGCGATGGGGAATATTAGATATCTAGATTATTTTTGTCCCCTCGCTTGCCGAATTCATTCGCTTTCAAACTATCCTGTGTCTAAATATTATACGAGAGAGCGAAGCGAGAGAGGACCAATATACTCCTTTTCATGGTTGAGGTGATTATTCTTCATCAAAGTACACGATGGGCCGAAAGGTATCTAAATAATATATTTAGTCACCTCGCTTGCCGAATTCGTTCGCTTTCAAAAACTATCCTGTGTCTATATATTATACGAGCGAGCGAAGCGAGCGAGGACAAATATACTCCATTTCATGGTTGAGGTGATTATTCTTCATCAAAAAAATGATGGGCCGAAAGGTATCTAAATTATATATCTGGTCACCTCGCTTGCCCGATTATTCTATTATTCCCAAACGATTCCGTATCTGAATATTATACGAGCGAGCGCAGCACACCCCGCACCCCGTCCCCCCCCCCCCCCCCCCCGCTAACTACGGCCCTGACTTAAAGTACACACACGGTCCAAGAATTTTGCAAGTGATTGAAGATACAAGATACAAGATACAAGATAATTTATTGTCACATAGAAAAAAAATGGAATTCGGACAAAAATTATATTTCAAGTGCATATAAATAAATAAATTATGTTTCTTTGATTTGGGCGAGGTAGCCCTTGATACTGATGGATTAAGTCAGAGCACTACAAGACTTCTTCCAGTTAAGTTCCTTTATTTTTCATCTCCCAAGTTCTTTTCGAGTTATGTTATGTTATACAACTTCTTCAAATTCTACAATCTACACCCTCGGTGTAGATACAACCTTACAGTAGCATCCCCTCGTCGGGTACAAATAGCCTAGATATACGCATATTTATGCACACGAAACTCTGATCAAAAGCACGGGCGGATACCACACGGGAGTTACCCAGCGCGCCCCTGCTTGCGCTGTGGTTGAGTTACGTTTTAACGTACTATAAAATACGAGCTAGTTGTACTACCGCAATGTCGGCTCGAGTATTTGGGAGCAAATCCGAAAATCCCGGCGAAAATCCCGGCGAAAATTCGAGGCCCGGGGAAATGAGGGAGAAAAGCCCGGGAGAAAAGAGAGGAACGAAACAAACGATAAGAGGCCCATGTGTAATGATTTTTTTTGTGAAAAATGGGACACATGTCTAAGGATTTTTTTAATGAAAAGGGAACCCATGTCTAAGGATCTTTCTTGAAAAACGTCATGTTCCCAGCGGCCCGTATATCCAATATATGTGAGTAACCCCCCCCCCCCCGGGCACGGGGTCTCACACTCCTGCAGTGACTGGACATGGGAGCCGCAACTGCTAGCGCCAGGCCTTAATATGGGCTGTACTCAGCGAGGTACATAGTATTGGGTATTTGGGTTCGGGTTTGAGATGCGGGGCTAGGGATTACATTTCGAATTTGGAATTGTTATCGTGGTGGCTTCTAATTCTCTTTATAGGATTTTCCGTTCACGGGTCTTGTTACAGTGGTCCCGCAGTCGGTGCAAATCACATACCCTTTTTCGCGTTTTAGATTATCGTGATTTAGATACCCCCCCCCTTTTTTTTTTCCATTTTTTCGGCGTTTTTGACACCCTATTCGCGTTCCGTGCGTTCCGTGCCTACCCCTTAAAAAATACCCCTTTTCCGCGTTTTTTTTTTTTTCTCGCGGATGCCGTCCACTCTTCAATGGAATTGACCTCCCCCCCCCCCCCGGACAAAAATAAATGTCTGCTTGACACAATATATTAAGAAAAGAAAAATAAAATTGGATAATAGAAATCCACAAGAAAGCAATGTCTTATTTACCCATGCAGGGTAGCAGCAGCAGTATCGATATAGCTCTTCCTGCTGGCCCTGTGATTAGTAACCGATCATTGCCAGGTACTTATCTACAGTGCACCTGCGCAAGGGGAAGAGTGGGACAAATGAATAGCCAATAAAACATCATGGAGGTAAGCACTGAGCTATAGAATTGAACTTCCCTCGGACCTCTCGTATGAGATTTTGGTTGGTATGGTTTGGTTTTTATACCTGAATGTTAAGAAAGTATGAATGCTTGTGAGTAGGCAAACAAAAGGACCGATGGCCTTTTAAAAGTCCTCTCCGAGGTTGGTTTGTTGGTTGTTTTTTTTTTAGTTTAGAGGCGCTTATCACTTCTAAATTAGAATATTTGCGCCCGAGGAACCGCTAATGATGATTAACAGTGCCTCATCAAACGGCACTAGCTAGTGCATCGACCTGGTTTCGAACCCGGGTCACGGGTTTATGAGACCACTGCTCTACCAACTGAACTATCGCGCCTCAAAAGTCTTCACCATGCATGCAGTATACAGTCTTGTGTGGTATGGTGCTCCCACATTTTTATCACAATTCTACGCGTACTTGAAATGCTTTTCATGCATCTCGACAACTCGGTTCGGTGTAAAAATGTCAGAGGTAAAAATGCCAGATGAAAAAATGTCAGAGGTAAAAATGTCAGAGGTAAAAATGTCAGAGGTAAAAATGTCAGAGGAAAAAATGTCAGAGGAAAAAATGTCAGAGGTAAAAATGTCAGAAGTAAAAATGTCAGGGGAAAAATGTCAGAGGTAAATATGTCAGACGTAAAAATGTCAGAGATAAAAATGTCAGCTCTGAAAATGCCGAAGTGAACGTGTAACAGGTAAGAATATTGAATTTGAAATTAGGAAGAGCACGAGATATTAAAAAAAAGAATTCATACTGTATAAACGGAGTGATCACAATAATACTGCTCTCTGTAAAAGTGTGTATGTTCAGTCATTCGACTGGCCTTCCTGTCTTACTCATTTGATGTGAAAGTGATAATGCTCCCCCATTCAACCACCTAATGAGACCAATCTTGTTTTGGTCGGGAGAACATCCTGGTATTTGCGCATTGCCCAACAGTGTTTTGATCTTCCGAGCACTTGTTTAGCTGACTCCAAATACAGCAGCAAACGAATGCCCAGTTCCCTCTCTTTGTTTAAGATTTGGCCGCTTGACATGATTGCACTGTGAAACATATTTATGACAATTTAAGCAAGCGATAAGTAAATCGCCCGTTTTGGGTAAGAAATGTAGCATGGGATGATGTTCATTATTTTCTTTGTGAGATTAATTAAGTTACAGGATTATATCTAAATGATTTAAGATCTTAAGTGGAATGACAGAATGGTAGATGAACTTAAGAAGGGATATCCACGTGTGATGTTTTGCATATGCTAACACAATTATCTAATTGAAAAATTCTCTTTAAAAGTTGTAAATTCCGCAGCGTATCGGATGAAATAATACAAAAGGTCGAGAAATAGATCGAATTAACGATTCAGTTTCTCTTACTTCCTATTCTTCCTTGTAAGGACAATGATATTGAAGCATTCGTTCACGTATACCACGCTTAATTGAATGATTCTTTTTCAAAGTTGTAAATTCCGCAGCGTATCGGATGAAATAATACAAAAGGTCGAGAAATAGATCGAATTAACGATTCAGTTTCTCTTACTTCCTATTCTTCCTTGTAAGGACAATGATATTGAAGCATTCGTTCACGTATACCACGCTTAATTGAATGATTCTTTTTAAAAGTTGTAAATTCCGCAGCGTATCGGATGAAATAATAGAAAAGGTCGAGAAATAGATCGAATTAACGATTCAATTTCTCTTACTTCCTATTCTTCCTTGTAAGGACAATGACATTGAAGCATTCGTTCACGTATACCACGCTTAATTGAATGATTCTTTTTCAAAGTTGTAAATTCCGCAGCGTATCGGATGAAATAATAGAAAAGGTCGAGAAATAGATCGAATTAACGATTCAATTTCTCTTACTTCCTATTCTTCCTTGTAAGGACAATGACATTGAAGCATTCGTTCACGTATACCACGCTTAATTGAATAATTCTTTTTAAAAGTTGTAAATTCCGCAGCGTATCGGATGAAATAATTGAAAAGGTCGAGAAATAGATCGAATTAACGATTCAATTTCTCTTACTTCCTATTCTTCCTTGTAAGGACAATAATATTGAAGCATTCGTTCACGTATACCACGCTTGATTGGAGTGGGGGGGGGGGGGGGAGGGAGCTTATGAAGGGGAATGTACATATTAAAATCGCGCAGTCGTGTGGAATGGGTTCGGTGTAAAAATGTCAGAGGTAAAAATGTCAGAGGTAAAAATGTCAGAGGTAAAAATGTCAGAGGTAAAAATGTCAGAGGTAAAAAAGCCAGAGGAAAAAATGTCAGCTCTGGAAATGCCGAAGTGAACATGTTACAGTACAGGTAGGCCCCCCCCCCCCCCTACGAATATTGAATTAGAAAAGCTTTAGCCGCTTCACATGCACTGTGAAACATAATTGTGACAATTGAATAAGTAAATTGCGCCTTCTGCATGTTCTGCGTAAGAAATGTGACGTGGGATGATGTCCATTGTTTTCTTTGAGATTAATGGGAAATAAGTTCTTAATAAAATTACAGACTGGAAAGAAAATATTCACGTTTGATGTTTTGCATACATGCTAACACAATTAACTAATTAAGTACAGGTAATTCTTTTGAAAAGATGTAAATTCCGCAGCGTATCCGATGAGCGACTATACAAAGATCGAATTAGTTCCATTCTATTCCACGTATTAGGAAAATAATATTCAGGCATTTGTTCACGTACACCACGCTTTATATACGAAGAGGAATGTGCACATTTATAATCGTGGCTCATGTGAAATGAATGTTGTCAGCTACTAATGTTACAAGTCAAAGTTTTCCCCACCATCGTTTTTACAATGTTCATTAACGTACAATTTTTAACTGTACATGTATGCTTAATCCCCCCCCCCCCAATTATACATGTACTTAATTTTTTTCTACATAATCAGTAATGTAGAAACGATGAAAGATTGAACAAAAAATAGGCAGATATCTCGCGTGCCCCTTCCTTTCTATAATTCAATATCTGTACCTGTAACATGTTTACTTCAACATTTTCTAATCTGACATACCTCTGACATTTCTACCTCTGACTTTATACCTCTGTCATATTCAAATCTGAGATTTTTACCTCTTGCATGTTCACCTGTGAAATTTTTACCTCTGGCATTTCACCCTGGCATTTTACCTCTGATATTTTTACCTCTGACATTTTTTCCTCTGACATTTTTACCTCTGACATTTTTACCTCTGACATTTTTACCTCTGACATTATTACCTCTGACATTTTTTCCTCTGACATTTTTACCCCTGACATTTTTACCTCTGACATTTTTACCGCTGACATTATTACCTCTGACAATTTTACCTCTGACATTTTTACCTGGCACCGTGGAATGTGTGTGGTTAGCTACTCGTGTTACCAACCCAATTTTTTTCCCACCATCGTTTTTACAATGCCCGTCCCCGCGGTGAAAACGAGGTCAATGCGCGCATACCAGAACGTTCACCCCGCCAACACCATAACCGTTATTTCCAAATGGCAGAGACAAGGGCATTCAAGTATAGACACAGTATGTTTACAGAAAATATTTGAATATATCCCACTCCCTATAATTTCTATAATTCAGTTTTCGTACCTGAAACATGTCACTTAAACATTTCCAAATCTGGCATACCTCTGACATTAATTTTTTACCTCTGACATTTTTACCTCTGACATTTTACTTCTGACATTTTTACCTCTGACATTTTCAACCTCTGACATTTTTTTCCTCTGACATTTTTACCTCTGAAATTTTACCTCTGACATTTTTACCTCTGACACTTTTACCTCTGACATTTTTACCTCTGACATTTTTACCTCTGACATTTTTACCTCTGACATTTTACTTCTGACATTTTTACCTCTGACATTTTCAACCTCTGACATTTTTTTCCTCTGACATTTTTACCTCTGACATTTTGCCTCTGACATTTTTACCTCTGACACTTTTACCTCTGACATATTTACCTCTGACATTTTTGGTGACAACCCACTTCACCGAAGGCCCGCGAGACCGAAGGCCCGCGAGGCCGAAAATAGCGAATTGTAATCTATAATATCACACCGCTCTGACCAATTCCTGTGTCAGAAGGAAGTTTAATAAGTATTAAAGTGCAGCGAGTGTTTTTCATTGAAGGTGTTGAACATCCGGAAACGAGGACTAAACCTGCTATAGGAGACATAATTATTTTATATACCGATAGCGCATTATTTGTAATGAAGGAAAATATAATACGAGAAAAGTCGGCCTCGCGAGCATTCGGTCAAGTGGTCGGACCCCACATTGGTACCTCTGACATTTTTACCCCGACATTTTTACCTCTGACATTTTTACCTCTGACATTTTTACCTCTGACATTTTTACCTCTGACATTTTTACCTCCGACATTTTTACCTCTGACATTTTTACCTCTGACATTTTTGCCTCTGTCATTTTTACCTCTGACATATTTACCTCTGACATTTTTACCGCTGACATTTTTACCTCTGACATTTTTTCCTCTGACATTTTTACCTCTGACATTTTTACCAGGCACCGACAAGGTTTGCTCCAGATTTCGTCCCTTGCTTGCTTTCCTATCAGTCTTTTTCCCTTTTCTATCCTCCTATCTCACTCTCTCTCTCTCTCTCTCTCTATTCTTTTCTCTCTTCTCTCACCTCTCCTTCTCTCTCACGCACACGTTCCTGTTTCTCTCCCATTTAAATCGACCAATTCGCCTACTCGTTTAATTATGTTCGAAACAAGTATTTAAGCAGGGAAATTCCCTAATAAACTAAAATTTCATCAGGCATTTTTTTTTTATTCCTAGTTCTTTTTTTTTTTTCAGGTTTGAGGCACACATCTTGCAGAGTGGAGCCAGAAATGCGACTGGATGAATGTATATCAGCGCAAAGGTTCCATGGTTTTGTAAAGGGAAGGCCAACTTTAAAAAAAAATGACAAGCAAAAAGCTTGTTATCTTTTTTACAACTGCCACAATTCTGTGACAAATTTGCTTTCAGCCAATCAGATGCAAGGATTTCAGTAGCTTATAATAGTTATTGCAACTTGTTATTGATAACAAGTTTTATGAAACGGGGCCCTGTACCGCAAACACACCAACGAGACAGATACCAGAACGATAACAGAGCAAACATGGCAAATGTCCGGGATCGCTCTTTTCCTGAGTTGGACTGATGTGACTGTGGTATGACTGGAGTATAGTTCAGGAATGGAAATGCTCCAATTTAACATTACTCAGACGGCAAAGGCATTTAAAGGCATTGGCTAACTTTGTGAGTAGCTGATTTTAAAAATTCTCAAACTAAGATGAAACATATGTATGAGTACTTGTATTTGTACTCAAAAAACCCTGAAACCAACCATAATTTGGAATGAAAAAGTGTAAGTTAGACGCAAACGACAATTCTATTATCCTTCGTCTCACGAGACAATCACTAAGAGGCCTACTTTGCTTTAATTTGAAAATGCCGTTATGTGCCTCCTGCCGCGTGATACGCCAATACACACAGTTCGGTAAGGTGAGTCATACGCGCATGCGCACTCCTTATGTCTGTTCTGTGCAACCGACCCTCGTATATTTTTCAAACATTGGTTCACATTTTTTATATTTAAAAATACTTCCTGTTGATATTATACTTTGAAACTTTCAGACTGGTATTTTTACACTATAACCCTTATGTTTAGCCCATTAACAAGAAACAAAACAAGATTTTTTTTTAAATCATAACAATGTTAACCATTGCCTTTAATTATGCACTTTGTGATAAAAGCTCCAAATTGCATGTAGATGGATGTGTTCTAATTCTATTAAAGCAATTTTGGCTATTTGGCCACCTAAGATATGGCCCCTTTAATTGGAGTCCGTTGTGCCCATTGTTTAATTGGCCACAAGCCAGTTATAAATTATTATTCATGTGGCAGTTGTTAATGATAACAAGTTTTATGAAACGGGGCGGCCTGGGATTACATGGTATATTCACAAACTTTGTAGCTCTTTTACAGACACACGCGCGCACAAACTCTGGCTCATAGCTCTGGCTACAAAATACCAGTTGATTCGATTTGTACATAATTGTATCATAGTAAATACAATAATCATACGACAGTCACGATTTTATAGCATACAATGTTTAATGTTTCATTTCAAATAATTTGTTTACTGTTTTTTGTTAATGTTTGGATTTAATGTATATTAGTTAATTTGTGCCAGATGTATACTAAAATTTTCGGACCTTGTGGGAATATTTGTGAATGACCTTTTTGTTAATTCATTTATTTATTTATTTATTCATTTATTAACTTTTATTATTATTTTCTTTTCCTTCATATATTTATTTAATTATAGTTGTTACTGAATCTGAATTAGTGTAAAATCTGTATATAAATATGTAAATATTCAAATAATTGTTCTTATTCTAAATGTAAACTTATGATTTTCTCCAATACCCATTTCGGGTGACATGAGGAAATAAAAATCACATTGTCATTGTCATTGTCATTGTCATTGTCATTACCACAGACGACACTCAGTACACTGTGGAGACACAAGGAGATAAGGTCTCTGTGAATTACAATATAAGATAGTTCAGTTTTAAGTGAACTGAGCAATTTTGTTCAGACTATGACTCCTAGAGTTTTCACACTGTTGGACAATTTGTTCTTGAATAACCGACATAGCAACATTGGACAACGAGAAATCATGGTAAAAAAGAGGCACTTCCCGGAAATAAAAATTGATGTTCTAGTGCTTAAACATGACAAAAGCAAATTCTACTATCAGATTTAGAAAACGCTCTATGCATGCATGTCTGATTGTGGACCTACTACAGTATAGCATGATTCTGGAGTGGAATTCATTTGTTTATATTCCTGTAGTTCAGGTAGTTGAACCATATGATAATACTTCCATCAGGATTAAAATGTACTTTAGAGTTAGCCTTCAGGAAATACAGGGAGTAGTTCGCGACTACGACCTTAATAGCTATGTCTCCACAGACAGTGGTGTAGCCCTTATACGAGTGAGCTAGCGAACGTCCCACCCCCTCTTTTTTGTTCAAGACTCCGAAAAATTAATACAATTTAACGCGGGTCTCCAGCTGCTGTTCCCAAGGAGACACCCGTCCCCCTCCCCTCCCCCCACCACCCCTACTCCCGTACCACTCACTGTTTGTTAATTCCTTTACCATACATAATGAAGGGATATCTTGTTTTTGTTTTGTTTTCTTTAACTATTCTGTATAATCATGACATACATGCTCATCATCTGGGTTTTGTGTGTGTGTTTGTGTTTATTTAATGTTTCATTTTGCTACTATGTTCTGTTTTGTTTAAAATTCAGAATGATCCTTAATGTTTGGATTGAAATCAATAAATCTTTGAATTTGTAAAACTAAACATCGAGTGAGATGGCTGCCATTGTTTAGTGCTTTTGCTCCCCCCCCCCCCCCCCCCCCCTCCCCCGGACGCGTATGAAACACAATCAGAAAAAAAAAAGAACATTGGAGGCTTTATATCTATTCGGGCAGTTAAAACGACAATCTTAAAAAAATTCTAATTCCTAATGCTTAAGACTGGAACCCATTGCCACATCAAGTGTACTTTTCTTTTTCTTCAAGCATTTATCAATTATTTTGATCTTTAATCGTGATATAGTCACAATTGTCATTATCGAGTTGTTGGGACGAGCTAGACCTTTAGACTGCATGATTTCACCACCCTGCCTCTGTCCCCAGAAGAAGCCATTTTGGATGACTAAGCCAATTATCTCCTTTATGATTCCGCTGTGTACATTGTGAAGCGGATTTCCCGCCACTCTCTTGCATATCGGAAGTGCTTTGCCTATCTTGGCTTTCTATTGTTTTACCTGTCGTTTGACCATCTGATTGTTATCTTGATTTGGCTCGATTTCTATGTATTAACTGCACATACGTGTATTTTATTACGAAAAGGAATGGTTTCCTAGCTGGCTTTGGTTTCGCAAGATCGATAATATTGGATTACGAAATTATCAATGAATCAAAGTGAACAGATAGATTAAGCGGTCAAAGGCTTCAGCTCAGTGAATGATTGAGTGAATCGAAATTCTGTATTTCTCATTCCCACACAAGCAAACAAAATAGATATAAAAATGTAGACAATTTTACTGGACTATGTGGATAGGAACGAATAACTACTTGAATGACACTATGGTGTATTTTTTTCATACTGCGCACTCTTAGAAAAAGTGCCAGTTAGCTCTCTTTTTTTGTCCCGTAAAAAGGTGTTATATAAAGTGTTCTTTATATTTTAAACAACCCCAAAAGGTTTCTTATATAATCAATATTGGTTCTAAAGGGCCCCGTTAAAACCATTTAGAGAATCTTTAATGGTTATTTGAAGAACCTTTAAAGGCTCCAAATGTGGAACAAGGAAAGGTTTTAATCTACACCATTTTTCTAAGAGTGCACACATATCCATCTTTATGGATGTTTAAGGCCCAACTAAATAATATCTGGGGGTGTTTCATAAAGCTGTTCGTAAAGTTACGAATGACTTTACCAACGACTTCAATATGGCATGCCACATGGGATTCTAAGTCATCATGTATCGCATCAGCTAAAGGTGAAATACGCAGACGTATATAGATTAGCATTACTATTGCTTACAAACATTCTTTATAATTATTTTGCCACAATTTAATTGAGATTATGGAAAATGAAGTCACACTTTGTTAGAACGTCAGGAAACACTTTGGGTATCCCATTTGGCACTTCATATTCAAGTCGATCGTAAAGTCATGCATAACTTTACGAACAGCTTTATGAAACACCCCCAGTTAAAGGAACTATGTATATCAAGAAGATATACTTTCAAAAAAGGTCAGCCGAATATCAAAGTTTAAACAGAGTCCAAGGAAGCTAATTCTAGGCATTGGGCATTGGGTATGTTTCGAGTTTACTTTCGTTTTGAGGAATTTGAATGTCAAGGCATCTTAAATGCGAGGTAATGTAATATCATTTATCAAAGCTGTAAAATTTTACCTATGTGAAAGATGACAAAAGTTTCTCCTGAAGTGTTATTACAAAAACAAAAACAAAAACAAAAAAATTTAAAAAAAAAACTCGTAACGAATGGTTCAATTTCTGAGGCATACCAAATGGATGTGGAAATTTGATGTAAAATATATTTTCATTTTAAACTGCTTTAAAATTTCAAAGTATAATCAAAGTCCAAGGAAGGTGAGCATTATTAGTTATTATTATTTGGTTTGGCGTCACCTGTGCCTGGGAGGCGAAAAGCGAACTGAATCACTGTAACCATGGGTGTCGATTTGTTTTCGCGGTTGGGGGGGGGGGGATGACCGATGCCGAATATCCTCGGCCGCGGAGCAAAGAGACCGAGCGGGGAAAGTGTGAGTAGGTTCAAACGTGAGGGATAGACTAAATAAGGGGTGTAGGATTTGTTTTTGCTGCCCATATCTCTGCACTATTAGTCTAATCTACCGCTCCTCCAATTACCGCACAAAAAATTGTTTCCAAACAATATCAAAGAGGCACATCCTTAGTACTTGAATGAAAACTTTAGGGGACTTGAACCTTTACTTACAGTGCGAGCGAGCGAAGCGAGCGAGCCGAAAATTCAACCTTCCCTGCAGGTATATAAGAAATGTTATTTGTCCTCAAAGTAGGCCTACACTCAAGCAATATAAGATGTTTAACTAATTCAGCACCTCGCTGACTCAATTGTTTACTGCCCTAAACCACCATATTTCAAATATTACAAGCAAGGGAGGCGAGACAGAGGAAACAACTCTTTTGGTGATGAAGTGTTTATTTGTCATTAATCGCTATAAAATAATTCAATTACATATTCGAGTGAGCAAAGCAAGCAAGCAATTCTTTGATAGCCTCAAAGATATCTAAATAGTTTTTGATCACCTAACTGCGAGATATGATGCTTTCTGGCACGTCACTTACCATCTAGCATCTGGAACCATTTTGTTATATGAGCGAGCGAAGCGAGCTACCGACAAAAACTCTATTTCTTTCTAGTAAAACGTAGAATTTCCACCAAAATAAATAAGATGAATTTAATAATGTACTATTTCCATGTGTTCGGAAAAAGCTTTACATCTCGCTGTAAAAATATTATAATATTCGGACACGTTGCTGAGGGAATAAGAGCGCTTGCCTCCCGATCTTGCGAGCGGAGCGATCGAGAAAAAGGGCTATTTTCTAAATACTGAGAACATGTTCTTGTGTACTGTTACTCCAACTTTATGATTTTATTAAGTAGTTTCATCAGCATCCTCCTTTCTCATATTTGGTAAGATAGGAACAGGCTACTGGTTATAGGCCATTTTCTCATGAAAATTCTTCTGTTATGGGTCTTCTTCCGTTCGGCTCCTTGCAGTTATATTACTGACAGCATTACATTGGATAGAAAGACAAGATGCAAACCAGTTTCCTTTCATAATGAAATATTCACTGTCTTTGGCTAAGATAACAAAAATATTAAATGCGAGTATCATTATAGCATACTATAGAAAGACAAGATGCAAACCGATCTGCTTTCATAAAGATAGCATTATAACCTCATTGGCTGCGATACTTAAAATGCGAGCGAGCGAAGCGAGCGAGCGCTGAAAGCCTTTTCCTTTTCCTTTCCTTCTTTAAAAATTGTTTCTTTACTCTTTATTCTCTTTGTCTTTGTCTTTACTTTTTTTCGGGAATTACAGGAGGCTATGAAATTTTATTTTTTCATGGTGAATTATTGGGGGGATGATTGTACAGGCCATCCCCCTGACCAAAATATTGGGGGATATATCCCCCATCCCCCCCCCCCCCCCCCCCCCCCCCGATGCGAAATTTTTTTTCCTACGACATTTTCGCTCCTTGCGCGTGCGCACATGGTCATTCTCCGCGACTTCATAAATATTCTTATGTACATCATTGTGCCATTGATTAACGCATGCGCACATGGTCATTCTCTGAGACGACCTCATAAAATATTCGTAGGTAGGCTACGTCATAATGCCATTAATGCGCCCTTTGCTCCTCTCTAATTCTGTCTGTGATGAGAATTTTGCGCATGCAAACATTAACTCAAAGTTGATTTTTTTTTTTAAAGTATCACTTTGATACTTTTATTCTTAAGAATTTAGGGCCTATTTTAGTTTTTAGAATAATTAGAAATACATGTACAATATGAGAAAGTTTCGCACGGGGCAGAATTTGTAAAGTATGATTTTAATCAAATCACTGAATTATTGATGAAATGATTGAAACATTTATTTTCATTGTTATTTGTAATCTACATTTTTTTAAACCACCTTTTATGAATCAGCAAAGGGAATATAATAAAACCCAGGTTACATGTTCTTATCGTGGTCAACATAAAATATGGTTGATATTGTGGCAACAAAATCTGACATGTAGATCGTCTCTTGCATATATATGAGCTAAAACCACTTTCACCCGAATAACAATTATGATATACAGTTAATATATAAATATACAAATGTTTTATGGAACTAGATATAGATTCTCGACTGGAGCAGTCAGAATTAATGCCTCTGCCCTGTTACGAGATAAGAATGATATGTGACCTTTAACCTATGACCTCTTGACGTTTCTGGTTCTTTATTCCGTTCCACTAATCCCGCACTAATCATCAATGACGGTTCTCTGTAATCAACAATGAAACAACAATAATAAACACATAACAATTTGCCTAACCGATGAACACTTGCACTATATTGAGGATGGCAGTAACCGCGTTGATATACACATGTATGCATCAATTTACTACAGTCCAACATGTATGATATAAATCAGAAATATATGTTAGGCCTTAAACTAATCCTTAATGAAGCTTTTAGCAAATACATTAATATTGACGTAAAATGATTAAAATAATCATATCCAGTCAACGTATACCAAAGCCTAATTAACATAACCATAACGTTACTCAGTCTGCTTTATTAATAATCCTTGGACAGTCTAACTTTATGAGAGCTTGGTGCATAATCACATAGGAATGTTGTATGTTTACGCATAAATTATGCCATTGTGCCCCTATCACATTTAATGCTTTATTGCAATACAATATCTATCCTAAGCACATTATATGCACTATATATACACCTCTTGTTGATCCTTGTAAACTGGTATAGGTCCTAATTAATACACCTTTCTGAAAGGAACTATAAATGGCAACAGCTAACTATCTACAACAACCAATAACTCAATCAATTTATCAGTTTATGGGTCGATTTCAATGGGTTGGGTTAATGGGGACCAATTGCCAATAGGGACCAATTGGTTTTTAATGGGTCGATTTCAATGGGTTAATGGGGAATGGGGACCCATTGTTTCACTTTCCATGTACTCCCAATTGTCAATTGGGGTTTATGGATGGTTTCCTAATTGTTCATAGTCCATTATTACTTCAACAAACACGCCCTTATTGTGCAAGTAGGCCTAAATGCACTGTATGACACCATTCAGCCTGTACACTCGAGGTGATCATTCAAAAGGGGCTTCATTTACACAAACTCCAGTATTATTCATAACAACATTTCCTATATTACTTAAGCTATACAATAATTACGGGGGCTAATACTGCTTTCACACCAAGGTACGGTCGCTGCGACCGGTGAAATCATAATGTGAAAGCATTTCATCGGTCGCTGCGACCGATCGTTTTGGTCAAAAACGATCGGTCGCTGAGGTACTTCAGCGACCGATCGCGACCGATGCAAGCTAGATGTGAAAGCACATCGTACTCAGCGACCGATCGAAATGCAATGACCCCCATACATGCCTACGCACTATCTCTACTTCCGCTTCCGGCTAGGTCAGCTATACAGCGACCGATCGCTCTGGGCCTGACCAAATTTTGACGGAGGTGTGAAAGCACGTCCGATCGGTCGCTGGGTACGGTCGCAGAGACCGTACCTTGATGTGAAAGCAGTATAACACATCATTTAATTTGTGGACAAAACCCGCGCCAGCGCGCGATCTGATTTATGAAGTCGCGCGCGGAGAATGGCCTGATTAATGGTCTCGGGACGTACTGTACATTATGAATATTTAAGAACTCTCGGAAAATGACCATGTGCGCACGCGCAAGGAGCGAAAATGTCGTAGGAAAAAAAAAATTCGCCCCCCGGATCGATATCCATGATTGTAACCCTCTGGTCTCTCCTCCCGATATCACTGATTGGGGGTGTGCAGGTGGACTACATACACCGGGGTTTCCCCCTACTCTTATACGAATAGTGCAGTGGGATCTTTAACGTGCAAAGGTGGTGACTCTCCTTTACACGGGATCTCCCATGTTAGGTTTGTTTTAAATTTTAGTTTTGAGGAATTAGGAATCCTCAATGTAAAGTAATGTAATCAATTAAAGTTGTGGAAAATTTAGCTTGTAATGAAAGAAGTAGACGATTTCTTGAACAATACTTTTAAGAAACTCCTATAACGATTGGTTTAATTTCTGAGGCAGACAAAATCGAAATTTCACATGTAAAAAATATATATTTTGCTTCAAACTGCTTTAAAATTTGTATATTAAGCCAAGGTAATCTTGTTGATTGAAGCCTTTTGAGTGAATGGAAGGACAAGTGACAGGTATAGACTGGCGAGTACTGTAACACTATTATCATTAAGTGATTCTGTTTATCTTTGGATAACAAAGAACCCACTGAAAATCACCTTCTTGAAAATCTACTTAAGATAAGGAAACGCTTAAGAAAAAGAAAAAATGAACTTAAGAAAAGAAGAAACGTTATACCATTTGAAATTTTGAATATCTTTCCATAAATCGACTATGTTTTTAGAAAAATGACGGATGAATTCTGAGGTGCTTTTGGATTGAATTGTATTGTTATGTATATATGCACTGTATTGCATGATGGGGGGACCATAGTTCGCGCACATTTTAATTTTTTAATGAAGGCCATTTTTGATCCATAATCTCTCAATTTTTACCAAAAATTATCCTGATTTAAATGACACCAAAGGCAAAACAAAGTTTTAGATTTCAAATGGGCGCAAGAAGAACATGTTATTTACGAAGAATTCCCGAGATATCGCGATCGCAAAATTCGATGTCGTATCGCACCGCTCTGGACCTGGAAAAGTGTTGCAAAAATACCGAGACCTAACTTCGCGCACGCCAGTTTTCAAGTGATTAATACAAAATAGAGATCCATAAAAGGTAAGATAATTGCATTACTAGGAAGGCAAAATGCCACTGAATAATTTGATACCACATTTTACTTACAATTTTGATGACATCGTCTCTCGAAAAGAGGAATTCTAGACCCTTGTCGACAAGTCCAGTTTTTGTCAGAACGAACGCAAAACGTTGCCAAATTTGCCAATTTTTCATTCATAATTTCAAAATTCCTTCTCTAATTTCAAAAGGAAAGTAACTTTCAGAGTGATTTTAGGGTGGTCTTTCCGTTGGTGCTACCAGTTTTTCACAATCTTTTCTAGTTTTTGAGATATGGCCCTGTGCGCGAAGTTTGGACCTGCGCGAAGTTAGGTCACTCTGCCATACTTCAATTATTATTCACTTCATTAGACTGAATAAAATTATCAAATCTTCAGAAAAGAATCATGCAAGGAATCTGTTACTTGTACTTAAATTCTTTTTACATTCCTCAGTCAGTAAGTGTAGTACAAGAATTTAAAGGAACAGAAGTAAAATATTTGCATGACATCATCGACTTGGAATTACATGATCAGATGATAACTATTGATATGCCTGATAATGATAACGACCAACCAATCTGAAATATTCATTTCCTTTGTCAATTTTGATAATTCATGCAAAATGTATAAACTCTGAACCATATTACATTTACATCTTCGAAATACATTTCATTGAATCCCTGAAGGATGCTGAAAATTTGAAAAATCAAAGTAAAAAAAATAGATGCATTATATGATTAAGGTATATTGGCTAGGAGTATGCGAGCGAGAATCTTCTCCATTTAATGATACCGCTTCAGAAGATGAAATTGGTGTTTTAAAAAAACACGAAAATTCTTGATACTTATGCCTGGATGTTAACAGAAATATATGAATTTATAAATGTTATCACATCTTTAGGATGTGATAACATCAGCCATAACCTGATAATCTTTGGTAAATCAGTTCTCCTTCCTTTTATTTATTTTTTTTTTGGGGGGGGGCGTGGGGGGTTTGAGGCGGGACTAGATGATAACGATAATAATATCCCATTTTATATATCCCATATCACAAATATGTCTCTACGCGTTGAAATAGAGAAAGATAAGAGGAGAAAACAATAGAGAAGAATGAAATGAGATAATTATGCTCAACATACTTCCTGAAGTTGCCAGTTTACATTGGATGATTGTTCATAAACAAAAAATACATCGGCCTGTTGTCGAAGCGGCCAAACGAGGGGAATGTGCAATCATTATTTCATTTCATTTTCATTTATTTATTTCGTATTCCAACAAAACAATAATTCACAAAATATAAACAAGAATAAATCAAAATACAATTGTTCAATAGTTTTGCTAAATAATACATAGTCGCAATATACATGTATCACCAATGCTTATGTTACAATTTATTATTACAGAAATACGAGGAGGCCTACTAAAAAGCATGCTTGTAGAATTTGTAGGCCCCCCAAAATGATTAATATGTACTGGTTTATTTGTCTTATTTTAAAGTGAAATATGGCCAAGTGTAAGACGAACCAATCAGAAGACTAAACAAAACACACGATAACGAAACGAAACGTGAATCAAGATTAGTGCAAAAAACAAAACAAAAAAAAATACACATACAATTAAATATACAATAAAATCACGAGGTATGGTGAAAAATCATCAATGCAAGATATTGAAAAATTCATATTTGCAACATGAGACAAAGAGAAGGTACATCGATTAAGTTGGTTTTGAGTTTATAGAGTGGGCAAGTCTTTCTTCGTTATCTTCAGTCTGAAGTAATGCAACAAAGCGGTGTTTTATTACAAGGACAGCAACGACAATTTATACAATGGATACCAAAATAAATGCATAAATGCAGATGTGCGTCCAAGTATATAGATTATAACGACGGGTTATTATATGTCTGTAGTAAATTAGCTCTGAGTTTACGTTTGAAAGTACGAAGAGTCATATTTTCTTTGAGACTAGCATCAAGTTCATACCCTGGCATACAGAAAACTATGAAAACAGAAACAAAAATTTATTCAGGAAGTTTCTGATTTTCTGCGGTTATAAATAAATGCCTAGTTTACTCTTATACAATATCTTTACACATATCTGTAGTTTATACCATCATGTGTGCATATGTACATGGATGGAGTTCAGACCCATAAGAGGCAATAATTATGGCTGTCGTTTCTACGACACCTCTCCGTCGGAAATTGCTCTGGGGTCTAATTCCCACACTAATCGAATTCCTAACTTTTTTTATATATATATGTGTATGTCGAATTCCTAACTTAAAACCATACTTTTACTAACCCTTTGCTTACCTAACCTATACCTTTGACATGTTAAAGATATCATGAAATGCAATCGTAATCTTAACCCAATAACCCTACGTGATTTATGTTTAAAGGCTCGCAGTAAAACTAGTAAGTCGATAATTGCATGGAATTGTGAAGTGACAGATAAAACCTGAAGGAAATTCGTCGTAGAAATATGTTCTTATGATAATTATTATTGATGAATTTTCTTGATTTAAACTGATCTACAATTACAAAACCTATGAAGAACTGATGCTATGTTCCCACTAACACGATTCGCGCCACGATTGAAATCGTGTACTTAATCGTGGAGTATTCGTGGTGATCATATCAGATCTCATCAGATCTTGAGGTCAATCGTGACAATCGTGTTGATCGTAGAAAAATTTCGGACGGTTCAAAAATTTTCTGCGGTCAGAACGATTAAATATCAAACGTGATCATCGCAATAGATCGTATCAAAGCGTGACAGATCGCATTTAATCGTACTTTGAAATCGTGGTTATCGGAATCATCCTTGGAAAAGATCAACGCATTAAAATTACTTTATTGGGATCGCACGATCTCCCATGATCTGTAACGATTTGGAAACTTTTTAGAAATGCCACCCGAGGGTACTAGAGGCAAGAATGGAAAGGGTAACGCTGCCCAAAACGTGAAAGTTCCACGATCAGCTACGAATGGCCAAGCTTGGCGTTCGTGACAAGTTGCACGACAGTGGGAACCTAGCATGAGGTAATTTCTATCCAATCTTATTGACCTCTGATGTAAAAGTTCCTTCTTACCTTGCTCTGTCCAACCCTAACATAGGCGACCTCGAATTCCTCGGTGAAGAACAAATCGGAAAAGAGATAAGATTTTCATTTCCCGCTTAAAGTTTCCTCTTACATGTCATAGTACATATACCAACGTTGAGTACATGGAGATGTAATGGACAACAGTCATCACAAGTTCGTTGTAACGGAGAGGAAATTGTTGCAAAATGGTCTCACAAAAGATCTCGTACAAACCGTTAGCGTTAACTTGACTGGTTAACTTGAAAATATGAAGTGCTGTGAAGGTAAATTGATATTTTGGGGCGACAATGACGAAATATTTGTCTCGAGAGTCGGGAGCACTTGTAAAGCATTCGTCCATGTCATTTTCAATTTGTCCTTAACTTCATTTCATGCATCCACTACTTTTAATTTGCTAAATGTTGTAGTTTATCCTTATGAATACCATCGATCGTTGTTTTAAGCGATTTTTTTTCCTGTAAATTTCCCTATAGACTTTCAAGGCTTTCCATAAATCTGAATATAAAGAAAACTGATAAACATTAGCTTCGGTATAATGAGATTATACGTCTGCGTGTCTTTTGTTTACAAAATGATGGGTATACGAAACTCAGTAAGAAAAAGGATATCTATGAAAAAGCAAATATTAATTGATATTGTATACATGGAGATTGATATATTTGCTACGAAAATACTCATTACTCGTAGTATTAACATCAAACATAATAGTCTTCAGACATTTCAAGGCTCAACTAATGCTTAATCTGTTAATGCTTGCAAGTAACTTCCTCGGATTTTGTTTAAACTGTTACGTTCCGCTGATTCACTATATGTTTTTTTTTTTCTTTCTAGCATTAATTTTCTTGTATTCATTCACGATTTTTCTGTATATACTTGTATCAAATGCCATTTGCACATTGAGCTCGATAAAGATGGATATATGCGCAGTGTCTGTGTAATTGTTATCATTACCTTATTTCTTTAAAAAGCATTAGGCAGTGTTAGGTGGTTTTCTCCCTAGAAAATGGCATATCAAAATTTTTAATGTGCATGCAATTTTTGTCTACAAGTGAATTTACGAAACGCAGTTAAGAACGGCATTATATCCATCGAGCCTGAAACTTATGATATGCCTTTGAAGCAGTGTGTGTGTGTACGATTAATCTGTGCTTAATTCATATTTCCACTCAAAAGCGTTATATTCTTCAAATATGAGAAATATAGTAGAATTAGTTATCCGTAGGTTCCCATTGGGTCTAAGTAGGACTATTCACGATAAAAAGTTTTTCGGTATGTTGTCATTGTGGTGACCTTATAGGGACGAGATACATCAATACCCAGTGTTTCTCCTATCAAGGAACCACATGCATTTTTTGAAAACTTTTTTGAAGAGTCACACATAAGAATATCAACAACAGCTTTGAAAGCTTCTATTTCCAGTCTTCTTTGCATGATCTGCTCAATATCATACATTTACAATCCTTGCATTGTGTTATCGTTGCTAAGTGTGAAAATGTTTCTGATACGATCTGTTTGTATTATACCGTATTCTTTAAGAGCTGCAACCCGATCCCGGGGAGAATAAGGAGTGTTTACCAGTTTCACTTTTAAAAACAAGTCATGACAGGAATTATTTCATCATCTCTTCTTCTTCTTCTTCAAATTGGTAAGGCCATTAATTTTCTTATAAAAAGTCATGTATCTGAAAAATAATAATATACAGAAAACATGTAAAGAAGCTAAAATGTTGCCAGTTTGCATGGAAAAGCAGTGATTTTTTTCTTAATGTTCTTTGCGTTGCCAATCAAGTTAAAGATTGTAGGGCTAATTTTCCTATTAAAATTTTCAGCTTCAAACGACAAGTACTTACACAACCAAAGTGGGCGCAGTATGTCTAGAATTGTTAGTTCATTCTGCTCATGTATTTGATATGATTTAGGTGGGCTTCCATCAAAGAGTATGCTGGAACCAACACTATCTATTCTTTTAAGTATCAATGTCGCGAAGATGCATCGGTGTGTTTTTTGAAGTGACATCGAGAGTTTTTGTTGTGAGGTGCTTCACACGAGGTCGATGACATGCACGGTGGTGGTGTACAGTGACGGCCTTCTTATAGAGCCTCTCGAAATATCTTTCAAACCCAATCTACTGGTAGGAATTGTCCTATAAGAGCGGAGGTTAAAACAGGCGTATATTACGAAATTTCCTGTGTGCAGATAGATCCGTATGCTGAAAAATTCGGCCACGCTTGGCTCTACCCTCCCCCTTTATGCACAGGAACATGATATTAGACGATTTATATTATGAGCTATATAACCCTACTATCTATTTTTAGTGATCATCTTTTATAGTTCAAGAAAGCCGTCCTGAATTGTTTAAACTTTTGATGAATAGAGATTTTAAATAGAGAGGGGGAAACGTTCAAGAGGTATTTGTGAGTATAGGAGAGACAAGCAGTACGGCAGTGCTGTTGTAGACGAAATCTAGAGTAATAAGTTAATGTTTCTTGTAGTAAATGTATATAGGCAGGAAAAGCTGCTGGCTCCGCGCTTTATTGATTTTATTCGACTTGTTCCTTCTGGCCCGACACCGCAACCTATTGCTTTCTGGGACATTTCCAGAGGTAGCATTTGCTCCCTCAATTAGAACCTACATGTGGATGGGTGACTTTCATTCTATCCCCCCAACATAAAACACACTGTATTCCCTCCATTAGATCCTCTTCCTCCACCCCTCCCCCACCCCGTTCTTCTTTCCCGATCCATCATCCTTTCCTTCCCTCTTTCTCTCTCTCTCTCCCTTTCTCTCTCCCTCTCTCTCTCTCTCTTCCCCCTCTCTCTCCCTAAATCTCCCTTTTTTATGACTCAATCTCACCTCTCTGACTCGCTCTCACCTCTCTCTCTAAATTTTTCTCTATCTTTCTCCCTCTCAACTGTCTGTAATCTGTCTCCTGCTCCCTCTCTCTCCTCTCCCCTCTTTCCCTCTTCCTCCCTCACCTTTCTCCCTTCCCCGCCCTCCGCCGCCCCTATCTTTCTATCCCTGCCTATTGTTCATTCCTTCCTTCCTAAATGCCATGTTTAAAAACAGTTGTCTGTTATTGTCATTTTGAATCATAAAAACCTGGTATATAATGTCTATAAGATATACAGATTTATTGGTTCGAAATAACATGTGATGACAAAGGAACTGACAGTTTTGATAACCTTCCCAAAAAGCCTGGAAAAAAGGGTATGATAATAATCAGATCTCTCAAGGTCGAACATGAAGTCATTTCAATTATTCAAATATTCTCTTTTTCTAAGCACATCTGCATTACAATGATAAAAGAATATCCAAGAAAAGCCAGCATCGCGCAAAAGAAAGTACAATTCATTATTACCTTTTTCCTTTTAAATTTCGAATTTATAGTTAATCTTTAAAGTGATTACACAATGGTAATTTTTTTTTTTTTTTGATATATGATCGAGAATAGAATTCTAAGAAGAATAACATTAAAAAAAGTGATGATTTTTCAATTGAAATCTGTTTTGCATTTTGGCTAATTTTCTCATAAAAAGTCAAGAGTTAACCAAAAAATTTGAGTATGAGGTATGACGTAAAAGTGGGTACCCAGCTTCGCGCATTGCAGTTGTGCTGCGCGCTAGACTGTACAATATGTATCATACCTTGCGCGCATTTTGCTAGAATTGCGCGACAAGGTACCCACTTTGACGTCATTTTGACGTCAAAGTGGGTACCCAGTTGAAACTGGGTCACAGCTGAGGGGTCAAAAATATCCTGAAATCTTACCACATTTGTGGGTTTCCTTGGCAACACGATTAAAAAAAAAATTTAGGCAGATGATTTTCTGCTAATAAAATCATGCTCTTTTAAATGAACCAACATTGTTTCAGCATTGGGTACGCCCTGTAAAAACGAAATCAGTACTATCCTCATTTGATAAGGAGACATATTTTTCTTCAGTGGAGACAGAACTGAATGCTATACTTTATTTTTAACTTCAGTTAAGATGGGGAACCATATCTCCATTTGTTGCTTTTTTACGCCCTTCGTGCATGATACCAAAAAATATCTCTTGCGCAGATAAAACTTGTTCAGATATCATTATCTAAGCTTTTGATTCACAGGTAATGTTCACGTCCGGAAACTGAATTTCTTGGGGAAAAAATTACTGACCACCTTACGGGACAAATAAACCGCATTTCTAATTTCTATAACTCTCTATTTCTGTATCATGTACGTGATGTATAATCTCGATGTGTACATCTTTTTCTTTTTATTTATTTTTTTTTGTCTTATCTCATTAACATAAAACTAGCGACAACAAGAAAGACAAGAGTTTTACCGAATTCAGGACATGAATGAACACTGTTTATGACTTTTAAAGTTTTGACACCGAAAGCTTATCAAGTTACTTGCGTTTTCAGAAACAACTTCTGACAAGTTGAAATGCCGAAAATGCGTAACTTTTAGAATGTAGAACGGGATCACATTTTTTTGCTCATTTTGTATTTTATTTATAGGAAAACGACATATACCATATGCATTTATGAGAACAATAACCTTATATCTTTATTGACTATAAGGGAAAGCGCCTGGTGTCCTCTGGAAAGGGAGCTTTACAAATCCAATTATGATTATTATTAGTATTGTTATCATTATCATTATTGTTATTGTTTTTATAATTATCATTATTATTATTATCATTATTATTATTATTGTTGTTGTTATAATCGTTGTTGTTATTACTATTATCATCATCATCAGTAGATGTAGTAGTATGTCGTCATGACGACATTGAACTTTTCGTTAAGTCAACTTGGCAGCTTGGCAACATACTCTGACTCTCGAAGGAATATAAACTTGAGAAGATAATTTATTTCGCCATGTTGACTATAAAAGTTGATAAGTCGGCAAAATATTTTTACATGTCGACAAGATAAGGATATTTCAGTCGACTCGACAAGATGAAATATCTCGCCATGTCGTCAAGTAAAACGGCTTCCGTAGGATCCATAGTCCCTTGTGCAATATGTAATTGTTCAACTCAGCAGTACAATTTCGGAACCACAGTGGGAGAGACAGGAAGAGGGATAACATTATGAAATGGGCTGAGGCATTGATCGCTTCGAAAATGGTCCGATATCATTCCGTTCTACTTGTAGATTTATCTAATTCGCTACCGGTTGAACAATATGAGGCAACAGTTCACATTTGATTCCAGTTTCTCTGCATTCGCCTCCTGAACCTAAATGTTGTCTCTGAGGCTTTGTAGTGTCATAAAACATGTAAAAACCTATACTCTGAATGTGAGTATTGGGCCATGTTGACATGCCCTCAATGGAAAATATTATGTTTTATCTGAACCCTCACGAAAGTGAGAGTGTCATTGCCAGTATAATGGTTTTCACTTTTAATGTAGATCACACTGCCTAGGCCTATTATCATGATCATTGAATTCAAATCGTTGTTGGAATCTGCTATCATTATTTGATGGCAGGCCTGTTCGCAACGAAGTGAATTCATTTAGGACACTCTAAAAACTAAAATGTTGAATCACCATTTATAAGGGTGGAGGAGTGACTACATTCTCAAAATGTTCGATTAACACTTTGAACATGCTGGATTCCAACGGTTATCTAACAGTTTAGTTTTTAGAGTGTAGATTATCGCAATATGATTATATATATACCTAAATTTAAATTTGTTACACAAATATTAAACTGCATCCACTAAAACATATTGTAGAATATACACGGATAATATTCGTTTGACATAACTACGATGACATTTATTTGAAAAAAAAAAAACGATTGCAGGAAGGACGTAGGCAACAAAACGAAATGAAAGATGCAAAATCTCCAAACCTTGACAATCCTACTGAAACTTCATTTATTGTATACTTTTCTTTACAAACATGCAGTAATAGAATGAAGACATCAAATTGGATATAGGCCTATCATACTGATTGTTTCCTATGTTACCTAATGATAGTTTCAAAGAGATCATGGTTGTGAAAGGTAAGAATCCTGTACTAGTTCTGGTAAGGAGGGAGAATAAATTCACAGAAAAAATAGAAAAAAATACTCTGACTCTCGAGAACTAATTAATTACACCTGCCAAACCATTTTGGAACAGAGACCAAAGAAAATAGGAAGACATGTTTATGATAAGGTCTGAGCTTTATTAATAAGACCTGGTGGTTCCAATTTAATTACCCACACAAAGCATGTAGTCTTCTGTACGTGTGCCAATTAAGTGGTACTTTCTAGCAAATTGTGCAGGGTGTATTCAACAGTTTTGTTGAATTTTGTTCAGACAACCTACCTGTATGTTACATTATAATTATAAGCTTGTTTCGCTCGGTTTTATTCTACATAACCATAGAATAAGCACTGGCTCTGTGTGGAAAGCACTTCTGTAATAAAGAGGTATTATGAGACGATGAGATAGTACAGGATTTCTAGACTCTGAGAATGACATATGATATCTTCAATATGACTTACCTTCAGATCTGTCAGAAGAAGAAAGTCCCCAGTAACCACAAGATACGTCCTGTCCAACAAGTGCTTGATTGCAAGAAATAAAACCCTATCGAAGAATGAGGACCTGCTACTCATACACCTCACTCGAGGACAAGCGCTTAAAATGACATTCAGTACAAAACTTGGGTAGAAATCCTTCTTTCATGAACAGACGATAATGTTGTCAGTATCCATGGCAACAACAATTTTCAAAGATGCAAGAGAAAACTTTAGGAGATCTTTAAAAGTTGGACTGTGCGAGTACAACCAGCCCGGCAGTGATTGAACTATGGGGTTACTTTAACGTGCTGTAGGTATATTGGGTCGACCAGATCGGTAAATCGAGCGCTTAGACTGGTCTAAACAATTCTGGTCTTCACTTTTCCGCTTCAACTTCCTGGGTTTACCAGATCGGCCGTATAGGATTTCACAATCAGTGCCAATCGGGATCTTTGGTTACGTGCTGAAATATGTGGGCGAGGCTTCAGTTTTGGTGCTTGAGTTGCAGGCGAATATGTCAGCTTTGGGGCATTATTATCATTATGCTACGTAATTTATCCCCTAGCCCCCCCCCCCCCCCTTCCTCTTAACACAAACTAAATGAGCAGATGAAGGGGTTGTTGTTGTTGTTGGTTGTATTTTTGGTGCTTCAGTCAGAACTGACTATTTACGCCTAGTCTCGTTGTCAAGAATGAAAAGTCTAGTCAGTCATTTATTAATAATAAAAGATGAAGGAGTAAGCTGGGTGCAACTATTATTCTAGTCATTTTTTTTGTTGTTGTTGCTAGTTTCTAGTCTCATTTTGACTAGAACTCAGTCATTTTTGACTAAAATTGGTAAGATATATGACTAGAAATACTAGTTGCACCCAGCTGACCCTTAGTCTAGTCGTTTTAACTAATTTGTTTTAGAGTACCCCCCCCCCCCCAGCTATAATAGTACATGATCCCCATAGAACTCTTTAAGTCTCATAATCAGACCTCTTTAAGGTGCTTCGACTGAAAGGGTTTGTGCCTGCAAACTACCCTTTCTTAGTCACGCCCCATAGTCAGATAGTATTATGCTATCCTCTTTCGTATCTCTTCCCCCTCCCCCCACCCTCTCTCTTTCTCTCTCTCCCATATAATCTGAGTAATATGTACACAGTATTATCATCCATAAGAGACTGCACTGTTTAAAAGAATGATAATTTCTATTATTTGGAAGTTATGTTATATATTTCGAAAAAAAAACAACTGTTGTATCACATTTTGAAATGGCCTGTGGTTGTTCTATTTTTTTAAAGGCTTTGAATGGCAATTATGCCATGCATGCTCATCTTCTGTTTTCTTTTTCTTTTTTTTTTCTTTTTTGGTACTGCTTTTGTTATTATGTGCTGTTATGTTTTGTAAATTGATAATGATACTGAATGCTTGGATTTAAATCAATAAATTTTGAATTTTGAATATCTGAATCGAATGAATTGAATTGATATTTGGGGATAGGGATGGATGACCAACCCCCCCCCCCCCCCTCCTTTTGATGGCCCTGGAAATTATCAATACAACCTGCAGTGGATCTTCAGTACAGTTTGTTGCCAAGAAGCATTCTGCGCCCCTTCCCCCACCCAGAGTCTTGGACTCACTGCTATAATACTAGTAACCGGGTTTTTTTTTTTTTTTTTTTTGGGGGGGGGGCGTTACCGCTTTGCATTTATGTTCAAGCGAAAACATTATCTATCGTGATTCAAAAGGGGAAAGAGTATTTGTTGCACTAATCTCTCTCTCTTTCTCTCTCTCTCAATCACTCTCTCACTCACTCTCTCTCTCTATCTATCTCTCTCCCTCTCTCACTGAGAAATTGTTTGGTTTCACAATGATTAACAAAAAAAATGCCATGATCTCAGCATTAAGGAGGAATATATTCTCCAGTTTAAGATCTGCGGGTATATCGAATCTATTCTTGAGATCCTCAAAAGCTTTACAGTATTATTATGTAGGCTTTGGGCTCACATATTGTAAGCTATAACTTTCGATGGAATACCAACGGAATAGACCACACCCAATCCGATTGCTGGAACCAACCCAAAATCATGCTTTTACGTGTTACATGATTATGCAAAGCTTATTCACAATTACGAAATTTCCTTAAGCGGTTCCAGCACTCCATTCTGATCTGTCGAAAAGACAATTGTTACAAATGTACTTTTCATAATTTGGGTTCTACTTATCATTTAGAATAGTGTAACGGCATCACATTGTTTACCACCCCCCGCCCCCTCCAGATCTAAAAGCAATTTGATTTTGCTTCAAATTCAAAACAAGGAAAAGAAAAGGAAACGAAATACCTCCCACCCCCACCCCCATGCCTAAATGGAAAAAAATCATTATCCTTCCATATTCACAAAGGAAATCCCTTGTGGTGCCACTGTTTACTTAATGACCAGCTTGAAACTATTACTTCCATTATTATATTCCGTTCTGCTTCACGAATGGAAAAAAATCCAGACATAATATTGTGTATATATGGGACGTGCCAAAATTTTGGATGAAATTATGGTCACTTTGTGTATAGCTGCAATACCCAAGGGCAAGGGCCCCGTTGCATAAAACTTACCATTGATGGTAACTCTGCCATCAATGGTAACTGCCATGCTAACAGTGCTTAACAGGCAATCAAATTCAAGGTTTACATAAAAGCTACCGTAGATGGCAAAGTTACCATCAATGGTAAGTTTTATGTAACAGGGCCCAGGAATACACTTTGCGTTTGTATCATAACTACTGCTTAATGGCGAATTAAGGCTCATTTTCCCTGGAGAAGGGGACATAATTTATATTAAAGCCGTTGGTCCACTGGTTGCTTACTAATAAGCATACACATGCTTTCTTAGCAGTCAGGTAAAATAACCAACCATTTAATCATTAACCATTAACCATTAAATTTGTCAACCACCTCGCTACCCAAATATTACGATATTCTGGCATCTCGCTGTGGGAAGACTGCTTGCTGCCCGAAACCATCGTTTATAGATTTTACGAGCGAGCGTAGCCAGCGAGCGGAAAAATGGAAATAATGTCTTACTTTTTAAGGTCAACTATTCCTTGTAGTTTTATTCGGGCCTGGTTATATAACTAACACTCTATGAGCATGGTGAGTAGAAGAATAGCATAACATTAGATAGAGACAAAGGATGCAAATCCATTTTCTTTCATAAGAACAATAATCATAGGTATTAAGAATATTTAAATGCGAGGGAACGAAGCGAACGAACGAAGCGAACGCTTCCAGTTTTCCCCTTGTCTTCGTTTTTCTTTCCTTTCCTTTCCTTTCTCTTTCTTTTCTTTTTTTTTTTTTTCTTCCCTTTTTTTTTCCTTTTTTCCTCCCCTTTTTCCTCCTTTTCTCTTTCCCCTTCTCTTCTCCCTTTCCTTTTTTTTCCTTTCCTATTTTCTTTTGCCGACAGCAGTAGCCCATTTACCGGGGGAAATATTAAGTGGGGTTTTACACCCCACACCTCTCCCCTCCCCCCCCCCCCCCCCCCGCTATCGACTGCCCCGCTCTCTCTCTCACTCTCTCTATCTCTCTACCTCTTTCTCTTCTCTCTACCTCTCTTTCAATCTACCTAACCACTTGAACCTCCTCCTCTCCCTCTCCAACCCTCTTGTAGTGCATTCATGGATATCAATCATCCTTGACTGTCTTCTCAGTTGACAGCCCGTCATGTTCTATACAAATCGACTCACATCCCTTCAGTTCTCTCTCCCACCCCCCCCCCCCCCCCCCCCCCCAGTTTTCAGTAGAGTGTCGTGTTCTAGTAGATATGTCGCCGGACTGCAGATCATAAGGTTGGTGGTTCGAGTCCCGCCGTGGCACCAATGTCTTTTGGCAAGACACTAATCTACAATTTTCACTCTCGACCAAGGTGTAGTAAAATGGCTACCTGTCATGAAGAATTTCCTTGAAATGCTCGAGCGCCTTCATGGCAGCCATGCTAAAGCCGGGGTAATAACAGTGGAGCGCCAGGAGTGTCAATTCTGACAGACATGAGCGCTATACAAAAACTCACTATTATTACCGTTTTATTAATATTTCCCCCCTTCTTTTTCATCCACAGATTATATACTGCAGAACTGTTAATTGCCCTCGGTAACTTTTAAAATTTCAAACAAATATCAGTATGATTGGTAATTATCTTTCTAATCATTATCAGAAATACATTTTCGTGTTTTGTTTTTTCGTTCCCAGCATTGGCGTAAATTCCGGGGGGATGGGGGGTATATCCCCCACATTTTTGAGAGGGCGTATGGCGTATACAAATATCCCCCACTTTTTAAGGAAGAAATGATATTTGAATTAATCTTTAAATATAATTTTTAATAATCTGTCGTAAACAATCATTATATTTTAGAATTTCTATATGAAAATTCGATTGAAAACCACAAAAGTGGTAATTTTTGGATCGCTCGCTTTGCTCGATCGCAAGATAAAAATCAAAATGTGTGTAAGGGGGTCTGTGCAGGTGGGTGAAGGCGTGTTTTTATGAGTTCGACAGAAGAAAAAAACGGCAAAAAAGTCGACCACCCCCCCCCCCCCCCCCCCCAGGCTGCACAGAGTGGATTTACGCCGGTGGTTCCCAGTGTTTCATTCATGGGTTACCATTTTACTTCCCTAGGTGAATGATGAATGTTGAATGATTGTATACTGAAGGTAAAAAAACGAAATAAATTCATTACATTTTTATGGGATATTCCGGAAATTTCACGTCCTTATCACCCTCAGGCACGTAGAGGAAATGCCTTCTAGAAAATGGTGAAAGGAAGCCGGATTCACAGTACAAAAAATGATAAACATCAAGGTCATTTCCGGAGCGATAAGAATAGTTTTTGGGAGCAAAATATGAAAAATGGGTTTTCAAAAATACGTTAAAATTAATTGTGGCATGAGATAGCTGATGGGAGAAGAGCGCGGGAATAGAGGAGAGATGGCGTAGAGAAAATTAGGATTGGCTTTATTATAATCATGTTTCGCTTTATTTGGATTTCTTATTCAGAAGATTTCCCAATTCATTATGCATTTTGTCAAAGATGAAATAGGAGTCAGTAAGGAGAAGAAGAAGAAGAAGAAGAAGAAGAAGAAGAAGAAGAAGAAGAAGAAGAAGAAGAAGAAAAGAGGGAGAAGGGGAGGGGTGATAGGGGAAATTAATTCAAGTAAACGATTCGCCATCAACGAAAGAAGACATTTCACTTGGCAACTTTAATGTACAACTGCACAGATCATGTTAAAGAATCTTTCTAATTTTGCTGTCTTCCCATTTTGTAAAGAACAAACATGTGCATATTTCACATTACAATGCCATATGGTGGGTGAAACATGCCTTAACAAACAGAGGGCTAACAAGCAATATACAATTTGCCCATGCATGTCATAAGCAAACATAATTATCAACAAAATGTTATTAGCAATTCATATACACATGACTTCAGGAAGCACAATACTCAAAGAACAAATTAACATTCGAAATAGATTCTAAAAAGAACATTATTATACAACCTCCGTTTATACACGATGAAACATTTACAACGACGTAATGTCAGAGCATCCAATTCGCAAAAGACTCTGGTATCTACATCTTTGGAATGTACTTTGTAGAAAATGCAATCAAAATTTGAGTGTCACTCGAAATTTTTCAGCAACACTAGCTATATAGTTAATTCATGGGCGGCAATACAGGGGGCAGAAGGGGTGACCACCCCCTATGATTTTCAAGTGATAAAAAAAGAGGAGAAAAGGAAGAAAAAAGGGGAGAAGAAGAAAGAAGAACTTGGGGAAAGGGAGGATTGGGTCATGCACTATAATACCCCTATTTGTTTGTAAAACACAAATAAATTCACCTATGGGTCATCTTGCCCCATCCCCATCAAAAAACCATGGCTCCGCCCCTAACTTACGTGAATTTTGACGAATCTGACCTCATCATGATTATTTCGTTTACTGTTTTATGGGAGATCATATCAGGCATATTTTCTTACAATCACACGAGCCCATGTAAGAGCCGTATGTACTCATGATAATATTCAAATGTTTGTGCAAACTTTTTTGTTACACCATACTTCATAATTATGTTTGCGATGTTCTATTTATACAATCTTAATACATTATCAATAATCAGTTATGAAAATTATATCACAAATATTGTATTCATAATTCAAACTATTTACAAGAAAACGAGTTTTTCGTACTTCTTTTTTCTTGGGGGAGGGTCAAGTCTGTAATCTAAAGGATAAAAAAGTGGTCCGATAATGATCAGGGATAAGTAGAAAAATGTGTGTATTATTAGGACATAGGTCGACATAGTATTTGTCGTGGCGCCCCTCTTCAAAGTCTTCAAAGTTATGCCTGTCGTATAAAGTCTAAACGTTTTACTAAATATATATGTTACTGATTTATTTACTGGCAAGCAAACCGGGGCAACAGAAAGGAAAACAATGAATAAAATTTATATACAATGTGACTTTACTTGGTATGCTGATACTAATTCTACAATATAAATAGATGATCCATACTGGGCTTTGAATTTACATGACATTGCCGATTCTTATACTGCAAATTTATATTTTCATAACTATTTTCTAAATCTTTCGGGTTGATGTTCTCACATAATTGTTTCATAATGTGTCAAGAACATTATTCTTATTCAGTGTTTCAAGGTCATTTAGGGTATCGGCACACGATGTAGATTATAATGTGTTGATGCTGCTGATCTTCCTCTTGTTGAGTCTAAACTACGTTTGCTTCATCAATGAATATTAAATTGAAACAAGGGGTCTATCACCCAGTGACCCAGACCAAGATACTGAGACTCATCGACAAACCTAACTGAAAAAAGATACCTGTTCCAGACATGAAAGTTTTGAATAGACTACTCAAACTATTCGATAAGATGAGCATAGCCGCCCGTCGCGTTGGATTTGATATCCTTATCCGTTGGTGTTGGAAGCATTCTCGATGGTTTCTATGTGAGCGAGGACGTCGGACATTGTTATGGCACCACGGAAACCTTGATTTCGTTGATTGCTGTGGATAGTAATACCATTGAAAGAGCGGACTGAAGAAAAGCGGTACTAAAAACTAACCTTGTGGGGCACCTTTCTTGTTCAATTCTTTATTACTGTCTTATATCATGTGTTTGTTTGTTTTTTTGCCTATATTAAATTATAACTTTAAATTTTGGATCGTGTAGTAACAACTTTGAATGTTCAATTTGAAAAATCAATTCACTTAAAAATTACTCGAAACTCGTTCAGTGCGCGTTGGGGTTTACTTTCAAAATACCGCCCAATAAAGTGGATCACTAATATATTCTTTGCTTAATAGAGATAATCATTTTGCAAAACGCATGATGTAATACTAACCGAATGACAAGGAACATCAAGAGGACAATCAAGCCGATCAGAATAAGCCCTACTAATATAGCAACAACGCTGATTAACGTTGCATGGCTTGAAGAACCACCACCACCACCACCACCACCACCACCACCTACATGAAAATTAGTGAAAAGGAATGATGAAATAGGCGGCGAGACTAAGAGATACAAAGAAGAAAAATCTCTAATCAAACAAAGACCCTCCCCTCCCTTCCCCCCCCAAAAAAAAAAAAGAAAAATGAAAGAAAGAAAAAGAAAAGAAGAAGCCTAAACAAGTACCGAAGTTGCTATCAGTTACATAATTGCATACAAGGAGAGCTTCATTAGGCACATAATACACTTGATAATACCTCCTCCCAAAAGGTCGTGGATACGACTCCCCCCCCCCCACCCCCCACCCCCCCCCCCCCCCCCGAGAATGACAGAAGCCATTGCTGTGTTCCTTACACACCAGCTAGGTTACAACATACCGTGCGTCCCCCCCCCCCCCGGAAAAAAAAAACTTTACACTTTTGAAATGGCTGCCAAATAAAAAAATATATGAATCTAGGGGAAATGTTTATATGTATGGATAGCTCATGGACTCAACTTTCACATGAAACCAAAAAGGCTGAAAATAATTCATGCATGAGTGAGCACTACTCACTTTTCTAAAGGGTATGAAAATTAGGCTGCGCAGGAATGGCAAATTCCAATTTGTGAGAGGTGAGTCCTTCGGAGCTTACAAAATTGAGTGTGATATGATAAGTTCATGATCAGTTGCTATCAGTTTGGTTTTGCTGAGTGAAATCTTTGGTTTATGTGATTAACGTTTTATGCATGAGTGAACAGGAATTGCATTAATTATTGTAGCATTGTTGCTTTCCCTGGTAGACTCAGTGCTTTGTTCATGGGAGTCAGAATGGCAGGATGAAGTGAATGTACATGTTGCAGGGGAGGTGAGATAAGATAGGATTTTGTTGGGTTGATGAAATAAGGATCAAGAGGACATTATGCCCCCTGCCCCAGCCCTGCCCTGCACCCCCTCTCTCTCTCTCTCTCTCTCTCTCTCTCTCTCTTGTTTTCTGGGTGTGCTGGTGCATATCTTGACAATTATCCTTTTTATGCATTGGATCTCCTCTTCAAAATAATTATCAAGACCACCTTCACTTATCCCAGATTCTATCACTTCCCAAATGTGGACTTATTGCTATTACTCATTGACCTGAAAAATAAGTAACCAACATCTGTGACATTCCCATTTTTCTCTCTTACAAGATGGATAAAACAGTTGTAAAATTGAAAAGAAGAAAATCATTTGAATGCAAAGACTGTCATGTTCATTTTACAAATTTGTGTTACACTGTTCGATATTTCTTGTGTGAAACTCAACTGCTAAAATGACTGGTGGGTTGGTTGATTGACTGAGTGACTGACCGAGTTACCAAGAAAAGAGTTACCCAGGAAAGAAAGAGATGGAGGTGAGGGTGGAGCAGGGGGCGTAATGTCCTCTTGACCCTTATTCCATCCACCCAACAAAATCCTATCCTATCTCACCTCCTCTGCAACATGTACATTCACCTCATCCTGCCATTCTGACTCCCATGAACAAACCACTACCAGGGAAGCTACAATGCTACAATAATTAATGCAATTCCTGTTCACTCATGTATAAAACATTAATCCCATAAACCACAGATTTCACTCAGCAAACCCAAACTGATTGCAATTGATCATGAATTTATCATATCACCCTCAATTTCTCCAAAAGACTCACCTCTCACAAATTGGAAGGCGCAATTTCTGCGCGACCTAATTTTCATACGCTTGACAAAAGTGGGCAGTGCTCACTCAAGCATGAATTATTTTCGGCCTTTTTGGTCTCATGTGAAAGTTGCGTCCATGGGCTATCCATACATATAAACCTTTTCCGCCAGAATCATATATTTTTTATTTGGTAACCATTTCAAAAGTGTAAAGTTTTTTGGGGGACACACAGTATATACATTCCATGTGTGTGTGTAATTGGGTTTTCAGAGACGTGTATCTTTCAGATATGATTACTACGTCTGGGACCGACCTTTCACGTCACCATCCGAAAGACGTGACTCAGGTTCGAACCTGCGTCCGATCAGAGTCAGTTTGTTGGCGAAGACAAAGAGCCGACTGCGGACGTTACCGCTAAACCAACTCCTGCTCCTATCCATCCCCCAGACAGGACGTTAAATATTGGTCCCGTTTGTGAGAGTGGCCACCGAGCACGTTAAAAAAAACCCACTGCACTCTTGCTAAAAGAGTAGGCAGAAGTTCCCATTATATGGTCCACAATCATTTGGGGAGAAGAGAGCCAAGGTTCCTTGTTTTAATTCAAGTCTTTCAAGAATTTGGTAACCAGCTACTGAATCATGTATTTAAACTGGGTGTACAAAGGAGCATACTAACCCGTCCTAACAGGACACTGGATAGCTGGTCCTACCCATTTCTTGTCAGTTCCGCATCGCCACTCCACTGATTCATTGCCATAGGTACAGATGACTGCTATTACTTCGTCCTCCTTGTAGTGTGACTTGACGAAGTTCATGTAGGTGTTTTGGGGTAGCCCTGGAATGTCGCATGCAAGATCTGTGACCAGGAAATAGCAAACATAATATCACCGAGATCATGTATTTTCTGATTATTTGCATTTTGAAATCATTGACGCGTGAATCATGTATTTAAACTGGGTGTACATAGGAGCATACTAACCCGTCCTAACAGGACACTGGATACCTGGTCCTACCCATTTCTTGTCAGTTCCGCATCGCCACTCCACTGATTCATTGCCATAGGTACAGATGACTGCTATTACTTCGTCCTTCTTGTAGTGTGACTTGACGAAGTTCATGTAGGTGTTTTGGGGTAGCCCTGGAATGTCGCATGCAAGATCTGTGACCAGGAAATAGCAAACATAATATCACCGAGATCATGTATTTTCTGATTATTGGCATTTTGTAATCATTGACGCGTTTGCATTATAAAACAGTGGTTGTGGCGTAGTTTTCTTTGCAGCATCACTTGACGATCTTCATGAAGGTTTTGGGAGGTAGTACAAGGAATTATGTCGCATGCAAGACATGCAAGACCTGTCATTTTAAGGCATGGATTGAGACTGGTGAGCAGTGAATACAGTGTTTAATGGGAGATATCCGATACCCAACAAGGTACCATCATCCACAAAAATGACTCTGTTCTTTACTGTTAAACTATAGAAGATAAGAACAATTTGAAGAGGTCTCTGGAGATGGAGACGGGGTTATTTGGCTGATTTGTCCGAAAGAAAAAATGTTAAAAGGAATTCATTTCCTATTTATCGCTACCATGATCAGGATGATTATATTTGGCAATTATTAGAAGGATCAAGAGGAAGGAGAGGCGGAGGATTGTGCAACAGTAGATTACCAACGTATTCTATATGGAAACGGCACCTACAGAGAGAAATATTTGGCTAGACACGCACGTCATCTAAATGCTGAGGTATGCTTGAAAAGTTTACTTATGACGTCAAAAATAGCACAAACCTTTTCCTGTGCATACAACTCCTGCATCTTCTAGATGCGAGCAGTCGTGCGTGGTGTCATGCGGGCAGTCCCTGAGACTCTGCTCGTTCCCTGTACATGCCACGTTATCCATGTGAATGGACCCGTATGACTGGGACCCGAAGTAGCTAGCGGTGACGGCTCGCTTGGCGCTACCGAAGCCGAGCTCTCGACAGACAACGGTGGCGTCATTGATGTCCCAACCGTCATAGCATATGGTCACCCATATGAAGTTGCGGAGGATCTCCACGTGGCCTTCATACGGACCGTAGCCGTCGACGAGTCGAACTGTAAGGAAATGTCAAATAAATGTTAACAAATTTTGACATGGTCCTGAAGATGAAGTCGTCATCATCATCGTCGTTGTCGTCAAATTTGAGACAAGCTTTCAATTCGTTAGAACTGAAGGAAAATGGATAGTATTGCGGTTGGCATTCATGAAAAATATTTATTGTTATAGTTAAATCACTGCGTTTAGCATTGGACAAACTCTTAGTGCTTTAAGGTCAGGACTTTGACGGACATTTGATGGAGTATTACCTATGGATGGCCGTCGTTTTTATACTAGGCAATGTTAAGATCTGCAAGGAACTTGTTTTGTTGGCACATACGAAGAAAACAGTGATGGTCTTTCAGACGATCTTATATATCCTATATTTCTACTCGTATACAACTTTTGCAAAGTGTTGATATTTGCCTAAAGTTGAGTCAAGAATTAGTCAAATTTGAAATCCTTATGCCGGCATTATTATGTCATTATTGAAAAAAAATAACATTCTGTCAATCTTTTGAAGTTTCAACGCTTTATAAATATGATTAACAAAAGTTAGGGGAAAGGAGCACAGCCCACCAGAGCTGGAGCACACCACACCAACGTCATTTTCGCTGGTGCATTGTGGGTCTCCGGAGACTACCACTTCCGATGCACACTGGTAAATCAGCTGAAAGTTTGTGTTGCAATTGACGTTCTTGATCACAGCAGTGCCGTTGGCGTTGCCATAACGGTCGTTGCCGAGTGATGTGCTGAGGACTGCTCCGAACCCCAGTTGATTGCAGACGATGCTCCCGTCGATGTCGTCGAACCCGACGCCGCAGACTGCTCGCCATTGGTCGCCTACCTTGATCTCGACACGCCCTTCAGAGTGATTGCTGCCTCCGGCTAAACGAGCTGAGTGAGAAAGGTTTTAACGTGGTGAAATTTTGCATATTCCATGGACTAGCTCCTCGCCTCTCCTCATCATCTTCTTTTTCATATTCGTCTTCTTCATCTTCTGTTCATCATCTCCCTCTCGCCCTCCTCCTCCTCTCGACCTCGTTCTGCTCCTCCCCACCTTCTCCCCTACTCCTTATTCTTCATCTCCTTACTGGTTCTTCATCGTTATTATCATAATAATTACCAGCAATATCATCATTAACATCATCATCACCATCATCATCATCATCATCATCAACACCATAATAATCATCGTCATTTCTTTGTAATTTTTATCATCTTACATTCTGGCAAGCATATCACCCCAGCGTCCTCCGTGTGCCCACAATTGTGGACGCCTATGCCTCTGTGGACGCAATCTAAGATCGACGATTCGCTGCCGACACATCGAGTATCATCCATGTGGATGGGGCCGGGACCCTGCCCGAAACGAGCGTTGGTAGTCGCAGCGAAAACTTCTTTGAAGCCGAGTTGACGACATACAATCTGTGTGCGCAGAAAGATGTGCCATTTTAACAAGTAGATGTCATGCATATGAATATTTAAACTTGATAATAGACTGCAAGCTCTTTACTCCTCAATTCCCACTAGAAGGCCTACTGAAGGCCTACATACTTCTGCGGTTCGGTGTAAAAATGTCAGAGGTAAAAATGCCAGAGGAAAAAATGTCAGAGGTAAAAATGTCAGAGGTAAAAATGTCAGAGGTAAAAATGTCAGAGGAAAGAATGTCAGAGGAAAAAATGTCAGAGGAAAAAATATCAGAGGTAAAAATGTCAGGGGAAAAATGTCAGAGGTAAATATGTCAGACGTAAAAATGTCAGAGATAAAAATGTCAGCTCTGAAAATGCCGAAGTGAACGTGTAACAGGTAAGAATATTGAATTTGAAATTAGGAAGAGCACGAGATATTAAAAAAAAAAGAATTCATACTGTATAAACGGAGTGATCACAATAATACTGCTCTCTGTAAAAGTGTGCATGTTCAGTCATTCGACTGGCCTTCCTGTCTTACTCATTTGATGTGAAAGTGATAATGCTCCCCCATTCAACCACTTAATGAGACCAATCTTGTTTTGGTCGGGAGAACATCCTGGTATTTGCGCATTGCCCAACAGTGTTTTGATCTTCGGGAAACTTGTTTAGCTGACTCCAAATACAGCAGCAAACGAATGCCCAGTTCCCTCTCTGTGTTTAAGATTTGGCCGCTTGACATGATTGCACTGTGAAACATATTTATGACAATTTAAGCAAGCGATAAGTAAATCGCGCGTTTTGGGTAAGAAATGTAGCATGGGATGATGTTCATTATTTTCTTTGTGAGATTAATTAAGTTACAGGATTATATCTAAATGATTTAAGATCTTAAGTGGAATGACAGAATGGTAGATGAACTTAAGAAGGGATATCCACGTTTGATGTTTTGCATATGCTAACATAATTATCTAATTGAAAAATTCTCTTTAAAAGTTGTAAATTCCGCAGCGTATCGGATGAAATAACACAAAATTGTATTTGATCACCGAGGAACTAATGTTTTACAAGCTTTGCTTTTTTTAGTTCCTCATTTCTCATGTTTTCTATTTGCTGTATAATCATGCTATAGGTTTTGTATATGTATCTATGTATCTATTGCCAACTTGCTTCAATTTTTGTATATCATTTTTTCTTATATTGTAATTTCTGTTTGTTTGTTTGTTTGATATGTATTTACGTTACATGAGAAATAAAACACGCCTGAACTGAACTGAACTGAACTGATGAAATAACACAAAAGGTAGAGAAATAGACCGAATTAACGATTCAATTTCGCTTACTTCTTATTCTTCCTTACGTATAAGGACAATGATATTGAAGCATTCGTTCACGTATACCACGCTCAATTGAATAATTCTTTTGAAAAGTTGTAAATTCCGCAGCGTATCGGATGAAATGATACAAAAGGTCGAGAAATAGATCGAATTAACGATTCAATTTCTCTTACTTCCTATTCTTCCTTGTAAGGACAATGATATTGAAGCATTCGTTCACGTATACCACGCTTAATTGAATAATTCTTTTTAAAAGTTGTAAATTCCGCAGCGTATCGGATGAAATAATACAAAAGGTCGAGAAATAGATCGAATTAACGATTCAATTTCTCTTACTTCCTATTCTTCCTTGTAAGGACAATGGTATTGAAGCATTCGTTCACGTATACCACGCTTAATTGAATAATTCTTTTTAAAAGTTGTAAATTCCGCAGCGTATCGGATGAAATAATACAAAAGGTCGAGAAATAGATCGAATTAACGATTCAATTTCTCTTACTTCCTATTCTTCCTTGTAAGGACAATAATATTGAAGCATTCGTTCACGTATGCCACGCTTGATTGGAGTAGGGGGGGGGGGGGGGGAGGGAGCTTATGAAGGGGAATGTACATATTAAAATCGCGCAGTCGTGTGGAATGTGTGTGGTCAGCTACTCGTGTTACCAACCCAATTTTTTTCCCACCATGGTTTTTACAATGCCCGTCCCCGCGGTGAAAACGAGGTCAATGCGCGCATACCAGAACGTTCACCCCGCCAACACCATAACCGTTATTTCCAAATGGCCAAGACAAGGGCATTCAAGTATAGACACAGTATGTTTACAGAAAATATTTGAATATATCCCACTCCCTATAATTTCTATAATTCAGTTTTCGTACCTGAAACATGTCACTTAAACATTTCCAAATCTGGCATACCTCTGACATTTTACTTCTGAAATATTTACCTCTGACATTTTCAACCTCTGACATTTTTTCCTCTGACATTTTTACCTCTGACATTTTACCTCTGACATTTTTACCTCTGACACTTTTACCTCTGACATTTTTACCTCTGACATTTTTGGTGACAACCCACTTCACCGAAGGCCCGCGAGGCCGAAAATAGCGAATTGTAATCTATAATATCACACCGCTCTGACCAATTCCTGTGCCAGAAGGAAGTTTAATAAGTATTAAAGTGCAGCGAGAGTTTTTCATTGAAGGTGTAGAACATCCGGAAACGAGGACTAAACATGCTAAAGGAGACATAATTATTTTATATACCGATAGCGCATTATTTGTAATGAAGGAAAATATAATACGAGAAAAGTCGGCCGCGCGGGCATTCGGTCAAGTGGTCGGACCCCACATTGGTACCTCTGACATTTTTACCCCCGACATTTTTACCTCTGACATTTTTACCTCTGACATTTTTACCTCTGACATTTTTTCCTCTGACATTTTTACCTCTGACATTTTTACCTCTGACATTTTTACCTCTGACATTTTTACCTCTGACATTTTTTCCTCTGTCATTTTTACCTCTGACATATTTACCTCTGACATTTTTACCTCTGACATTTTTACCTCTGACATTTTTACCTCTGACATTTTTACCTGGCACCACTTCTGCTACTACTTATGCTACTACTTCTACTATCACTCGGGCTAATACTTCTACTACCACCACCACTACTACTACTACTACTACCACAACTCCTACTTCTACTACCATTACAACTTCTGATTTTACTTCTTCTACTTCTGCTTCTACTACCACTACTACTTTTGCTTCTGTTTCTACTTCTACTACGGAATATACAACCATACTCCTCTTCCTCCTACTACACCTCCTCCTACTACTACTTCTACTACTGCTACTACTGCTACTACTACTTCTACTACTACTACTACTACTACTACTGCTGCTGCTACTACTACTTCTACTACTGCTACTACTGCTACTACTGCTACTACTGGTACTACTACTACTACTATTTCTGTTAGGCCTACTACTACTACTACTTCTACTACTGCTGCTGCTACTACTACTACTACTACTACTACTATGAGTCGACTACTACTACACTACTACTATTACTACTACTGCTGCCATTACTTCTAAATACAATTACTGCAAATGAGAGTACTGATATTCTGACTTTCGTCGGAGATCAATTATCGTAGAAAGAAAACGAACAAGACTAGAATTAAATGGTGATTAAGTTTATACAACCCAAAGAGCTCCTATCTGATTGGATATGAAATCATGTAAAACAAAGAAAACGGAGTGAAGCATTTGACGATGGCGGAGAAGAGATTAAAAAGAGACATGATACTACCTTAGTAACGATATCTCGTGTAGCAAATCGCCATCTCAGGCGCTTATGGCTTGCTCATATAATCTATCTATACATTAGTCCAAATTACTTTAGTTTCATTGCTCCTAGTAAATGAAGCAAAAACTAAACCTGCACTTAAAAACAAATCTAGTCATATTTGACTGAATATAACTGTTCTAGTAAAAATTGACACAATACAATTGATAATTACGAGATTTCTTCTAGTACAATATTTGGCTAAAGCATACATGTAGGATCAGACTGGCTTCAGCACTAATTTGACAGGATTCTAGTTTTTTTTTAAAAAAAAACAGAATTCTAGTTAAATTTTTGTTCATTTTTCCTAGAATTGTGTCAGTTTTGACTAGAACAGTGCAGGTGCCCATGGGATCCAGCAATCTAGTCAAATCTGACTAGATCTGTTTTAGAGTGTAAATTGTGAGAAAGATATAAATATGAACAATTTTCTTAAAATTTGACAGTGTTGGGTCCGAGACAGTCTGAGATAAATAAACCTTAAAAATCTACAAACTGTATTTCAAGGTATCCAACTCTGAATCTCTACTCTCTTTCGGGTTCTTTTTACTTTCAGAATGAAAACAATGTGATTTTATTCTACAGACTGAAGTAAAGCAGTGAGGTTAACTCGTCAAAATTGAGCTCTTTTTCAGTGTCTCGCCGATGTCTTGGCCTCCGAGACACGAGACATTTCCCTTCGAGACAGAGACCGAGACCAAGACATTAGCGTCCGAGACCGAGACGAGACACGAGACACACAATCACTGTCTCGAGACCCGAGACATGTCTCAAGACACCCAACATTGAAATTTGATACAAGAATTACAAACCCTGGCATCAGTGGTATCCCAGCTGTCGTCACAAATCGTTCCCCACTGATTATTGAGATAGACTTCTACCCTTCCTTGAAATGGACTATTGCCGTCTACCAACCGAACGGGTGTCATCAGGTCTGGCGGTATCGTGGTCGGCAAGGGAGGCGTCGGTGTAGTCGTCATCGAAGCTATGAAAAAAAAGATGACTAGGAAGGTGCGCCTTGATTTGAACCACCCAGATTTTCATTTTTCATGTCAAATTTCAATGAAAATATAATACTACTTTTCTCAGTATGTAATACAATCAATCTTTTTAACATTATAATGTAAAAATATGATCTATAGTTCATATTTTGTCTTACTCTGTCTTTGATTCGTTATGACATTGATATAAATAAGCTGGGAGAAGAAATGCCATCGTCGTGCTTTGAAATTCAAATTTGAGAATCATATCGTCATGATGACGACATTATCATCTTATTATTTTCAGTGATCATTTAGCATGTTTAGTCAATCCAAATATGGGTTCGAATGAGAGCCGAGCAATGGAAATTTTTAAACTTCTTCATTTCCATATTTCAATGAAATATGACAATTTAAGAAGAAGTTCATTCCGAAATCAAATTGATATAAATTGATATGCATGAATGAAAGAAAAATAATTTCGAATGTGCTGATTCTTGAGTTTTTTATGAAAGACATGAGTATTTATTTCATATATAAGGGAGGGTCCATTACACAGGGGAAGAAACTTCAAAACAAAATTGGAGATTTTCCTGAGCCGTATTTCTCATTTCTGTACTTTCATTGAATGCAACATGATATTTGGAGTTGTGATGTCACTTTTAAGAAAAGTAACCTCTATCCAGATTCTAATATTTTAAGAAATAGAAATATACATTAGTGAATGAACACATACTTTGGCATCGCACAGTTACTATGGCACTTAGACAGAAGAGAAAAGACAGCAGCGAAGACATAGTGAGTAACGTCTTTGTTGGTCCACTGGGCGCCATTTTTACACCCTGCAAAAATACCAATAGAACGAATAGGTCAATTATAAAACTGTTTGTTTGTTTGTTTGAAATTTATTTCTGCGTTCAACATGCTCAATATGTTCAACACAATACAACATAATCAGTTATAACAGATTTTATACGTATACATTTTAGACACACGAATCATTTACAATCTCTTTCTGAATATAAAAAAGTATATGAAAAATATTATTTAACTGAATTTCAGAACGCAGGAGACCGTCGTCATGAGCGACCTGCTTGATGTTGACGACAGCCTCAAGGTAAAAAAAAAGCGACATATAAAACTTACACATTTTTTAACAAGAGGTCATGAGGGTGCAGTGCAAGTGCAAGTGCAGTGCAAATGCATTAGAGGAGGGGTCAAAATTCATTTAAAGTAAAATAGATAAATGATATAAAAATAAGTACAAGTAAAGTCAATGTGGCGGATTTGAATACAATGATATTAGGTTGCGCTTCATAGTGGCTTTAAAGGAATAAAGTGAGGAACACATTTTTATAGTTGCGGGTAAATTGTTCCATAGGTCAGGGCCATGGTGTCTAATTGATTTATGAGTTATTAATAACTTTGGGTTTGTTAGGTGAAAATTTCCAGAAATACGGGTAGGGTATGTGTGAATTGTACTGTTTAGATTAAATAAATTTTGAAATGGGGAGGGAAGTTGGTTGTTTTTGTATTTGAACATAAAAACTGCAACTTGCATGACATTCAAATCAGAAACCTTCAATGTTTTAAGCTTAAGGAATAGTGGATCAGAATGAGAAAAATAAGACGATCCTGTACAGATACGAAGGCCCGCTTTTGTAAGGTGAAAATAGGGTTGAGTTTGGTAATTCTACAGTTGACCCAAACAATATTACAATATGTTATGTAAGGAAGTATTAGTGTATTGTATAGTAAAAACAGAGTTACTCGTGGTAACATAAGATTTAACTTATGAATAATTCCCACGCCTTGAGAAATACATAGTGTAACATGATTTATGTGATCATTCAAAGTTAAATTCTCATCAATAATGACACCCAGGAATTTCGAACTCTTCTTTTCTTCAATAGTATTGCTGTCAATGTTAATATTAATTGGATTATTCTTCACATGGACATTGTTGTGCTTGAAATGTATAAAATGGGTTTTCTGAATATTGAGAGAAAGTTTATTGTATTTAAACCATTTCGAGACTTTTATTAATTCGGCATTCAAAGTATTTTCTAGAGACTTAAGGCTCTTATGAGAATAAAATATGTTAGTGTCATCTGCAAATAGGACAAAAGATAACAATGATGATGTATTGATTATACCATTGACGTATAATAAAAACAGAAGTGGACCCAGGATAGATCCCTGGGGACACCACATTTGGTTAGTAGAGACCGTGAATTAATACCATTGAAAGTAACATACTGTTTTCGGTTGCTTAAATAACTTCTAAACCATAAGAGCGCTGAGCCCCGAACACCACAGGAATACAATTTGGAAAACAATATATCATGATTAAGAGTGTCGAACGCTTTACTAAGTTCTAAAAAAATACCCATAATGTGTTCTTTTTTGGCCATGGCTTTTGTAATTTTATCATATATCTGGAACAGAGCTAGATCCGTGGAATGATTTTTTCTAAAACCATACTGATTTGGACTTAGTATTTTATGGAAGTTTAGAAAATTATGTAATCTATTATAAACAATTTTTTCTAAGATTTTTGATATACTAGGGAGAATGGAAATGGGATGGTAAGTAGTGATTTCATGTTGGTCATCTTTTTTGAAAATTGGGGTTACATTGGCTATTTTTAACAAGTCTGGAAAAATACCGGATTGTAAAGACTGGTTAAATATGTGTGTTAGTGGATCAGCAATGAAATGGATTTTTTGGTTTAAAAATGAAGTACTGATTTTATCATGACCTTTGGATTTCGAAGAATTTAATGATTTAGCAATATTAATGATTTGATTCGGGTTTGTCAGCTTTAAAAATAAAGAGTCTTGAATCGGTTCTGAAAAATATTCAGTAAAATGAGCATTATTTGGAGTAGTAATTTGAGTGGCAAGTTGAGGACCAATATTAGTTAAGAAAGAATTAAAGCAATCAGCTAAGTCGCTAGAATCTGCGATTTTGTTACCATTGAAAGTAAGGTTATCTTTAGGTATAGTCTCATTTTTTTCCCATAATTTCTTTTGTAACTTTCCATGTGGCTCCAGAGTTGGATTTTACCTTTTGTAATTTGTTTGAGAAGTGTAACTTGCGAGAAAAACGAATTAACTTTGTTAATTTGTTACAATACGTTTTGTAAACAAGTAGACTTGGTTCCTCAAAAACTGTGGAAAACTACATGTAAATCCAGCCCTAAACAAATCTTTCAATAAAGAGAATGAAATTAGTAAACAGGTCTGTTTTATGTATAGGCGGCGATCCGGGGCGGGAGGATCGGCCCCCCCCCCCCCCCCTCTCGATTTTTAAAGCTTAATATTTTTATTTTTCTATTTTTCAGCATTTTTGATAGATTGTGTATTTTGTCTTTTGTTTATAATACTTGAAACTCATTTCATAGTGCTTTACTATATCTCAAAGAGGAAAAAACACTCAACTAAAATTTCACTCGCGTATGTGTCGAAAGTATAATTCTGTGGGTGAAAGGAAAATTCGCAGAAAAGAGTTTATAAAGTGTTGGTTTCTCGTGTATTTTCCATCATGGAGGCAGGTACTATCTATATCATTATAATGTATATACAATTCTCTCCATGTCTCCCTCCCTCTACAGTGCGTCCCAGAAAAAAGTGTACAGTTGGAAAAATTCTTGCCATCTGAGCATTTCAAAACATTTTCAGAAAGTTTTCATACCAGAGGATAGCCCAAGGACTCTTCTAGCAAATCTCCTCTTTGAGATATAGTTAGGACTATGAAATGAGTTTCAAGTATTATAAACAAAAGACAGAACAAGGACAGTGTCACAGGTGACGAGGATTAGCATGGGGAGGATGGGGGGGGGGGGGTGGGATCTGGAAGGTTTTTCTTTAAATTTTAGGTTTGCCGACACAAGCATACCATTAATGTTGATTAAAATGGATAATGCCAGTCTTTACATTAAAGCTCATGTACAGTTTTTGGTCGGTTTTTTAATAATCATTATTATTCATTTTTAGATGACCACCAGAAAACTTTCGGTACACTGCTGTAGTAAACCGTGACCCGTTATCTAAATGCAAGAAAACATATAACTGAAATATTTTGTACATTATCTGATTATATTCGTTTAGTTTTCGTTAATGTATGAAATTACATTCCGCTCCCCGCTATTCCTTTTCAGCCTAGCGTTGATGCCATTTCTGTATGCAACTCTACGGTAGAGATTTTTCTCCTTTCTTCGTGTTGAAACAGCAAGTTGTGGAGCAATCTGAAATGAAATACCTTAAATTTTTAAAATCATTTTATGGAACCCTTACCGCCCCATGCCATGAAAACCAGGACTTTGTGGTGATTTCCTGCAATTTGAACTAGGGAAGCGGTCAAAATTTCAAACTAGTTTTCCATTCTACGTTGTATCCCGCGGATATCTGTATCCGAATTAAACCAACGTCATGGTCGTTCAGTCTTGTGCACGTTACCAGAGTATGTTGATGAGGATCTGGGCCCCAATTCATAAAACTTGTTATCAATAACAAGTTGCAATAACTGTTATAAGCTTCTAGAATCATTGCATCTGATTGGCTGAGAGCAAATTTGTCACAGAAATGTGGCAGTTGTTACTGATAACAAGTTTTATGAAACGGGGCCCAGTTCAAAAAATACAAGGAAATTCCTCCTCTCAGTTTTCTTGTGCCAGCTTCGTCAGTGAACTTGAATTACATGACAAATGCTAAAAGACTTAAATCGATATGACATGCAAATCCTGTATACACTGGCATTGCTTTGAAGGAACTGTCTTGAAAAAGAAAAGATTATGACCAAAAAAGAGGATTATATTTCGTTTTCTGTGTTAGGGAACCCAGGATTTTTTTTTCAGCTCCATGATTGGATCACTTTAGAAAGTATCTGAAACAAATACAAAAACAAAATTAAAAATCAAAGTGCAATATTTTCTGTATCATGCTTAAACTAAACATATGAGTTCATTTTCATTGTATTGTCTGTCGGGTACCTGTACACTTTAGCTACCTAGAATTTTTTCTGAAATATTAATTCTTTCTGTCTATATGATTATAAGAAAGATTATATAAAAAAGCTTTTATCATGTCTATGTCGACAAAACTGTAACCTACCATTGGAAAGAAACCGAGCAAAATATAAATGTCGAGCGAGAAATGAGACCCTTTTGACTCAAACGTTTAGATTTCAGTAAGGGATGTTTACAACACAATGTCACAAGTCATGTTTTGAATCTGTGGTTAATATGCACTACAAAAACTAAGATGTTAAATAACCATGTAAAAGGGTCGAGGAGTAGTTATATTTTCAAAATGGTAGATTAACACTTTGAACATGCTGGATTCCAACCTTTTTTTTTTCTTATAATGTTGAATCCAGCATGTTCAAAGTGCAAAATGTAGTCATTCTTCGGTCCTTTTAAATGTTGATTTAACATTTTTAGTTTTTAGAGTGTGGGGCGTCCGTCATGCGGAGGGGGCATTGGGGCATTTCCCTTTCCTCCTCTCTATGTATACAATTCTTGAAACCATCCGCCTTTTCTTGCCGATGCCATACCAAAGCTAAGTTATGCCAATGATATAGGCTGAAGACTGCAAGGGTGGGAAACCTTAGGAGTGGGGATCTCAAATGTATTGCCCCTCCCTCTCCTGACTGACGCTGATTGTAATCATTTTACATGGATTACTTAGTTCAAAGCAGAAGATCTAGAAGAGATGACACTCGCAATTCACACCCTCTGTTCTATTGCCAGATATTTAAGTTTCATGGTCACTCACAAGTACCTAAAAAACTCACCATTCATGCGCGCTTTTTTAGCAGAGTTTATCTTCCGTTCTAAAGCTGGGGTCCTAGCCCCTGTCCCCACCACCTTCCTATGCCAAAATCGTGGCACAAAAGCCCTGTAATTCTAAGCCATCTTTGGACAGCTACCCCCCCCCCCTGTTACCCCTGGACAATATAGTACCCCTATACATGTGTAGGAAAGCAACCGCCAAGTGACTCTTTAGACTTTAGCGGGAGGTATTGTCTGTGGGATAATCATCCGGGACGGTAATTTAAGGAGGTCGGTGTCTATCATTACTGTGAAGAACTGTTAGAAATACTAAATCCCTTCAATATTATTGTTTCAGATAAAATGAAAAAAAAGTCTCTCTACTGCTGATTACTTTGTTCCTAAAACCTTTGGTTTAAGCCCTAATTTTTTTTCTATTTTCCCCTCTTTTGTGTATGATTGTAATTTAATTAGTTATTTTTTTCCTTTCTCATATTTGCATTTGTGTGTAGAATTCGTCTCAATTTTTCTTGAACCATTTTTTTTATCCTTTTATCCTTTATGTATTTGTACTGTATGTTTTTATTACTTGATTTCATTTTATATGTGTACTTCTCTGTAAAATATTTATTCTGAAAATCAGTTAAACAACTGAAATGGCTACCCTGTGGAAATAAAACGGAAATAAATAAATAATGCGATAATAGTCAGTAAACGGGGGTCTGCTCACTTGACCGAAGGACCACAAGACTATATGTAAAAACCTAACCGAATTTAAATAAGAAATTTGCCCCTCATATTTGTTTTCCTTTCTCTGCATGCCTTCATGTATATTTACGTCAATGCACCCACCCCTCCCAAGTGGAAAACGTTTGGTTGCCCCTGCTATATGTGTGAATATACAAACATTCATTTCTTTTTCTCATGAAAACTTTGTAATTGAGCGATCCTAAAACTCTCTCAAACATTAGCAAGTATGTAGCAACTCATTTTCTTCCTATTTTGTTTATGTCATGGCAAATTTACATCGAAATCCACCAGGGGGTGCAATGGGGAGAGCTTCGAGCTTCACCCCCCCCCCCCCCCACATACACACACACAAGTAATATAGAGTGCATCATTAAAAAGGGAACATTTGGATTTTTCAAAAATTATTTAGGTTGGAAGGAATGATGATCAAAGAATAGCAAGTACGTACTTTTGGTTTTCGCATGCAGCTGAAAAAAAAATCAATAAAACTCTTTTTTCACTACCAGCCCGTTTTACAATTACGTTTTAAATTCAAATCGGTCAGATTAGTGTATTGATTGCGTTTTGTGATTTTGCAGTCTCGTGGGCCTTCGGTCAGCTGGGCTTGAACCATAAATCTTGCTTTTATTTCAAATTCAAGAAAGGAAAATGACGTTTGCTAATGAATATAGTACAGTCTTTGAAGCCTTTCAGACCAACAATCTGCCAATATTTTGGTAGTTAAAATAGGACACTATTAAAAGCTGGATACTGTGCTTAGTTCCTACAGATGTGACCTTGTATGTTTTGAAAGTCATCCTAATATATGCTCTCCTGTCTGTCTATGTCTGTCTCTCTTTCAAAAAAAAGGAAGAGAGTGGATTTTTTTGTTTTACTCTCACTCTACTCATTCTACCCCCCCCCCCCCCCCAAGCCATGTCAGTGATCACTCTGGTCTTTTGTTTGTTTGTTTGTTTGTTTGTTTGTTTGTTTGTTTGTTTGCTTGCTTGCTTACTTGCTTGCTTTAGGGAGAGAGAGCTTAGACAGCATGTGAGTTACTGATTTTTGTTGTTGAAAATATCATGTATATATCGCAGTAATAGTGCACAGGGGCAGTATTAATTTTGAAGTATTCTGTATTGAGGACTGTGTACTTTATAACTGAGAAAATTTTGGGATGTCAAGTCCCATATACCAAACTCTTCGCCCCGTGTATTTTACTGTTCATACCTAGCACACTCAAGTAAACTTCTTATGGTTATCATTATTTCAAAATCTACGAATACTCATATATATGGATATATATATATATATATATATATATATATATATATATATATATATATATATATACATTTTCTGCCATGTTAAACTATTACAGGGTTTACAGACAAACTTATGGGCATCTTAAAAGCAATGTTAATTGTAGGACCATTACTTATTAAAGTGTATCTTTAAAAGCGCTTTGGGCCCTATTTTGATGAGCATATCTCTCTTACTTATGTATCAGCTTCATGTTTCTATCAACAGAACATACGATCATACTGGCATTCTCAATTACATGTTGATAAACCTCCTCAACCCTCTGTCTAGCTCTGCAGATTAATCCTATCGATACCAAAAAAGTGTCATTTGATTCGATGTGATTTGATTGATTGATTGATATGAAGACGATAAAAGCCCAGTTCAGCTACTTGGCTGATTTACAATGGGGCCGTGTATCAATTAAATACTGTGCATGAATACAAATATCAAACAACAATTGCATGCGCAAAATATAAGAAATATATAATATAATACATAAATCACAGAAATTAAGATAAGGCTTAGAAACATACTGCAAATCATCTTTTCTCTATTCGCATGCTGCCTCCCTCCTTTATCTCTCTCTCTCTCTCTCTCTCTCTCTCTCTCTCTCTCTCTCTCTTTTTCTTTATTTCTCTCTTCTTCTCTCACACTTACGTGCTTCCTTTTGTAGAAAAAAATTTTACATCCCCCATCGGAAATGCGTGATAGCCAACACAACTAAAAAAGACAAAAGAGAAAGAAAAATAACAAATCAACACAACAATTAACACAAATGAATAAATTCGGCCCGCGCGTGATCCTTAAAACATATGGTATTGCTATCGACATATTTATATGTATATATTTTCGAAAACTTTCTCACTAAACAGGAAACATTTATCGTCATGAACTATTGCATGCACTCTTGCATATGACCATGACACTAATGCTTTCGATTTCTTTCTTGAAAATTGTACCCCCCCCCCCCCGTGCCCTGCCAAAATCATCATCATGGTCACATGGTGCTTCAGTGAGAATGTGATTTATGCTACCCAAAGTATGTTATATTCCATTAATTGCTCCATATCCGTGAGAGCAGTATGTGCGAGTATCCATATCTTAAAAAGTAATAGATTAATGCATGCTTATTTCATCCGGCAAATAAAGATTTAAAAAACCAACGTCGAAGACGAGCCACGTGCTTTCCAAAGCATAGAAATTTTCCAAATTACTATATGTAAAAATTTCTCGTTCATAAGCTACGCAACAAATGAATCAATGATCGTGGAAAGAAATAAGTCAAATCAAATCAAATTATTAACATCACAGTATCATAAACATGATGTACACAGGGGTTCATTAGAATGCAAGGTTGTTGTTTTTTTACACTGAAAAATACAAATTCTTCTGATGGGAGGTGTTTAACCTTCACAGACCCCCCCCCCCCGGTTCTTGACAAGGAATTTTAAAGAATAAAATGTTAAGTGGCACTGTGGCAGTCGTTAGGCCATAAGTAAAACTATCACATTTTTACCATGTTGGCTGTGATTAAAAGAAATTGGCCACTGAATTTTGGATAGAAGAAATGGCCTAATAGTCAAGAGAGCAAAAAATTAAAGTGTATAGAAATGAAATTAGTCGGTATATCATGGCTTTTATGTAAGTGTGATGTACCTTAAATGAGGGAGATCACGTTGTTTTTTTTTTTTCTATATAGAGTAAAGTCCTTGATCAGCACGATGAAAATGTTGGTATACTCGTGATATAGGCCCCATCATACCCTACACTGGCGTACTGGTGGGGGGGGGGCTTGGGGGGCGCCAGCCCCCCCCCCCCCAAAAAAAAAAATAAATTTCAACCATGGTTTATTTTCAATTTTATATTAGTGATATCACGCGAATTTCATTATTTCTCCCTAGACTCCGTTTCTACTATTAGGTAACGCATTCACAATTTCCCAAATAGCATGCATAGCAAGGCAGAAAACATGCATAATATCAATACTAATGTTTATTATGATATAACACTTGATTTTATCTGTTTATCTGACAATGGATTTAAACTTTGATAATGATATTCTAAGATTTACCAAAACTAGACACGGGCTTTAAGTTTGTAGTCCCAAATAGCGTTCTTTTACAGAGTTGCAAACCATCAATACTGCAAAAAGCTCCTATACCATGGGAGTGCACCCACGTAGCCAAGGGGGGGGGCGATGGGGGCGGGCGCCCCCTCCAAAACGCTAACAAAAAAGAAAAAAAAGAAGAAAAAATACAAGGAAAAAAAGCGGGAGCGAAAAAAAGAAAAAGGTAAGAGAACGTAAGAAGAGCGGGAGCAGACCGGAACAATTCAAAGAAACGTCGGAGCTTCCACGCTTCGCGCGGGAGGGGGGAAACTCCCCCTCCCTGCACCCTCCATCTAGCATGCATAGCAAGGCAGAAAACACGCACAATATCAATACTAATGTGTTTTATGATATAACACTTGGTTTTATCTGTTTATCTGACAATGGATTCAACTTTGATAATGAATATTCTTAGATTACCAAACTAGACACGGGCTTTAAGTTGTAGTCCCAATAGCGTCCTTTTACATAGTTGCAAACCATCAATACTGCAAAAAGCTCCTATAACCATGGGAGTGCACCCACGTAGCCAAGGGGGGGGGGCGATGGGGCGGGCGCCCCCTCCAAAACGCCAACAAAACAGAAAGGAAAAAAGAAAAAATACAAGGAAAAAAGCGGGAGCGAGAAAAGAAAAAGGTAAGAGAACGTAAGAAGAGCGGGAGCAGACAGGAACAATTCAAAGAAACGTCGGAGCTTCCGCGCTTCGCGCGGGAGGAAACTCCCCCTCCCTATAGTAACTGATTCACACACTTCGCGTGCTCACTACCCCCCCCCCCCCTAAAATGAAATCCTAAGCTACGCCACTGTGGGAGTGAAACCCTAGTAACCCCCTGCATCCTTACCCTCTCCATGCTCGTCCCTTTTATTCATAGTATCTTTGTCGTATTAATTCATAAGTAATAAGGTATTTGTGTAACGCTGGCATTTGTTTGAAACTTGCGAAGATTATTTGGGCTGCATGTTTCCAAGTCCATGAAAAAAAAATCCTTTTCCGGTCGTAGATTCATGACACGCTTATCCATAATAGTACATGTCATCAAATTTGATGTTTCATATTGCATGGTATTGTACTCAAATGTTTATTTTTCATGATATTTACTTCTTTTGTTTGGAAATGAGAAAAAAAAAAAGAAAATTAGAACTGAACTGAAGTTGGAATCTTTTTTCAGGTTTTTGCAGATTGCACTATTTAAGTAAAAAAAATGAAAAAGCTCCGTATCGTGAGGGGGGGGGG